>JBAMBO010002246.1:600000-945823 GCA_037044535.1 Lordiphosa magnipectinata | reverse complement strand
CCGAAAGCCAGCACCGACAAGAATTTAATGTCTTATGTACTAAATGGTGTAACCAATCTACTGAGCAGCTTCTTTTCCAGCCCCTTCTCCGACCAGAGCGCCATCGTGCAGTCGCGTCAGCTGATCTTCGTGCAGTTACTGCAGGCTGCCTACCGCCTCACCCAGTGCAAGTGGCTGTCGCTCGGGGATCGCTTCAATGTGGAGAACTGCATTCGCACGCTCTCGGAGTCTGCGAAAATGCGCAGCATAGCTTTGCCACTAGAGTTGGAGCAGCAGGTGGCTAATATGTCCAGCAAAACGGCCATGTTGACTAGGCAGACCACCAAATGGTTGCTGGCCTCCAAGCAACCAAAATACGAGACGCAACAGTCGGCCAATTTGATGCGCTGGGATCGCTCGATTATCGAGGGTCTGCAGGATATAGTCTCACTGCTTGAAGATCAGCTGAAGCCGGTGGTCGAGGCGGAACTTTCGCTTTTAGTGGACATCCTCTACCGCTCGGAATTGCTATTTCCCACGGGTACAGAGGCTCGGAAACGATGTGAGAGTGGCGGATTTATTCGTAAGTTGATTAAGCACACCGAAAAGTTGCTGGAAGAGAAGGAGGAGCGCATGTGTGTAAAGGTTTTACGTACTCTACGCGAAATGATGGCCATCGATGTAACTTATGGTGAGAAAGGAGATGCATTGCGTCAGACTTTGCTGTTGCGTTACTTTCAAAGCAAAAGCACACCCAAAGTAGAGGAGGAGCCAACCAAAATGAAGGCGATACCCATCACAGATCCGGCTAAGCACTTGGTGACCCATGGACCCGGTGCGAAGTACTTACAAAGAGCGGGCAAAACCCTACACGAGATGCAGAATCATCTGGATCGTGAGGGTGCCTCAGATTTGGTAGTGGAATTAGTCATCAAGTCAGTACACTCACCCAATATCTTTGTAGAGGCAGTGGAATTGGGCATAGCCCTACTAGAGGGTGGCAATCCCATCATCCAAAAGGGCATGTTTCAGAAATTTCTCAGCGATGACCTAAATCAGGCCTTCTTCAAGGTATTCTTTGAGAAAATGAAAGATGCTGAGCAGGAGATCAAATCCACAGTGTCCGTCAACACCACCGATATAGCGGCTAAGGCTCACGAGCACAAGCAGGATGCCAGTCTGGAACTGGACAAAATCTCGCGTAAGCATGGTCTTAAAAGCAATGGAGTGGTTATTACCGAAGAGCTCAAACGGGAGCTACATAATGCTGGACTGGCCACCGCGAGAGCTTATGGCAATGCACGGAACATACACTCCGGAGAGGACAGCTCGGCCATTAGTGTCAATAGCCCTTTGGAGGATATACTAGCCGAGAAACTGGAAAAGCACAAGGATAGCAAAGATCAACGTAACCAGCTGTCAAATAAAGTACTTGTCATGCAACCGATCCTTCGGTTTTTACAGTTACTCTGCGAGAATCACAATCCTGATCTGCAGAATTTGCTCCGCAATCAGAACAACAAAACCAACAACAATCTGGTCTCAGAGACTCTGATGTTCTTGGATTGTATATGCGGTTCCACCACTGGTGGATTGGGACTACTCGGTCTTTACATCAATGAGCATAATGTGGCCCTAATCAATCAAACTTTGGAAACCCTTACCGAGTACTGTCAGGGTCCTTGCCATGAGAATCAGAATTGTATAGCCATCCACGAATCTAATGGCTTAGACATTATCACTGCACTGATCTTAAACAATATAAATCCTTTGGGCGAGAATCGTATGGATCTGGTTTTGGAATTAAAGAACAATGCCTCTAAATTACTGTTGGCTATCATGGAGAGTCGTGGGGATAGCGAGAATGCCGAGCGTATACTGTACAACATGAATCCCAAGCAACTGGTGGAGGTAGCCTGTAAAGCCTATCACCAAGAGGAGCTAATCGATGAGCAAGATGAAACCGATGAACCGGACGCAAGCTCAGATGATGATGATGCCACTGTTAGTCCACGCGAAGTGGGCCACAACATTTATATACTGTGCCATCAGCTGGCACAGCATAACAAGGAGTTGGCTAGCCTGCTTAAAGCCTCCGAGGATCCGCAAGCGGCCAATTTTGATGCCAAAACCAGTCAGGCTTTGATGTACTATGCCACGCACACGGCTCAGATTGAGGTAAATACACGAAATAGAGACTGACGATAGCTCAACGTGGGGTCAGTCTTGCATACACTTGCACCATCTTTGCGCTATCTTTGTCTTTGTCTTTGTCTTTGTATCGCTCTTCTAGATTGTTCGCAATGATCGCACACTGGAACAAATTGTTTTTCCCATACCCGAAATCTGCGAATACTTAACATCGGATACCAAAACCAAAATCCTTAATACCGCCGAGCGTGATGATCAGGGTTCAAAGGTGGCAGATTTCTTTGACAAGGCCGAGGAAATGTTTAACGAAATGAAATGGCAAAAAAAGCTAAGAAGTAAGCAAGAAGATAATTTCGCAAATATTTAATAACCACTTATGTTCCAGTTTATAAAAATTCATAAGGATTTACTGAATTTGCAAAAACAAGAATATTAGAAAACGTCCGTAAACTTACTATCACGCTCTCTCTCTTTCTCCCTTGCTTTTAGGTCAACCACTATTGTTTTGGATCAGTAGCTATATGTCGCTTTGGAGCAATATACTCTTTAATTGTGTTGTAGTTATCAATATGACTGTGGCCTTTTTCTATCCATTTGATAATACGGTTCCAGGTAAGTAATTCATGATTAATTGAAACCTAAAACTACGTCCAGTATAAGAACATTTTAACCGAAATAAATTTTCGATCCAAGTTTAGGCGAAACTTGCTGGAAAACTAAACTAAGAAGGCTATGGTAGTACCGGTAATCGATCTTACACGCTTAATATACCTCAAAGTGACAATGAGACTAGATACAATGGTTGCCTTCAACAAAATATCTTGATCTCTGATTCATCATGTGATTTTTTAATTTATTTTATGCTTTACTTTTGCTCTTATATTTAAAATGATTTTTCAGTTAAGTTCAATCTTCGTCCCAAGGCTAAAACAATCACCGATCAGATTCTGATGAATGCTATGCTATAATGTCTAATGATTGCGAATTTTCCAAATCTGAAACAATCTTGAAAGTTCATAAAGAAACTAATTGAAACTATTTTTAAGGGCCAGTCTAGGATACAGAGTATAAAAATGTTGAATAACACCCACAATTTTTAAGATATCAATCTCAAATTTAAAATTTACATTTTTATTTGCCAGATCTACAGGAATTTGGGGGACCTCAAATTTTCTTAAAGATAGGATAATAAATAGACAAATTAAAAAATGGTGCATACTTTTCGGAAATTAGCAAACAAAATTAGAAATAGTTTCCGAGATTTTGAGTTCTTAAATCCAATAGGAAGCAAAAACCTTTACAGTGCAATTAAATACAAACGGCAGCTAAACAGACCAAACCTACGCAAGGGTTTTACACTACCATCATACCCTCTCAGAGTTCTTTTGGTCTCGACTCAGTCAAGTTTTTAGTGCTGCACAGAGTTCGCATGTTAAGACCAGAGACTTGTCCCTTCAACCTTCGGCATACCTTTGATTTAAGGGTTTTTATAGAATTGTCTGACTCTCCCTTTATACCTGCCTATCACCCGAACCTTTGAAATTGATGAACTCACTAAACTGAAACATTCGGCTAAAAAAATTCCTTCAGATTACAGCCGTCTAAAGGCCGGGCTATCATCCGATTTTTTCTACTTCGGTTAAATAATGTAGTCATTTGTGTCCACGATGTGCCTACGTACTTATATTTAACAATAACACTTAAATATATATTTCAGAGCTCAGTCCCCATATTTCGTTACTATTCTGGGCCATTATGATCTTCTCGTTGATTATTGTGATAACGCTACCCCGTGAATCTGGAATAAGAACTCTGATTGGATCCCTAATCTTGCGATTAATTTTTCTTCTCGGGCCAGAGTCGACGCTTTGTTTGCTGGGCGTGGTCACGGTAGGTGGAACCATCCCCGTACCATTAACAATTATCTGATTTTCTCTCACATAGGTTACAATGAAAAGCGTTCACATTGTCAGCATCATGGGCAATAAGGGCACCCTAGAAAAGCAATTGATCAAGATTATTACCGACTTTGAACTACTCTATCATTGCATTTATATAGCATTTTGCTTTTGTGGCCTAATATTTCATCCATTCTTCTATTCGCTGCTGGTGAGAAGGTTTTCATTTACTTTCAATTACCTAATATGACATTCCCCTTACAGCTTTTCGATGTCGTCTATCGTGAGGAGACTCTGGTGAATGTCATACGCTCAGTGACACGCAACGGACGTTCCATTGTTTTGACTGCAGTTTTAGCCCTGATTTTGGTTTATCTATTTTCCATTATTGGTTACATGTTCTTCAGGGATGATTTTCTGGTTAGTGTGGATTTTGAGGATCAAGAGAATGCAGCCGGCCTACCGGTGACATTAGCAGTGCCAGCTTCAGAGGAATCATGTGCTGCCAAACCAGATGAAATGGGCTGCAAGCAGCAGCAGGCTATCAGTAAAGAGGGTACCGATGTTAAGGAGCGTTCCTGCGACTCATTGGTCATGTGTATAGTCACCACACTGAATCAGGGATTGCGCAATGGTGGCGGCATAGGTGATATACTGAGAGCGCCCTCGAGCAAGGTAAGAATAGCATATGAACAAGTGGTCCTTTTTTTTTGTTTCTCACCTTGTTTAATTGCCTTTTCAGGAAGCTCTTTTTGTGGCTCGGGTAATCTACGACCTGCTCTTCTTCTTCATTGTCATTATTATTGTTCTTAACTTGATTTTTGGTGTCATTATTGATACCTTCGCCGATTTGAGATCAGAGAAACAACAAAAAGAGGCCATCCTGAAGACTACCTGCTTCATTTGCTCCCTCAACCGTTCAGCCTTTGACAACAAAACCGTAAGCTTTGAGGAACACATCAAGAGCGAGCATAACATGTGGCACTATTTGTACTTCATTGTGCTGGTCAAGGTCAAGGATCCAACCGAGTTTACGGGTCCTGAGAGTTATGTCTATGCCATGGTCAAGGCGGGCATTTTGGAGTGGTTTCCACGGCTAAGGGCTATGTCTTTGACTGCTGTGGATGCGGATGGGGAGCAGATTGAGTTGCGCAGCATGCAGGCCCAATTGTTGGAGACACAATTGCTTATCAAGAATTTATCAACGCAGCTGCATGAGCTCAAGGATCATATGACAGAACAGCGCAAACAGAAACAGCGTTTGGGTCTACTCAATACTACGGTCAACAGTCTTCTGCCGTTTCAGTGAGAGTCTCATGTCAAACTGTTATGTGTTGGCCATTTTGTTTACAAATCTCATTCCTAACAATTCCGAAACCGAAAATTCGAATTAGAAAAAAAAATCGATAACTGCTCAAATCTTATATATTTTTCCAACCGAAAACCTTTTCGAAAGGTATCAACTACTATTACTTACCAACATATATATAATATTTATAAAGTAAACTCACTCAGAGAACTTAGGGCTGTTAACATGTTAATTAGTGGGCGTGTTACGCATTTTCTTTACAATTTATCTCTGTCCCTCCTATCTGTACTATTTTATACACTAGGAAATATTCGCCAAGCGACCTTAAATAATATGCACACACACATTCACAATATTCGAAATTTTTCGCCTACTTATTGTTCAATTGTTAAGCAAATTTTTTACCTCAACTCGTAAAACTAATTATTGTAATTACTTGTGTTACTTTATTTGGTTTCTTTAGTTCTTTTGTTCATTTTCGAATTAATTACTTAGTAGATCTACTCGATATGAGTTAGGTTGGTTGATTTCTTCATAAGCTATTATAACATTAAGTATAAACTATTTTTAAGCTATACTTTATAAACTTACATACAAAACGGAAATATATGAATTCAGTTCACACAACTAACACTCTCGGCACTTTAGTTTACGTTTAGTTTCAGATGGGATAGACCGTTACTCCTAGAGTAAAAGGGTACTCTAAAGTCTTGCAATTGTATTTAACAGGCAGAAGGAAACATCTCCGACCCCATAAAATATTTATTTTATTGATCAGCATCTGTCCGTCCGTCCGTCTGTCTGTATGAAAACTAAGATCTCAGAGACTAAAAGAGCTAGAGCAACCAAATTTGAAATGTAAGCTCCTATTGTCTGCACGCAGATTAATATTGTTTCAAACATATAAGCGTTTTTTTCAAACTATTACTTTAACTTTAACTTTTTTTAAATCTAATTGTCAACTGTCCGTTATATCCCTTATCTTAACAGAGCATTTTAAAATAGTAACGGCTTAGATTAGGAATGCTTATTAATTTTCATCAACGCAAAACATATCGTCTATCGAAGCAACAGCAGCAGGCTTATCGAATTCAAATATGAAAAAAAATTCATTTGTGTTCCGTTTTTCTTCATTTTCCTTTATTCATACGATGCACCCAAATTACAATTCCTAAATAGTTTTCCAGTTTTCTTTTGCCTTCACATTTTCGTATAGCTAACAAAAAATTTTATAATTTTAATAATGCAAAATATATTTATATATTTTAATGATTTCGTTTAGCATCTATTATTTGGAGAGAAAAATTATAAAATTAAATTTGGAATTGAACTGTTTTTCGTGAATCAAGTTTGATTGCAAAACTGCAAAATAATAAATATTTATAAAAAATGTAAACGAATAACAAAGAGGGTTACTTTGCGTATAATTATTCATAATTTGCACAAGACGCCGCGCCACAACTCAATAGTAAAGCGAAAAAAAGAACAAAACTAGACCGTAAACAAAAAATGGGTTGTTAGAAATGGATTTCTGGTTTGTTTCTGGCTAGTAATCTTCAATTGCTATGATTTGCGGTGGTTTAATGGCCGCCGCTGCCGTTGCTACTATTGGCGACCCCACATCCTGGGTCGCTGCATTGTCGCTAGTTGGTTTTGCAGCAGCAGCTGCTCCCTCCCCCGTGGCGGTGGCTGCTGCTTGTTGCTTTTCCGGCGTCTGTGCGGCTAATTGTCACTTTGCATGGCCCCCGCCAACAGAGTTTGGTCCGCCGCCTGTCGCTAAATCATTGACCCTCTGGTATCTGGGCTTATTGCGTGTAAAGGGTAAATACTTGTACTTGATCATATGCTTAATCTGTCGCTTCATGGTGATGCAGAACAGTGTGATAAAGTACATCACCAGAATGGGCCAGAATACCGGCACATTGAAGAAATCAAAGAAGGTGCAGAACAGACCAATTCCCGTGCTCTTGGTGACCGACAGCCAGAACTTGAACTCAGGCAGGCGTCGTATGAAAGGTCGAAACTCCTCATTGCTACGTGTGGGCAAATTCGGACCGTCATCCTCGTCATCCTGTGCATAAGGATCAAATTCTGGATCAATTTTTGGCGTTAGAAATGCTATAAATAGATTCAGATGATAGATGCCCAGGGCATAGCACACAATATACCAGCCCTGATGGAGGAAAATGCGCAACACGAACAGCAGGAGCAGGAAACCAGCAAAGACCCAGCGCATTCGTGTGTGCGGCGTGGAGCGATCCAGATTGGACTGATAGATCTGTAAAGGAAAGGGGGTGTGGATAATCTTTGTAGGACCTTTGCTTGCACACAATTAACCAAACGCACCTGTGACAAGCGTTGAAAGAACTTTTTGATGCCACCGCCGCCAGACGACGACATCGTCGTGGCACTGCTTTCTTCATTCATCATCTCGTGGCCGCCACCTTCTCACCGAAATTTGTGCCGCCGGTTTGTTTCCGTTGCTTTTATTATTGGTGTTGGCTTTGACGTTGACAGAATTTCTAGGTTTAGTTTTTACTGATATTGATTTAGTTGAATTGAATAGATGAGGGCGAAAAAATACAGCAGCAGCTATCGCCTTGGTTGTGGATTTCTTTTAATTATTTCATTGCCGAGACGTTCTCTCTCTCTCTCTGTGTGGCTCTCTTTTGTTGTTGTTATTGTTGTTGTTGTATTTGGTGCTTTATTTAATGTTGTGTATTTACACAATTGTTTAGTGTACAAAGCAATTTTTTTGATGGCATTAACTAATTTAATTACACTAAAGATTTGTCGGCAATTTATTGTTCTTCTTTTTCACATTTACGTTCATCACCACGTCATTATGTCAAATTCTTCTCTAGCTCTTTAATTGGCAGTGTTGTGAAACAGTTCAAACAAGGGAATCAAACCGGAACCAGAATCGGAACCAAATACCGAAAAGAACCGACTATAATTTATCAGGGCTGCAAACCGGTTTTGAACCGAACCGGTTCGAACCCGGAATTCCGGCTTTTTTTTTTACTGTGAACCAAACCCTGAATCGAAACACGGGGACGAAAATAGTTGAACCCGAACCCGTTCCGAACCCAAGCTTTTGGTTCGGTTCAGAAAAAAAAAAATTATTGACATTAAATTTATTTGGGTACGCTTGCATGTACGCCACAACAGAGTCGACAATTAGAAATATAACAATACTGAAAGTCGGTCAAACCCGACTATGAAATACATACTTTGCTCTTACTTCCAGTCAAACATATTAGTTTGTAATATACAAATTCAATGTAAAGAGAAAACCGATTTTTGTTTGTTTGTGTGAGTGTGCGTGTGGTCATTGCTGTCTCAAGCACTCGCGTGCTAGCGCTCAGGCAACATTGTTGTTGCTTTTTAATTTGCCAGAGACATAGGAGAGAGAGAAGAAAGTCACTTATGATGTTGTTGTTGCAGGTCTGCACACGCCAACAACAAAACCTTCGTTCGGAAAGAAAGAGAGGAGAGCACGCATATGAAACTGTTTTTGTTTTGTATAATGCCGTGCTTGTATATGGCCGCGTTTTTCGTACGCGCGGGCTATTTGTTGTTTTTGTGTACAATTCCAAGCGGTTAATTTACGACGCAGATTATTATGAGACTGACTGGCGCCAATTGCGGAAAAAAAATCTCGAAGCAAGGGTTTTCCCACCACTGATCTAAAGCGCCGAACACATCATTAGAGCCTTCGATGGCATTGATAGAGAACCGTCTAAATCCAACATTTTAAAGTTTTGGACATCTCATCAATGTAATCAGCTTTAAGCTGTTGCGCTAACTGTCTTATCAGTGCCATCCACTCAAGTCTCAGTTGAAAGAGCTTTTTCCACCTTAAAATTTATTTTGCCTGATCAAAGAAGTAGCATAGACAGTCAACAACTCGAAGACATACTACTCATAAATTTAAATTAAAGATTAATATTACACTTAAGTAAACAAAAATAAAAAAACTGAATATTTTTTTGTATATTAATAAAATTTATTGTTATTTTTAATATATTGGGTAAAACGTGCAACGAATCAAGGTTCGAACCAAAACCAAAGCCCAAAAACCTCGAACCTCAAATTTCCGAACCTTAACCGTTGGTAAATTTTGGTTCGAACCCGCAAATCGGAGGTTCCGAAAATTTTTTGGGCTTGCAGCCCTGTAATTTATAACCAGAACCGGACCCGATATTTTTAATTTTTTGTGTGCCGGTATCCCAGAACCGATAATATTATTATGGAACCGAAAAACCAACAAAAAACAACGCTTTTACGCAACTTAGTTAAATTGTACGTTTAAATAAGTAAGAGTGCTGCAGTCGAGTTCTCCGACAGCAAAATACACTGTACCAAATAGTGTTGTACCTATGGCTTTGATTTCCTAACCTAATATTGAGTTAACTTTTCCGACTGAATTTTTTTACGTGCGGCTTGACATTCTTCTTAGAATTTTGAATTTACTGTTTCTGATAGGCCTGTTTTTCATTTTAAAATATATTTGAAATAAATGAGCGGACGAACTTAATATTTCTTATATATCTTAATATCTCTTATAGTCTCTGAGATCGACGCGTTCATAAAGACGGAGGGTCAGACGGACATGGCTATATCGACTTGGCTGTTGATGCTGATTAAGACTATCCACTTTATAGGGTCGGAAATGTTTCCTTCTCCCTGTTACATACACTTTTACCCATTTTTAATGGGTACAGGAAATTAATTTCTTTGTAAATATTGCATTCCTATATTCTTAGACCCCTATTATCATGTCATGGTAACCTCTGAACAGAAAAGTACTTGTGCAATTGCAACTAAAAGAGGAAAGCAGCTCTGACGCAAATACTTTATGATTCATATATGAATTTTTATGAAAAAAAAACAAGACAATACAAATAGTTCAGTAGTTTCACAAACAGTTTGATGGCATCAAGCATCATCCATTTTCCTGAGCTTAAACAAAGAAGATGTAAACGGTAGTCAGAAAACTCGATAGTTTCCAGAATTGGATGTATGTATGCCTTGAAGAAGGCCAAGCAAGCGTAAAACGTTTATTTTCCGGGGTGATGAATATTAGGTCTTTATGAAATTTGATAGACGCAAAAACAATGACCGCTCTTTATTTATATGTATTTTACAGGTACATACCGGTATCCATCCGGAACCGAAATACGATTCGTTTTGATTCCCTGGATTAAGCAGAAAAGTATTGCCAGTCAAGTGCAGTGTGTATTTTTCCTCCCCAACGGCGCACAGCTGATTGTGGGCCCACCTAATCGAACATCGGCGCTTTTGCCCTACTTTGTTGTGCGCTACACCAACAACGCAACGGCAACATCAACAAGAACATTTTAAGTTCATTATATTTGTGATTCTATTCAATAAAAAACCCGTTTGCCAATATCAATTATAGTTTTTGTGCAATTCTATTTTGAGGCCCGCTTTTCTTCCACCTCTCTCCTTATTTTCTGACCATCCATTCCTCAACTGTGGACAAAATGATTCATTTATTTTCACATGCATTTAGTGGTTGAACAACAATATATTCAGATCTCTTAACTATATAAACGTAAACGCTACAAAGTATTATTACAAAAGTGACTTTTTTTTAGATTATTTTGTATTTTAGTCCTGCGGCGTACTCTGCACGCCGACTGGCTGCTTTTCTTTCTCTTCGTCCTCCACTTGCTCTTCCTCGTGTGATTCGACCTCTGCCTTGGCTTGGGCGCGTTTTATACAAGAGTTGACAATCTCAAAGAACTGATTTGCTGGATCCTCTTTGCTAAAGCGACAGGCCAAACGCTCCAGCACACCTTCGCTTGACATTTTGCCCTCATCGTCAACGGCATAATTGTAGTTGGCAAAGATAAAGCTCTTTTTCTGTTCGTTGAAGTAGTCTAGGCTAAAGACAGCGCCAATCTGCATGTTAAGAATGAGCCTATGAACTTGCTCCTGACGCATGACCATTCGATAAGTTTTCAATTCCTTATGCTCCAAGACTTTTAGCTCGCCCGTTCCTAAAAGCAGAGTTAAGGGAATTATTGTACACACATATATTTGTTAATAAAATTTTTCCCCATTCACCTCGCTCTTTCCACTGCTTCAATGTGGCATCATAGCGATAAAGCTTGCACCTTTCGCCAAAGAGTTTTGTTTCGTGTTCTTCTCCAGAGCTGACCACAATCTCATCCGGCAGCTCCACAATGGGTTCATAGTAGGGATCATAGTTCTCATCATTGCTTGCATCCCCATCAGCATCGCCTTCCGTCTCACCGGCTTCTGATTTGCTGGTATCCTTGGGTATCGAGGCCGTCGTTGGCGAAAGAAAATTCTTGAAAGCATTCTGATGAGTGAGGTTATAATAGCCTCCAGTGCTGGATTTTTGAAAAGCGGTGCCACCATCACCTGCCTTAGCCCGCAAACTGGCAAAATCATCACCAGCCTTGGCACCCAAATCGGAAAATGCGGATGCTGAGGAATTGATCGACTGTTTGTCCGTGGGTGTTCCTAAGTCGGTAAAAGGGATGTTTTTTGTGTCCTTGGTGGCGGTGGAGCTAAACACATACGAGGCGTTCCCTACACCCCCAAACAACGAGGTATTGCCACCAAAAATGGATTTCGTTGGCTCTGCTTCGGCCGGATTGTTCTCACTTTGCCCAAAGATAGATTTGTTAGCATTCTGTGCCGGGATGGCACCAGGTGTGGAACCCAAAGGATTGTTGACCTCGCTGGAGGTGCCAAATATGGATTGCTGAGGCTGAGATTTGCCATCAAAGAGAAAGGGTGTTTGACCAAACAAGGGTTTTTCTACTGAGGTACTGCCACCGAAAATGGATTTTGTGGGCTCCGGTTCGGCCGGTTTCTTTTCACTTTGGCCAAAGATAGATTTGTTAGCATCCTGTACTGGGGTCGTACCAAATATGGATCCCAAAGGGTTGTTGCCCTCACTGGAGGTGCCAAATATGGATTGCTGTGTCTGAGATTTGCCATCAAAGTGAAAGGTTGTTTGACCAAAAGGCGTTTTTTCTAAAGGATAACGAAAAATGATTAATGGGAATTCAACTAGGTGATTAAGCTATATGGCTTACCAGTATTGCCAAACACGAAGCCACCACCAGTACTTGTGGTAGTCTTATTCTCCTCCGCCGGCTTGGAGCTTATGGAAACGGTGGAATTAGCCGAGATTGTTTGGCCAAAGCCACCAAAGCTGCCAAAACCTGTAGTGGCATTGGTGGTGTTGTTGTTGCTATTGGCCATATTCAGAGAGCTGGCCTTGACAATTGAAGCAGAACGACTTCCGGCGGCTGAAGCAGCTTCTGGCTTGTCTTTAGGTGGTAACTGCAGAGCAGGCAACTGGAGAGGCAAAGGATTGCCTTCAATTTGGCTAGCAGCAGCAGGCGTGACTGTTCCAAAGTCAAACGTGTCCACCTCACATCCCCGACAGCCGCTACATTGATTGTCGGTGGTAAAGAAATCAGCGCTTAGCTTTAGTTTATCCGCCAGGGTCAGCAACTCCTGGGATACAATTGGTTTGTTGGAAGACTCCTCCTCCTCCACTATCACTTCAGCTGTGCCATTTATGGCATTCTTAACCGCAAGATGGAAACCCTGTGCAATTTCTGAGGTCTTGAATCGCAGTACAAATCTTTCCAACACAGTTTCCCCTTCGCTAAAGTCGTGTACAGCAAACATCCATGATTTCTCATCCTTGAACTTGTAAGCCATATTCGAGTTGAGCACATGATTGAGACATATCTTGAACACCTGATCCCGTCTCATGACCACACGCAAGTTAAGGGTCTTCTTGTGACGCAAAATTTTCACATTGCCCAGGCCACGCTCCTTCCACTCGCCTTCCGAACTTAGGCGAAACAACTTGGCCCGATGCACATAAAGTAGCTCTTCGTCCTCTTCTCCCGTCTTGAGATCAATCTGCATAGCAGGCAGGGAATTAGATAACAATAACCAAAAACATTATAGAGCTTACCTTATCCGGCAATGGTATGACAGGTGCAAAATAGGCATTGTTCTCCTCCTCCACGTGGCCTTCATCCTCCTGACTCTCGTCCACCTGGGTGGCGGGACTCTTGGGTTGTGTTGTCATGGAGAAGCTAAAGGTGTTGGAGCCCAAGCTGGCCGCAGTGGTGAGAGTGCTGATTGCTGGTTTGGGCACAAAACTAAAACTGGAGGAATCAAAGGGGTTCTCCTTGTTCGCCGCCGCCGTTCCAAAGCCGAAACTGAACTGTGTAGAAGCAGGAGGTAGATTAAGACAGGCCCCCAATTTGTTCTCCTTCTTGGGTACAGTATCATCTTTGGGTGTCTCGCAGGCCGTGCAGTAGAGTGTTGAGGCCTCATTTTGAACATAGCAACCGGTACAGTTCCAGCTCCCGACCTTTGGCTTGAAGGAATCACCAAAACCGCTTGAGCTTAGGGCAGCGGGTGAGGAGGTAGTGACACTCACTGCAGCAGTCACGGGCTTAGTTGTCTCAGCTTTGGATAGAGCGCCAAACGCAAAACTTACTGCAGCTGGCTTTTCCTTTTGGTTGGAACCAAACGTAAAGCTTGGTATGGAGGCAGCTGGCTCATTCTCGGTTTGTTTAGTGCCAAAGTTAAAGCTGGTTAATGGTTGGGTATTGGCCGCTGTCGCTGGTGGAAATCCAAAATTAAATTTCAGACCACTGTTGGACAAATTTAAGGCAGTTGTTCCCTGCTCTGATTTAGGCGGCACACTTGAATCCTTGGGACCCTCACATGACAGACAATAGAGTTGTGCGGCTCCATTGCAGCTATAGCAAGCCTCGCAATTCCAGCTGCCTGCCTTGGGCTTGAAGGCATCACCAAAACCTTTTTTCTCCTCCTCTTTGGGTTTTTCCTTTGTGGTTTCTAATGCTGGCTGCTGTTGACTCATCTGCTGCTGAGCCTTGGCCACCGCATCGTAAAACTCCTTGCAAGTGTCCGCCGTTTTAAATCGCACACAGAGCAATTCGGTGGCCAGCTCCTGTTCGGCATAATCCTGTCCAGCCCAGGTTAAGGCTGTTTGCGAGTTTTTGGCATAACTAAATTTTGTCTCGGGAAACAGACGCTGATTGCAGCATAACTTGTGAATTTGCTCTCGGCGCATGAGCAGGCGCACCTGCTGGGGATTGGTTTTATTCTGCAGCAGTTTTATGTTGCCCAGGCCACGTTCTTTCCATTCGTTGGTCTCTTTGTCAAAGCGTAACAACTTGGCTCGATGTTCAAATAGAACCAATTCATGCTCCTCGCCGGTGACCACCTCAACCAGTTCGGGTAGGGGTATGACTGGGGCAAATTGGGCTGTAGGCACATACTCTTCTTCCGCATCAGAGGTGGTGGATTTGTTAAGTTGAGGAGTGGTGGTTGTAGGTGGTGCTTGCAAAGTTTGATCCTTGATCAGGGCAGTGGTGAAGAGTGTATTATTGGCCGAAGAGACACTGCCAAAGGAGAGGTTTCCAAATGGAGATTGACCTGGTTTGGCATTGGAAAAGCTAAAGTTGGCGAATGGTGCAGGCGCTGCACAGGCTGCTGGAGTAGTTGTCAATCCGCCAAACAAGGACTTGGCCACCACACTGGTGGCGGAAGAGGAGGTGGAGTTGGTGGTGCTAGAGCTGATCTCAGTTATGATCATGGCTTTGGGTTTGCCCGACTCCAAAGGATTTGCCGGAGTGCTGGTCACAAAACTTTGTGGCTTCTCCTGTTTTTCCTCTTGTTTCTTTTCCCCTAACCTGACCACTGCCTCATTGTGCGCCTGTCGGAAGATCTGTTCAAACTCTTTTGCCTGATCTTTATGTTTGAATCTTAGCAAGAATTTCTCATTATTAATTTGATCATCGGCAAAATCGTGGGCCGCATATATAAACGATTTTCCCTCCTTATCCTGACTGGGTGTGGTCAGATTGGTATCCGGTGTTATCTGGTGATTGGCACAAACCCGATATGTCTGTTCCCGCCGCATAATAACACGGCAGATGCCAGTCGCATGATTCTTTAAGATTTTAATCACTCCAATACCACGCTCCTTCCATTCCTTTTCCACATGACGATACAATTTGGCACGATAGCCGAACAGAACCTCCTCATCTTCCTCACCCGTATGAACCTGCACCTCATCGGGCAGTGGTATGATGCCCTTGAAATCGGGACGCGGATCATAGTCTAATTCTGCAGATGTATCGCCGGTAGCAGCAAAAACACCCAGACTTTTGTTGAGCTCACTATTAACACTGGTCTCATGATCATCCTGCAGCTGCTGCTGCTCCTGTTGCTCCAGCTCTTTCTCCTTTTGCTTCTCGGCCGCCGCTTGGGCCACCTGAGTTTTGAAGGAGAATGTGGAGGAACCGCCGAAAAGGCTGAAGTTGAAGCCACTTCCCGGTGCCGGCAGCTGCGGTTGCTCTGCTGCCTGGACCAGACTTGGCTTGATATGCTGAGCTGGTATGGTCACACTGAGCGTAGGTTGAACACCACTGGCCTGAGTTGCTGGCTTGGGCAAGGGATCTGAGCTGGTAATGACTACATTAGCTGGTGGCTCCTTCTCCACAGGTTGATTGTTTAAGGCGCGGTTGAAAAAGGCAGCGGGAGGAGCGGCAATTAGTGGAGCAGATGCTGGCGGAGCAGGCGGTTTGACGTTTTGTGTCAATTGTTTGGGAGGTGGGACAAAGGCT
The DNA here is from genome assembly GCA_037044535.1 of Lordiphosa magnipectinata. Taxonomy (NCBI): domain Eukaryota; kingdom Metazoa; phylum Arthropoda; class Insecta; order Diptera; family Drosophilidae; genus Lordiphosa; species Lordiphosa magnipectinata. Next base: position 929,795 of record JBAMBO010002246.1, on the reverse strand, counting down.
GGGACTGAAGCTGGAGCTGCTGCAGGTGCTGCTGCTGGGGTAGGCAAATGAGCAGTGTTAAAGAAGCCTGCTGCTGCAGCTGCTCCTCCTACTACTGCAGTTTGTTTGGGGTCTACCAAATTTAGCGGAGCAGCTGCCGCTACTGAGGGTGGAATTAGACTCTGCACTGGCGGTACTGGCGCTGGCTGACCATAGTTGGTCAAGGCATCCATATATGGAGCAGCTCCTGGACCTGGAGCATACATATTAGGCAATCCAAAGTTGGAATTGCGCGGACCTAAAATGGATTTTTGTAAAATTTCAGTTGAAGGATTTGCTTAAAGGAAGCGACTTACCGAACATATTTGGTGCCTGAGCCGGAGGAGTGCGCATATATTGCGCCTGCGCTGCATAATAGTTGTACATCTGGTTTTGGTTATACATGGGACTGCCATAGGAGGGGGGCAGAAAGCGTTCTGGGCCAGCGCCATTAAAAAAGCCGGCTGCAGTGGCTGCAGCATAAGGTGAGGACACCAGCTGCTGCTGCTGTGGAGGCAAAATCTGCTGCTGTTGAGGCAACATCTGCTGCTGTTGATGGTGTTGCTCCAGCGCATCCTCCATAATGAAGAGATCATCTAAGCCCAAAGTTGCAGCGGGATCCACCTCCCGGGTGGGTGTTTCTCGGTTGCTAATCTTGCATTTCTTAAGCATATCCTCCAATGTGGTAAACTTTTCCGTAAGATTTTTAATATCCTTACGCATGGCTTCCATGCCTCCTCCCACATCATCCTTTAGTAAGCACAAGGCCTTGTTCATTTGCTTTACAGTCTGCTCCACTTCGGTTAAAAGAGTGGGTGGAGTCTCCTGGCGATGACGAGACCGATTCAAGCTATGGGCCGTATCTCTATAGAAATCATCTTCGGCATCTTCGTAAGTGGAGGAGTTGTTGTGGAAGTCGGGGCTAATCAAGGCTGTTGAAGCTGCCTGCTGGCAACGACGCAGCTCTCGTTGAATGACCGTGCCCAGAGGATGATCCATATCAGCACGCAATAGCTGATGCGTCTGCTGTAGGCATTCCTGTCTACGCGCTAAATATCGGGCACGCGTCAATCTAGGCGTTCGTATGGAGTCTTCAAGCTGGCGATAGGCTTCTGCCTGCAGATAAGTGGCCATAGGCAAATCCAGGCCACGCACATCATCGATAAACTCCTCATACTGATGCGCTTTGAACATTTTTCCACTGTAATAGGAGACTGCTTGTTCGGCCAGATCTTGGAGTAGCTTAAGGGCTGCACTGCATCCACTGGAGGTGTATTTAAAGTAGCGATTAAAGGGCTCCAGTTGATGAGATTGCTGGCGTCTCAGCAAATTGAAACCCTGCTTGAACAGTAATTCAATGCGCGGCTCCAAGCCAGAGCGATCCTCGCGTGAGTTGATTATATGCCCCAATTGGAACACTATGATAAGATCTGCGCGCGGTCCATTGATGCCACGCACTACCTCAATGCCCACCTGCAGCTGGGCACGTTGCTCACTGCGATTACCATCGATGAGTTGATTTTTAAGCCAGCGCTGGACCAGATTCCACCATTTGTTTTGCTCCGCACTGACCAACTGTTCATAGATATTCGCATAGGGCATCATCAGAGGACGAGCGGCAGCCGCACGATTTCCCACAGTGCAGCTATCATAGTTAAGACGTAAAGTAGTCAACTTCCGTTTGCTCTGCAGCACCGTGGCGTAGAGGAAGACATCAATATCCAGTTGACACAAGGAGTCGCAGCCACAATAAGACAAATTCTGTTTCACCTCACGCCGCAAGCTCTCATGAAAGCGTACTCGAGGAGCCTCGCCAAGCTGTTCTGCACTGCCCAAGGCCAGATAGACATGCTGACTCAAGGAATGAGGTGGCAGTAGCAAGGCTTGCTGCTCATACAACTCTATATCGGCCACAGAGGGCCACTCGTACAACGGTTGCTGGAATAGTGCATTCCTTATCAAATGTGATGTCTGCTCCTTAAGCTTATGCTCGGCATGGGTGAACAACAGCTGATAGAGTTGACGTCGCCAATTCTTATCCACACATTGTTGCCGTGCATATGAGAGTAACTCATCTGAATCGGCCCACAATGCCGGCCAGGCATTTTGTTGCCTTTTGCGATTATGTTCCTCCTCCAGTTGCTGTTTTTCTGTCTCACTTTCTTTGGGCTGTAGGCATCCCAGCAGAGTTCTGCCCAGCTGGGCACAACGAAACGAACTCTGCTGACGCCAGAGTTCAAGCAATTGCATTTGTACCATATCACAATGCTTAATCCAATGCGAACCATTGTGTTCCTCCAGAGGATTTATTTGATAGCCCAATAAAAGCAAAGGTAAAACATTTCTTAAAGTGCCCGTCCACTTGTTCTTATTGCCCAGCATTTCTCGCTTGAAAATCAAAGCCACCGTATGAAGTAGCAATTGACCTCCATAGTGTTGTACACAAAATTTTTCCAACTCTAGCTGATGATTGGGCTCGGTCATTTTATCCACCACACAGCTAAATTTATGCAAATACTGATCCAATCGAAACAATTGACTGCTACTTTCCGCCAGACCATTGCTCGCCTCCAGACTTAGCTGCATCAGTCGCTCCACGGTTAACAGAGTCAAATGCCAGAAGGGCCAGAAATTTTTTTTCACCGCCTCCTTGGAGTTTTCGAATTTGCTGAGCATCAGCCAAACCACTTCATACCATTCACTGACCTGCCCAGTGCCAGGTTCCTTGGACTCCAGCTCCACTTTGTAGGCATATTTAAAGGCCTCCTCCAGTTTATTTTTCTCCACATAGCTGCGCAATAGACGCACCCTTACGTTTACATCATGTGGTCGTGCCTGCAACTCTTTGTGCATTAGCAACTCAAGAGTTTGTTCATCGCCTACGCTGGCGCCATTGCTCTCTCTATGATTTAGCTTTAGCCGCAAGGAAAATATTAATTCATTCTCCTGAAATTCCTCGCCGGTAGCCAAATCCAGCCAGTATTGGGCACGTTCTGCATTAAATAGATTGCTGTCATCCAAAAGCAGCTGACATCCCTCTCGTATCACTTCTGTTTGCCGGGGCATCAACTGGATGCAGCGCTGTAAATGCTGCAGGGCCTTTTCCCGATCCGGATGCTTTAGCATTTTATAGCAATTGGCCATCAGCCTGTGGGCCACGGGATCATCCTTAATCTTGAGATAACAAGATAAGTATTCGATCGCTTTTGGGTATTCCTGGATCTTGATGTACAGACGGGACACAGCCAGGCATTTGATGTCGCGCTAGCGAAGTGTAAAAGATAGGAAGAGAGAAACACAAATACAAATTTATTCAAGGGCTCACCAACATTTTAGAATCTATTATAGGTAAGCTATAATTATACTCTGTAGCAAAGGTACATAGATTATATGAAGTTTGTGCTTATGTATGTAACAGCTAGTTGTGAGCATCTCCGACCCTATAAAGTACATATATTCTTCATTATGATCAAAAAAATTTCTCACTTGTTTTTATACTCTGTACCAAAAGATACACAGAGAATATTAAGTTTTTGCAAAAGTATGCAACAAGGAGTAGGAATAATTTCCGACCCTATAAAGTTTATATATTCTTGATCAGCATCAACAGCCGAGTCGATTCAGCTTTGTCCGTCAGTCTGTATGTCCGTCTACGCAAACTTGTCTCTCATTTTTAAACCTTAATTTGAACCTCAAGCCGAACCAAGTGTGTTAAGGGTACACTTTCAGAAAAATTTGTTTTCGAGTTTTTTTTTATTTGCTTAAACATTCTATTAGTGTCTACAAAAAATCCTCAAACTTTCTAGCAGATCCGACAATATGTTTAATAATTTTCATCGACCATCGTATTTTAAAAAATGCATTGCTTTTTTATACCCTTGTAGAGGTTATATTAAAATTGTTCAGATGTTTGTAACGCATTGAAGGAAGCATCTCCGACCCCATAAAGTATACATATTCTTGATCAGCATGACGAACTGAGTTGATATAGCCATGTCCGTCTGTCTGCCCGTCCGTCTGTTTCTATGCGATCTCCTCCGTCAGTTTGAAAGCTATCTTAACCCAACTTTGCACAATGTCTTTTGGTACAAAGACGCTGCACATTTGTCGGAACCGGCCGGATCGGATGACTATATCATATAGCTGCCATAGGAACTATCTGTCGAAAAGCAGTTTTGGTTAGAAAAACTTTTTTGTCTTGAACGTGAACGTGCCCAAACCTCGTATTTACAGGTTTTCTATGATTTTACATAATTCCAACAAATGTACAGCGTCTTTGTACCAAAAGACTTCGTGCAAAGTTTGGTTAAGATAGATTTATAATTGACAGAGGACATGGCTATATCAACTTAGTGAATTCGCTCTCACAGTTTGTGTATGCCTCCATTTTATAGGTAATTAGTCAGTTGTCCGAGCATTTTATAAAAAAAGTATAGATCACGGTTGAGGTAACTCGTTCTTCATCTTGATTAGATTCTTGACATTAGCCCAAGCGTTAATAGACATTGGGGCAGACTTTGGAAAACAGTATGCATCTGACCTGCTTAAATCGAGGAAGACCCTGACAACTGTAATCTTACCAGACGAATACAATTGCTTAAAATCAAAGTTAAGGACAGAACTAGCGGAGAAGCCAATCGCCTACACCATGGATATGTGAACGGACCTGGTCATGAACGATCTTTTTGATTTTTATTTTATGCACTCGGAGCTGAATAAAAAGCTTTTAAAATATCTTAAAAAACGTGTTAATACTAGGTTGAACTTTTAAGGAAAAGTCAAGGGGTATTCCAGAAACAGTTGGTGCAATTGAACTCACTCGCATTCAAATTTAATAGTCTTAATATTATGTAGCTCTTTGTTGTCAAAAATTGAAAAATTTCCACACAACAAAATATATCGATAACGACAAATATGTTGCCTAAAAATTTAATCAAACACGTTCACCAGCAGCCACACTTTTTTTAAACCCTTGTATAGGGTAAAATAAAAATTGTCCAGATGTTTGTAACGCATAGAAGGAAGCATCTCCGACCACACAAAGTATATAAATTCTTGATCAGTATGACGAGCTAAATTGATATAGCCATGTCCGTCTGTTTCTATGCTAGCTCCTGCGTCAGTTTTAAAGCTTTCTTAACCAAACTTTGGACGAAGAGCTTTGGTACAAATACGTTGCACATATGTCGGAACCGGCCGGATCTGACGACTATAGCACATAGAAAAACTAGTTTTAGTGAGAAATATTTTTTTGACTTCAATGCAAACGCCCCCAAACCTCGTATTTATTAGTTTTCTATGATTTCACATAATTCCACCATGTTTTATGAAAATCGGACAACTATATAGTATAGCTGCCATATAAAAGATAGGTCTGATCAAAAGACTTAGTAGGAAAAACTTTTTCGTTTTCAATGGTATTGCTCCCAAACTTGTTACTGATAAATATTTCATGCTACCACACAATTCTGCCAAGTTTGATCCAAATCGGATGACTATAGCATATAGCTGCCATAGGAACGATCGGACGAAAAAAGTAGTTCTAGTGAGAAAAACTTTTTTGTTTGCAATGGTAGCGTCTTTTTACATTCCAATTATGAATATTATCAGTTTACACACAATTTTGGGAAGTTTGGTAAAAATTGGATGAATATATCGAATAGCTGCGATATAACAAAGTAGTGGCAACGTCTATTGCTGAGTTTGGGAAATAGCTTAGCAAAGAAAGTTCAACGAAAATTATTTAAAACCCAAATTTATATAAATTATACAAGCTGCAAGGGTATATAAACTTCGGTCGAGCCGAAGTTAGAATTTAGTTGCTGGCTAGCCTTTGATGCTGTCAGGTCGAGGCAAATTCAAATAAAGTAACGAAGAGAATATGCAAACTTAGGTGTGTAATTTGGGTTTCGTGTTTCGTGTTTGAAATAGCAGATAATTCAACAAAATTTCTTTAATTAAAAAAAATAAATATAATATCAATATTACTATTTTGACGGTTTTGGATGAATCCCAAGAACATTCCTCTGATACAACAACTTGCTAGAGAAGTTTTAAATGGGCCAACATCTTCGGCCACTAACGAGGGTGTTCTCTACGTCCAGTAGAATACTGGAAGAAAGACGCTCACACCTACTAGGGGATTATTTTAAAAAAGATTCTGTTAACAATAATAACTAAGAAATAAAAGTGAAACAGTTTTTTTATGTTTCATTATAAAGTTAAATACCTATATACCTATAAGTAAGCATTATTTTAATCCGATCCCTTCTATATAAATAAATTAAAATATTTTCTTATAATTTTGTATAAAAAACTGTCGATTCCTAAAAAAAATATTATATAATATAATATATGAAAATTGGGTTCGGGATTGGGACGGGTCGGGATAGACGTTGTCGGGACGGGAACGATTTTCCTTCCCGCGCAAACGACATGAATTCCTCTACAAGGGCATTAACACGAATATAAATTTGTGTGTGCACAGATAGATTTTTAATGCATTATCCAACGAAGCGCAGAGTTTTATTCTCATCGGTAGGTAGAATTATTGGATTATCTGGCACGCTGGTCCATACAAATTAGGGCTTGCATTTTAATCGCTAAGTTCACCGCGCCTTCTAACAGTCCGCTCCTGATTCAATTAACCTTACTTTTTTATGGAAAGCTCAAGACGAAACAGCTATGTCAAATAACTTTGCATTTAGTTAAATGCTTACGGTTGTATATGCACTCATATTTTTGTGTACGTATGCATATGTACATATGTATGTCTATGCTAGCAGCAAAAAGCGCGCATTTTTCCTTCAAGTGACGCCGTCCTAGACAGAGGAATACACGCGCGCATTCTCACACACAAACACACACACACAAGGAAATGGCGGCGCCTCGATTTCGCAATATAGTAATTCCTCTGCATATACTTTACCTCTGGTCCCTGCGGTAGTTTTCCCAATAGCTTGTGGACCTGCTCGTCCACCTCCTTGCGTGTGTTGAACATCCTTAGACCCGATTTATGTATTTTCGCTTAATATGGGAAAATGGCTCGGTCCAAGCTAAATTTATCTCGTCATTCACGTGGCCTATTACAGAGTGCAAGTCTTGCCAATTTTGTAGGCTCACACTTAGCAATGTTTTATTTGTTGAAAAACACGTAACGGGAGCACAAATCAAATAGTAATTCCTGAATAAATTACAAGTTAAATAATGGCAAATCGCGAGTACATGTAACCGGGGCTACAATAATTGTTAGATATGTGCAAAAGATCGATAATGGGCGAGAAATTTGTAATCGATTTTTATTTAATATTCTTTAGCAACTTCTACAAGGGGCACAACTCTGGCCACTCTCAAAAAGGGCGGGAACTTTGTAACCAATATTTATTTCATTTTCTGTTTTGATATGTAAATTTATTTCATTTGCACTTTCCAAAAATGCAGTTTCCTATCCGAGGCCGCAGTTATGTAAGGCAACCTCTGATGCCAGGCCAGGCCACCAAAAGTTTTCAGAGCGGTCTCAATCAGCGGCACCGACGATTTGGCAGTAAACACTTTTAGAGTCAGATCGGGACGTCCAATGCTGGCCACAACCATTTCGGAACTGCCCGGAGCAAAACGCACCACACGACCGCCATCCTCATGAACTTGCTTAACATCAGCGGGCACAAAGGGACGACTTAGATCCCAGGTGATAATGTCGCCGCCACACAAAGCTGAGACAAACAACCGATTGCTATGAGCCCAATCCGCAGACATCAAAGGGAATTTGGGCGATTCCACAGATAAAACAGTTTGCTTGCTACGCACATGATACAAATGGATAATTCCTGCAAAAGCGAAAGCATAAAAATTGGGTGAAAATAAAGTTAAATATGCACCTGCCTCTCTTCTCCGCCACTAGAACTTTATTGGGATCCTCCGGATGGCTTTTAATCGACATGCCCGCAGACGACAGACAAAAGGTGATAACATTCTCCAGGTTTGTGCTGAAATTCCAGAATTTGCAAGTAAAATCATCGCTAACCGAGGCCAGCAATTCACCCTCACACACCCAGGCTATGTCATTGATATAGTCCGTGTGACCGCTCAGGGACTGCACACTGTTGTACTGATGCAGATCGGTGCGATAAAGTTTTAGATCACTCGAAATGGCCGCACAAATTGTCACGTTGTTGGGAGTGCAATTCAGCGAGGTGTCCGGCGAGAAGGCCAAGACCTGCACACAACGCTCTTCGTTTTGAAACAACTCCAGATCCTGCAAATGATTCCACATAAATTCGCCGCTCTCTTCCTGCCATATACCAATTGTTATTATTTATTTCGATTTGCTGTTGTTGTTGTACTTGCCGGCAATCCTACCAACATTAAAGACAAATGCTTCTTCAGTGCCACACAAATTAAATTGTAGGCAAAATCATTAGTGCAGATTTCATAACAATTAACGGGCTCATTTAGAGTTATTGTATGATCGGGTTCTGTGATAGTTAGCATTTTTCTAAAACTGTTTATAAAAAATGAATTGGAGTGGGGCTGACCAGGGGGCAGCGCTGAGCTTAGGGATGTCAATTTCGTATTGATCTATCGTTAACAGTGGTAGCAATCGATATTTGTTATCGATAGAGCTGTCACACCTACTCGCAAGAGTGCCAGATACAGCTAGAGTTGCCACCCTTCAATATTTGCCATTTTTTAGGCACATTCGAGCAAAGTTAAGTTGGCTGCGATTTGCCTTGCCCTACTTCCTTTTCCGTGTTAGCTGTGAAAGAAAAAACATGCCGGTGGGTGCAAAAATTAACTTAAAATTGCTTTTAAATAAAGAATAATTGTAATAGCCAATGCAAAAAGTGGGCAGCAGACCTGGCTACAGTACCTAATGTAGAAGGATTAAGTGTTTGAAAAGAATTAAGCGATTTTAAGACGCGAAAACAACTGCAGAGTCTGGCAGTGTCTACCGTGTGTGAGCCACGCATGTGTCCCTTTGGTTAAATAAATTGCAAACAATTGTGAAATTAGTCAAGTGCAAATAATTTTGTAGAAGGAAGTGCTACACACTTGCTGCGAATTGTGAAACATAACCAAAGTTATTGTTGACTTGTTTATTCACCCAAGTGCTAATAAATTGTTTTGGTTTCGAATTTCTCTACTCCATCCACACAGCTAGCAAAAGATTTACTGCACCCTCTGCCCGCTGAGGAGAAGCGTAAGCACAAGCTGAAGCGTTTGGTCCAGCATCCCAACTCTTACTTCATGGATGTGAAGTGCCCTGGGTGCTATAGAATCACTACCGTGTTCAGTCATGCCCAGGGTGTTGTGGTCTGTGCCGGTTGCGCCACCATTCTGTGCCAGCCCACTGGAGGACGTGCCAAGCTGACGGAAGGTAAGCTAACAAGTATATCCCCTTTCTCGTCTAGTGTCTAACTTAATGATTTAATTATGTTTGCAGGTTGCTCGTTCCGTAGGAAGCCACAGTAAATGGTTGGTCTGACGCCGAACCACAAATTATTAATTTTTTAATAAAAAGAAAAGAAACTATAACACGTAAATCCATCCCAATCTTTCTTTGGACTGGGACTCTGTGGACGGCAACAGCAGTAACAACAAAATGAAATGTACAGCAGCAGAAACATTTTTATAATAAGTAGTTTTTAAACTTAACGCAAATTCACGTTTCGATTTACCTACACACGCAGAACGCCTAGTTTGTAAAATAGAGAAGAAAGCTTGTATTGTAAGAATTCTGGTATTTCTTTCGCCAGACAAGTGGGCGTTTATTAAAGAATTAACAATGTTGTGGTTCAGTAATGGTTCAAAAGCTATTTTTTTTTTGTAATTGGAGGAGATTGTGAGATTCGGAAACGATATTTATTATACACATTTAAGGTAATCAAATTGAACGGCCAGTTTTTTAATACTCCACCAATGGTGGAGAGTATATTAAGTATATCAAATGTATGTAACAGCTCGAAGGACTCTAACTATAAACTATATATATCCTTGATCTGCATCAACAGCCGAGTCGATATAGTTATTTCCGCATGAACGCAATATCTCAGAGATGGTACGAGATAGAGGTTGGATATGTATGGGACAAAAACTTCTTGTACTTGCAGGCACATTTATTTTCAATTTTTGCCGCCTCCGTTATTTAAAAAAACGTATCCCACAGTTTTGTATATAGATGGTTCGTAAGCCTTTGCCAGAATTTATAAATGTCTTTCAATGCTACTCGGCAGCAGGTGTATTTAAATAAGTGAAGGTTTTTGACAGATGACGTTTGTCTGTCTCGAAAGTTGAGTTTTTCTTATTTAGAAAAAACTTGATGGAGAATAATTAATAACTCTAAGACTTTAAGAACATATGAATTGAATTTGGAGTATTGATACCCCCCAAGCAGGAATTTAATATTTGTATTAGATTGTAGAATTATTATCTGGCAACTCTTAGATTATATGCAGTAGAGATGAACAATATTTCAGACACAGCGATTTAGTCACAGGCCAATATAGCTCATCTCTAGCACACAGTTTTCGATCCGGCAACGCCATCATTATTCATCCTCATTTTTCTTCTGTGGGGTTGGTTTATTAATATTGATTAGTGAGTTTTCTTGACAAAAAAAATAGTAACTTCAATTTATAATTGCATAATCGTAATAAAGCGACCAACGACTACACATTGCTGTTCAATACATAGGCAGGGCAGAGGTGAGCTGCAGATTTATCAATTTAACAAAATCGTAGGCGGCCGCCATTTTTTATTTGTGACGCCGCAATTAGAAAAAAAAATAATTAAATTTGTGTATGATTGCAGTGATTCGTTATAATTATGAACATGGATACCAATAATGCTGTTGATAATCGTGAAAAGGAACGCGATCGTCGTGGACGTGGGCAACGTGGCTCTCGCTTCTCTGATGCCGATGGAAATGGCAATGGTGGCAGCGGCGCTGGCGTTGGCGCTGGAAATGCTGGTGGAGGTGGTGCAGATCGCGACAGAAGCCGCGAACGTCGCAATTGCCGTGTGTATATCTCAAACATACCCTATGATTACCGCTGGCAGGATTTAAAGGATCTATTCCGTCGCATTGTGGGCTCCATTGAGTATGTGCAACTGTTTCACGATGAGAGTGGCAAGGCACGCGGCTGCGGCATAGTGGAATTCAAGGATCCCGAGAATGTGCAAAAGGCCATGGAGAAATTGAATCGGTATGAGGTGAATGGCCGTGAGTTGGTGGTCAAGGAGGATCACGGCGAGCAGCGTGATCAATATGGTCGGATTGTGCGTGATGGTGCGGGCGGTGGTGGCGGCGGCGGAGGTGGTGGAGTCGGCGGTGGTCGTGGTGACCATTTGGATGATCGAGATCGAGGCGGTTATTCGCGACGTGATGATGACAGATTGTGAGTATATAAATGGCAAGTGATAGTGTGCAACATTTTTTGATATTTTTCTGAGCAGGCAAAGAAAATAGTTCGTGACACGCACAAAATAATGTATATTGTGGTTTTCATACATTCCTGTTAAAACTTTGTTGAACTTAGTTATTCCTGATTCGTTTGTGGAGCATCGTTGGACTGAAAACCAGCGGGAATATTAGTTTTTCATTGATTTTAAAAGAGCAGCATTTGTCCATCTGGAAATTCTAGATAAATTTGGGTTATAAAGAGTGCTGTGTTATTCCAAACAAAACTATAAGGTAGTGAGATGTTCAGACTGTTTGCCAAATTTTGAAATCGATTTGACTTTTTAGCAGTTAGGGTCTTTTAATGAATGTATCTTCCCCTCTCTTAAGAAAATTGGGCTGCGACGGCAATTGTGTCTTCAGTTAGACTTATTAATTTTTTTCGCAAGGACTCAAATCTTTCGTTTTCCTTTCTAAGTGGTTGTGTTGCTGCAAACATGATGATGAACTTATAGAAAGTAGGAGCTAAGATCTAATTGTCCTGCAGAGTACTTTTGGCAGCCGTATCTTTCAATCTTTCCCACTCTCCTCACTCACTTTGTCTGTAGTTGCTGAAGTTTATCCACTTTTTGTTTGTTTTTCTCTCTGGATCTTTGGCTTCTCTTTTTCTAGATCTGGGCGTAATAATTTTAACATGATGTCAAATGATTATAATAATTCGTCGAATTACAATTTGTATGGGCTTTCTGCTTCGTTTTTGGAGAGTCTGGGCATAAGTGGACCTTTGCATAATAAGGTTTTTGTTGCTAATGTGAGTATATTGCTTGTAATCAAAAATAATTCTATGTATTGAATTTTGAAACTGAAATCATATATCCAAAATATGTAAGTTGTCTTTTTTATTCAACATTTAACAACATCTATGATGTAAGAAGGGCATTTAATTTTGTAATGTTTCATATTTATAACCCAATTAATACACATATGTCTATGTGAATATAGCGATATGTTTGGGTCAAATTTTTATACGAGAGATTGTCTGTTTGGGGAATATTTCTGGGCATTGATTTAATTCGGTTATTTTCCTCTGAAGCTTACAGATTTTAAAACTGATTGTATATTCCAAATTCGTATCGCTTATTCCATTTATAATTCTTATATAGAGAACCCAGCGTTTCCTTTTTGGTTGTTCTAAGTAGGTACCATTTAAATGTGTTTTTACTTTGACGAATTTGATAGAAAAATATTTTATAAATTCTTTTCCTTTTTGATTCAGCCAGTATGCATTTTTTTGGTTCTGCCTAAAATCCATATTACCTCAAATAAAACTAAAATCAAAGTTGTCAAAATTGAAGAGTTAACATAAATCATTTATTTAGAGGTATAACTTTTAAATTAAAATTAAGTACTGACATTTCCGGACGATTTTGTTTGTTTGACGTGTTGTATGTTATGTGTACCCTTTTGGAAAAACATTTATTCAAAATAATCGTTAATAATGACTTTATTGCGTTTACTGCTGAGGGCAACATTCTATGCCGGTTCTATTAGTATAGAAAAAACGCAGCTTAAAAAGTTTTTTTTTTCTGCAGAATCTTTTCCATCATCGAAGAGATTATTGCAAGGAAACAGTGAAGTTTTTTCAAAGCCATTGTGTAGTTTTTTCAAAGAAGTGTTGTATGAGGGTTCGTGACATCGGGGTGAAGCATACATCCTCAGTAATAGTTATATTCTGTACTAAAGGTACACAGAGTATATTAAATTTGTGCCAAAGTATGCAACAGCCAGAATGAAGCATATCCTACTCTGCTCCCAATATTTGCAGGCAGTTCCACTGTCCCCTGTCTCCCCCGCATTTTTTAAATAACGTTATATCTCCCATAGATTTGTAGAATATTGGTTTATACATTCTGAACATTTTTTATAACATTATTATTTATCGATTCGCAAAAAGATTTGTAAAGACCGGATAAACTGTAGTCAAGTTATGACTAAAAGAATATTCGCTGCTAAAGCGCTGCTTTCTTCTGCTTCTGCAGCAGCAAAATACATACTAACCATACTCTTTATATTACAGTCGGACTTGTCTGACGTTTTTTTTTATAGTTTTTTGTTGGATTTGGCTTATTTAGGTACACCCATACAGTTGCTGCATTCTTTAGGACTTATTAATTTTTCTTCACTTGTTACGATCTTACCAAAGACTCTAGAACTCACAAAGATGCGTAACGCAATATATCAAAATACCACAAGGAGATTTTTGTCGAGTCGCGTCAAATACACTCGTATTTGTATGGGTGCGTCAGATGTTCAAAATACTGAATAATACATTGATTTATTCAAAAAGAACTAAATATTTAAATTAATTACGCTTCCAATCTGTAAAAAATTTCCACTTTGCGACCATTCACTTTTTTCACTTATTCATTTAAAGTAATAATTGCTTTTCTATGAAAACACACTTGTGCTGTTATACCTTATCGCTACAGATTAATTTATAAGCACATAAAATAGTTTACGAATAAGTGCAAACCTCGCGTTGTATAATAATATTTGTTATAATCAGGGGTTTTTTGGAAATCTCTAGAGATTTTCGTATAACCGATTTCACTTCGACGTAAACTTGGACTTCTTTATTTGTGAAGTGACAAGAACATATGCCCGGCTACCAGACCATATGGAAGGAAAACCGTACGCGTTAAATCTACTTGGGTTTGAGCAGCCGGTTTCACATCGCTCAACTTTCGTCATCTAATCTAGTAGCTGGGCATATTTGTGCCCCCTCACAGCATTAATTTGAAATGCTAACGTTTATACGAAAACCTCTAGAGTTCTGGGACACACCCGATTAATAAAGTAAAATGACATTTACAACAATAAAATTATAATTCTTGAAAAAGGATTGCACGATTATTTGAATAACGTCTTTTTAGCTACCATTCGTTGCATTCCTATTTTTTTCGGTTGGACACACTCGTTCTCTAACTTACAAAACAAAATACACACGCACATCATACTAAAGAAATTCGAAAATCCACGATAAAAATTTTGCCTGACATTCACTTGTATGGCCGTTATGCATCTTTGTGTTCTAGGGTCTTTGATCTTGCTATATTCACGTATTTTGAAGCAACTCGGCTGTATTTCTCTTAATAGTTTTTGATCTAACAAATTTCTTTTTGTGCAGTAATAATTAGAAGTCCAAAGTCAGGGTTAAAAAGGATGTCTTATTAATTTGAAGTTTTAAGTGCTGGAAAACTATTATAGAGTATGGTGTAACACTGAACAAGGGCGTAAGAAACCATTGCTAGAGATTAACTGAAATTCCCATATTAACATCATTTAAGTAAAATTCCAGCAGAATGTATTAAAATTTTTTGAGAACGGTAAGAATTTTTTTAAAAATTCGAAATTTGAATAAATTGCTCACTCGCTTCGTCCTATCCCGATCTGCAACCTGAGCTTAGCAATTAAAATCTTAAGCAGCTCGATTCTTCAAAATGGGTTATAAATATGAAACAGTTCGAGTTTGTAGGGCAATTTAAAGAGACGGCGTCGTATGTATTGGGCTCTGATTATCAAAACCAATCCTGACCTTTCGCCAGCATTGTTTCTTTAACACTCTTGAAACCATTTTAGAGGCTCCAAGAAGAAAACCATGCGAGAAAAAATATATTTTGCTAATTTTTCTCTTCCTCTTTCTCCAGCTGGACTACAAGGTGGATAACAAAAAGCTTAAGCAGGTCTTTAAGCTGGCCGGCAAAGTACAGAGCGTGGATTTGTCACTGGACAAGGAGGGTCATAGTCGTGGCTTTGCTGTAGTCGAATACGATCATCCAGTGGAAGCTGTTCAAGCCATTTCTATGCTGGATCGTCAAATGCTCTACGATCGCAGGATGACAGTGCGTTTGGATCGCATACCGGACAAAAGTGAAGGTGTAAAGTTGCCAGAGGGATTGGGTGGTGTGGGCATTGGTCTCGGTCCAAATGGTGAGCCGCTCAAGGATGTGGCGCACAACTTGCCCAATGGTGGCAATCAAAATCAACAGAGTTCTCAACTGAGTTCTCAACTGAGTGCAGTGTCTGGTGGACAGGTATTGGGTGGTGGAGTTGGCGTTGGCAGTTCCAGCAATTTGTTGAGTAATCTTACTGGTGTAATGTTTGGCCAAAATACTGCTGTGCAGCCATCCCCGGTAGCGCCAGTACAGAAGCCCAATCTCGGTAACCAATCTGGAGGAGGATTAAATTTGTCTAACCTAAATCCCAGCAATTTGGCTGCTGTGGTTGGAAATCTAGGCAGTCTAAATGCGGCCCTCTCCAACCCTTTGCTCACTTCTTCGCTCAGTAGTTTGGGTCTAAATCTGGCCAATGCAGGCGGTGGCAATGATGATGCCCTTTCCGCCAGTAATGCGGGCCTGTCTAATAACTATAGCAGTGGAGGATCGGGAGGCGGAAATAACTACAGCTCGGGTGGCAACAATTATGGTGGCGGTGGAGGTGTCTCCGGAAATGTGGGTTATAACTCTTACAGCAGCTCTGGCGGAGTGGGCGGCAATGGAGGAGGCGGTGGAGACAACAATGACTACAATACGGATATGTTTGGCGGTGGCGGCAATGTGGGTAATGCCAATGTCGGTGCGGGTAATCCTGGCGGCGGAGCACGCAAATCGGACACCATTATAATCAAGAATGTGCCCATGAGTTGCACTTGGCAGACACTACGGGACAAATTCCGTGAAATTGGTGACGTCAAGTTTGCCGAAATACGTGGCAATGATGTGGGCGTGGTGCGATTCTTTAAGGAACGTGATGCCGAACTGGCCATAGGTGGGTACCAAATCAAAACCTCTCTACGAGCATTTCCTTAAATTCATTTGATTTCCGTTTAATTTTTGGCAGCGCTCATGGATGGTTCGCGTCTGGATGGTCGCAACATTAAAGTAACCTATTTTTAAGTCGCATCAGCAGGTCGCAAAAGACAGCTCCCACATTCTCTTGAGATGACCATATTCCAATTGCAACTGTAACCACAACTTTTATTTTCCTAGACATAGACGGGAGGAGACCCAAAGCTCTGTCAGCCACACATAATTTTATAATTTTTTTTATATATATACATACATATGCATATTACAATAATTACTACACATTATAGACGTTCTATTGACAAAACTACAACAGAAATCGTAAAACATGTAACTTTTAAGGCAAAACAATAAATTTTAATTCAATATAAAAAAAGTCAATGTAAACTGAAAATATGCTCATGGGTGAAGAAGAGGAAGTATGGTGAAGAATGGCAAAATTAAAATTATTAAAAAAAAATTGTTTGGTCCGACTGAGACTTAAGCCTGAAAGAAATAAGTTTGTAAATATTGATACAATTGACATTCAATCCGTTTCCGCGAATTTTCAAAGCGATTATTCTTATATTTCTGTGTGCATACCATGGCACAAAGTTTAGCTATTTCGTCAAACATCAACGAATCAGCTCATATGTGTTTTCGTTTTTCTGATAAAATGAAAGTTTAAACAAAACAAAAGGAAAATGAATACAAGAGACTTATTTGTAATACTATTTCTATGCATAAAAAAGAAGCTGTGATAAAATTTATGGATTTAGCAGGGACGTCTGCTTTGTAAGATTTACAATCGGCTCAAAGTTAATTTTGAATATACAACAAAACGCGTTCATAGCTTATTCCAGGCTAAATCTTGAAAGCTGTTGTCAAGCTAGTGCTCGTAGTTGAGTTAGGTCCACACAAGCAAATAATTTGACAAATTTTTAGGAAATTTTGATGAAAATTTGGCTAAATAGCCATGATTGGAAATTTTTCAGGATTTAAAACATAAACATGGTTCCATTCACTAAAAATTTGATGAAATATGGCCGAGAAGTTCGCCAATTTGGCCAGTTTGCCAAATTTTCATCAAAATTTCCTAAAAATTTGTCAAATTATTTGCCTGTGTGAGCTTAACTTTAAGCACGATGGTCGAACAATGTACGCAGCTGCATCCAAACAACACTAAATTTGTTGTCACCTCTAGTCCCTACATTTTTTGTAAAAACATTTTTACGCAACGAAATGTTCAACTACACGCGAGATTTTAATTAAATTTGATGGAGTACAAAGATATGGTCTCACAGTAGCATTTTTTGGGTACCGTGATATGGTAATACATTAGTATTTTTGTAGTTTCCGAATATGGTCACACTGTGTCATTTTATAAGTACCAAGATAAGGTCACACTGTGCCATTTTAGGAGTACCAAGATAAGGCCACACTGTGCCATTTTAGGAGTACCAAGATAAGGTCACACTGTGCCATTTTAGGAGTACCAAGATAGGGTCACACTATGTGCGGCTTGTAGTTTATCGATTTAGCATATCGCATTAACAGTGCATTTTGGGCTTAACAGCGATAATTACTGGGATTAACATTTATCGTGCGCGCTCAACAGCACTGTCGGCCGCCATTATGGATTTGACCGAGAGAGTTTGCACACACACATATACACACATATTTGTATGCAACTCACATATTTAAGATGCTAAATTTGTTCTGCTTCTATGTATAAGCCATTTCTGGGCACCTGTTACTCAAAGGCCGCGTATTTTAATGCAATTCTATATTAAACAATACAAAAATAGCAAATTAAATGTTTTTAAACATTAATTATATTATTTTGGTCCGATAAAGTTTCTAACCGGAAAAAAAAAATTTTGTATCACGACTAGAACGTTAAATCCTTAATTCTAAAAATCCCACATATATTATGTCCATTAAACGAAATCTATACAGACTACATTATAAGCTGTTCTTGGAGTTTCAATAACATGTCAAAATCTAGTACTAATATAAGGGTGACTGCGTATGCATGCTACTTCGTTCAGTTCCTTAATGGCGGCCGACAGTGCTGTTGAGCGCGCACGATAAATGTTAATCCCTGTAATTATCGCTGTTAAGCCCAAAATGCACTGTTAATGCGATATGCTAAATCGATAAACTACAAGCCGCACATAGTGTGACCCTATCTTGGTACTCCTAAAATGGCACAGTGTGACCTTATCTTGGTACTCCTAAAATGGCACAGTGTGACCTTATCTTGATACTCCTAAAATGGCACAGTGTGACCTTATCTTGGTACTCCTAAAATGGCACAGTGTGACCTTATCTTGGTACTTATAAAATGGCACAGTGTGACCATATTCGGAAACTACAAAAATACTAATGTATTACCATATCACGGTACCCAAAAAATGCTACTGTGAGACCATATCTTTGTACTCCATCAAATTTAATTAAAATCTCGCGTGTAGTTGAACATTTCGTTGCGTAAAAATGTTTTTACAAAAAATGTAGAGACTAGAGGTGACAACAAATTTAGTGTGGTTTGGATGCAGCTGCGTACATTGTTCGACCATCGTGCTTAAAGTTAAGCTCACACAGGCAAATAATTTGACAAATTTTTAGGAAATTTTGATGAAAATTTGGCAAACTGGCCAAATTGGCGAACTTCTCGGCCATATTTCATCAAATTTTTAGTGAATGGAACCATGTTTATGTTTTAAATCCTGAAAAATTTCCAATCATGGCTATTTAGCCAAATTTTCATCAAAATTTCCTAAAAATTTGTCAAATTATTTGCTTGTGTGGACCTAACTTAACTACGAGCACTAGCTTGACAACAGCTTTCAAGATTTAGCCTGGAATAAGCTATGAACGCGTTTTGTTGTATATTCAAAATTAACTTTGAGCCGATTGTAAATCTTAAAATGCAGACGTCCCTGCTAAATCCATAAATTTTATCACAGCTTCTTTTTTATGCATAGAAATAGTAATACAAATAAGTCGCTTGTATTCATTTTCCTTTTGTTTTGTTTAAACTTTCTTTTTATCAGAAAAACAAAAACACATATGAGCTGATTCGTTGATGTTTGACGAAATAGATAAACTTTGTGCCATGGTATGCACACATAAATGTAAGAATAAACAATCGCTTTGAAAATTCGCGGAAACCGATTGAATGTCAATTGTATCAATATTTCCAATCATATTTCTTTCAGGCTTAAGTCTCAGTCGGACCAAACAATTTTTTTTTAATAATTTTAATTTTGCCATTCTTCACCATACTTCCTCTTCTTCACCCATGAGCATATTTTCAGTTTACATTGACTTTTTTTATATTGAATTAAAATTTATTGTTTTGCCTTAAAAGTTACATGTTTTACGATTTCTGTTGTAGTTTTGTCAATAGAACGTCTATAATGTGTAGTAATTATTGTAATATGCATATGTATGTATATATATATATAAAAAAAATTATAAAATTATGTGTGGCTGACAGAGCTTTGGGTCTCCTCCCGTCTATGTCTAGGAAAATAAAAGTTGTGGTTACAGTTGCAATTGGAATATGGTCATCTCAAGAGAATGTGGGAGCTGGCTTTTGCGACCTGCTGATGCGACTTAAAAATAGGTTACTTTAATGTTGCGACCATCCAGACGCGAACCATCCATGAGCGCTGCCAAAAATTAAACGGAAATCAAATGAATTTAAGTAAATGCTCGTAGAGAGGAATTGATTTGGTACCCACCTATGGCCAGTTCGGCATCACGTTCCTTAAAGAATCGCACCACGCCCACATCATTGCCACGTATTTCGGCAAACTTGACGTCACCAATTTCACGGAATTTGTCCCGTAGTGTCTGCCAAGTGCAACTCATGGGCACATTCTTGATTATAATGGTGTCCGATTTGCGTGCGCCGCCGCCAGGATTACCCGCACCGACATTGGTATTACCCACATTGCCGCCACCGCCAAACATATCCGTATTGTAGTCATTGTTGTCTCCACCGCCTCCTCCGTTACCGCCCACTCCGCCAGAGCTGCTGTAAGAGTTATAACCCACATTTCCGGAGACACCTCCACCGCCACCATAATTGTTGCCACCCGAGCTGTAGTTATTTCCGCCTCCCGATCCTCCACTGCTATAGTTATTAGACAGGCCCGCATTACTGGCGGAAAGGGCATCATCATTGCCACCGCCTGCATTGGCCAGATTGAGACCCAAACTACTGAGCGAAGAAGTGAGCAAAGGGTTGGAGAGGGCCGCATTTAGACTGCCTAGATTTCCAACCACAGCAGCCAAATTGCTGGGATTTAGGTTAGACAAATTTAATCCTCCTCCAGATTGGTTACCGAGATTGGGCTTCTGTACTGGCGCTACCGGGGATGGCTGCACAGCAGTATTTTGGCCAAACATTACACCAGTAAGATTACTCAACAAATTGCTGGAACTGCCAACGCCAACTCCACCACCCAATACCTGTCCACCAGACACTGCACTCAGTTGAGAACTCAGTTGAGAACTCTGTTGATTTTGATTGCCACCATTGGGCAAGTTGTGCGCCACATCCTTGAGCGGCTCACCATTTGGACCGAGACCAATGCCCACACCACCCAATCCCTCTGGCAACTTTACACCTTCACTTTTGTCCGGTATGCGATCCAAACGCACTGTCATCCTGCGATCGTACAGCATTTGACGATCCAGCATAGAAATAGCTTGAACAGCTTCCACTGGATGATCGTATTCGACTACAGCAAAGCCACGACTATGACCCTCCTTGTCCAGTGACAAATCCACGCTCTGTACTTTGCCGGCCAGCTTAAAGACCTGCTTAAGCTTTTTGTTATCCACCTTGTAGTCCAGCTGGAGAAAGAGGAAGAGAAAAATTAGCAAAATATATTTTTTCTCGCATGGTTTTCTTCTTGGAGCCTCTAAAATGGTTTCAAGAGTGTTAAAGAAACAATGCTGGCGAAAGGTCA
Organism: Lordiphosa magnipectinata; assembly: GCA_037044535.1. NCBI lineage: Eukaryota > Metazoa > Arthropoda > Insecta > Diptera > Drosophilidae > Lordiphosa > Lordiphosa magnipectinata. Next base: position 908,547 of record JBAMBO010002246.1, on the reverse strand, counting down.
GGATTGGTTTTGATAATCAGAGCCCAATACATACGACGCCGTCTCTTTAAATTGCCCTACAAACTCGAACTGTTTCATATTTATAACCCATTTTGAAGAATCGAGCTGCTTAAGATTTTAATTGCTAAGCTCAGGTTGCAGATCGGAATAGGACGAAGCGAGTGAGCAATTTATTCAAATTTCGAATTTTTAAAAAAATTCTTACCGTTCTCAAAAAATTTTAATACATTCTGCTGGAATTTTACTTAAATGATGTTAATATGGGAATTTCAGTTAATCTCTAGCAATGGTTTCTTACGCCCTTGTTCAGTGTTACACCATACTCTATAATAGTTTTCCAGCACTTAAAACTTCAAATTAATAAGACATCCGATTTTAACCCTGACTTTGGACTTCTAATTATTACTGCACAAAAAGAAATTTGTTAGATCAAAAACTATTAAGAGAAATACAGCCGAGTTGCTTCAAAATACGTGAATATAGCAAGATCAAAGACCCTAGAACACAAAGATGCATAACGGCCATACAAGTGAATGTCAGGCAAAATTTTTATCGTGGATTTTCGAATTTCTTTAGTATGATGTGCGTGTGTATTTTGTTTTGTAAGTTAGAGAACGAGTGTGTGCAACCGAAAAAAATAGGAATGCAACGAATGGTAGCTAAAAAGACGTTATTCAAATAATCGTGCAATCCTTTTTCAAGAATTGTAATTTTATTGTTGTAAATGTCATTTTACTTTATTAATCGGGTGTGTCCCAGAACTCTAGAGGTTTTCGTATAAACGTTAGCATTTCAAATTAATGCTGTGAGGGGGCACAAATATGCCCAGCTACTAGATTAGATGACGAAAGTTGAGCGATGTGAAACCGGCTGCTCAAACCCAAGTAGATTTAACGCGTACGGTTTTCCTTCCATATGGTCTGGTAGCCGGGCATATGTTCTTGTCACTTCACAAATAAAGAAGTCCAAGTTTACGTCGAAGTGAAATCGGTTATACGAAAATCTCTAGAGATTTCCAAAAAACCCCTGATTATAACAAATATTATTATACAACGCGAGGTTTGCACTTATTCGTAAACTATTTTATGTGCTTATAAATTAATCTGTAGCGATAAGGTATAACAGCACAAGTGTGTTTTCATAGAAAAGCAATTATTACTTTAAATGAATAAGTGAAAAAAGTGAATGGTCGCAAAGTGGAAATTTTTTACAGATTGGAAGCGTAATTAATTTAAATATTTAGTTCTTTTTGAATAAATCAATGTATTATTCAGTATTTTGAACATCTGACGCACCCATACAAATACGAGTGTATTTGACGCGACTCGACAAAAATCTCCTTGTGGTATTTTGATATATTGCGTTACGCATCTTTGTGAGTTCTAGAGTCTTTGGTAAGATCGTAACAAGTGAAGAAAAATTAATAAGTCCTAAAGAATGCAGCAACTGTATGGGTGTACCTAAATAAGCCAAATCCAACAAAAAACTATAAAAAAAACGTCAGACAAGTCCGACTGTAATATAAAGAGTATGGTTAGTATGTATTTTGCTGCTGCAGAAGCAGAAGAAAGCAGCGCTTTAGCAGCGAATATTCTTTTAGTCATAACTTGACTACAGTTTATCCGGTCTTTACAAATCTTTTTGCGAATCGATAAATAATAATGTTATAAAAAATGTTCAGAAGGTATAAACCAATATTCTACAAATCTATGGGAGATATAACGTTATTTAAAAAATGCGGGGGAGACAGGGGACAGTGGAACTGCCTGCAAATATTGGGAGCAGAGTAGGATATGCTTCATTCTGGCTGTTGCATACTTTGGCACAAATTTAATATACTCTGTGTACCTTTAGTACAGAATATAACTATTACTGAGGATGTATTCTTCACCCCGATGTCACGAACCCTCATACAACACTTCTTTGAAAAAACTACACAATGGCTTTGAAAAAACTTCACTGTTTCCTTGCAATAATCTCTTCGATGATGGAAAAGATTCTGCAGAAAAAAAAAACTTTTTATGCTGCGTTCTTTCTATACTAATAGAACCGGCATAGAATGTTGCCCCCAGCAGTAAACGCAATAAAGTCATTATTAACGATTATTTTGAATAAATGTTTTTCCAAAAGGGTACACATAACATACAACACGTCAAACAAACAAAATCGTCCGGAAATGTCAGTACTTAATTTTAATTTAAAAGTTATACCTCTAAATAAATGATTTATGTTAACTCTTCAATTTTGACAACTTTGATTTTAGTTTTATTTGAGGTAATATAGATTTTAGGCAGAACCAAAAAAATGCATACTGGCTGAATCAAAAAGGAAAAGAATTTATGAAATATTTTTCTATCAAATTCGTCAAAGTAAAAACACATTTAAATGGTACCTACTTAGAACAACCAAAAAGGAAACGCTGGGTTCTCTAAATAAGAATTATAAATGGAATAAGCGATACGAATTTGGAATATACAATCAGTTTTAAAATCTGTAAGCTTCAGAGGAAAATAACCGAATTAAATCAATGCCCAGAAATATTCCCCAAACAGACAATCTCTCGTATAAAAATTTGACCCAAACATATCGCTATATTCACATAGACATATGTGTATTAATTGGGTTATAAATATGAAACATTACAAAATTAAATGCCCTTCTTACATCATAGATGTTGTTAAATGTTGAATAAAAAAGACAACTTACATATTTTGGATATATGATTTCAGTTTCAAAATTCAATACATAGAATTATTTTTGATTACAAGCAATATACTCACATTAGCAACAAAAACCTTATTATGCAAAGGTCCACTTATGCCCAGACTCTCCAAAAACGAAGCAGAAAGCCCATACAAATTGTAATTCGACGAATTATTATAATCATTTGACATCATGTTAAAATTATTACGCCCAGATCTAGAAAAAGAGAAGCCAAAGATCCAGAGAGAAAAACAAACAAAAAGTGGATAAACTTCAGCAACTACAGACAAAGTGAGTGAGGAGAGTGGGAAAGATTGAAAGATACGGCTGCCAAAAGTACTCTGCAGGACAATTAGATCTTAGCTCCTACTCTCTATAAGTTCATCATCATGTTTGCAGCAACACAACCACTTAGAAAGGAAAACGAAAGATTTGAGTCCTTGCGAAAAAAATTAATAAGTCTAACTGAAGACACAATTGCCGTCGCAGCCCAATTTTTTTAAGAGAGGGGAAGATACATTCATTAAAAGACCCTAACTGCTAAAAAGTCAAATCGATTTCAAAATTTGGCAAACAGTCTGAACATCTCACTACCTTATAGTTTTGTTTGGAATAACACAGCAATCTTTATAACCCAAATTTATCTAGAATTTCCAGATGGACAAATGCTGCTCTTTTAAAATCAATGAAAAACTAATATTCCCGCTGGTTTTCAGTCCAACGATGCTCCACAAACGAATCAGGAATAACTAAGTTCAACAAAGTTTTAACAGGAATGTATGAAAACCACAATATACATTATTTTGTGCGTGTCACGAACTATTTTCTTTGCCTGCTCAGAAAAATATCAAAAAATGTTGTACACTATCACTTGCCATTTATATACTCACAATCTGTCATCATCACGTCGCGAATAACCGCCTCGATCTCGATCATCCAAATGGTCACCACGACCACCGCCGACTCCACCACCTCCGCCGCCGCCACCACCGCCCGCACCATCACGCACAATCCGACCATATTGATCACGCTGCTCGCCGTGATCCTCCTTGACCACCAACTCACGGCCATTCACCTCATACCGATTCAATTTCTCCATGGCCTTTTGCACATTCTCGGGATCCTTGAATTCCACTATGCCGCAGCCGCGTGCCTTGCCACTCTCATCGTGAAACAGTTGCACATACTCAATGGAGCCCACAATGCGACGGAATAGATCCTTTAAATCCTGCCAGCGGTAATCATAGGGTATGTTTGAGATATACACACGGCAATTGCGACGTTCGCGGCTTCTGTCGCGATCTGCACCACCTCCACCAGCATTTCCAGCGCCAACGCCAGCGCCGCTGCCACCATTGCCATTTCCATCGGCATCAGAGAAGCGAGAGCCACGTTGCCCACGTCCACGACGATCGCGTTCCTTTTCACGATTATCAACAGCATTATTGGTATCCATGTTCATAATTATAACGAATCACTGCAATCATACACAAATTTAATTATTTTTTTTCTAATTGCGGCGTCACAAATAAAAAATGGCGGCCGCCTACGATTTTGTTAAATTGATAAATCTGCAGCTCACCTCTGCCCTGCCTATGTATTGAACAGCAATGTGTAGTCGTTGGTCGCTTTATTACGATTATGCAATTATAAATTGAAGTTACTATTTTTTTTGTCAAGAAAACTCACTAATCAATATTAATAAACCAACCCCACAGAAGAAAAATGAGGATGAATAATGATGGCGTTGCCGGATCGAAAACTGTGTGCTAGAGATGAGCTATATTGGCCTGTGACTTAGTCGCTGTGTCTGAAATATTGTTCATCTCTACTGCATATAATCTAAGAGTTGCCAGATAATAATTCTAAAATCTAATACAAATATTAAATTCCTGCTTGGGGGGTATCAATACTCCAAATTCAATTCATATGTTCTTAAAGTCTTAGAGTTATTGATTATTCTCCATCAAGTTTTTTCTAAATAAGAAAAACTCAACTTTCGAGCGGACAAACGTCATCTGTAAAAAACCTTCACTTATTTAAATACACCTGCTGCCGAGTAGCATTGAAAGACATTTATAAATTCTGGCAAAGGCTTACGAACCATCTATATACAAAACTGTGGGATACGTTTTTTTAAATAACGGAGGCGGCAAAAATTGAAAATAAATGTGCCTGCAAGTACAAGAAGTTTTTGTCCCATACATATCCAACCTCTATCTCGTACCATCTCTGAGATATTGCGTTCATGCGGAAATAACTATATCGACTCGGCTGTTGATGCAGATCAAGGATATATATAGTTTATAGTTAGAGTCCTTCGAGCTGTTACATACATTTGATATACTTAATATACTCTCCACCATTGGTGGAGTATTAAAAAACTGGCCGTTCAATTTGATTACCTTAAATGTGTATAATAAATATCGTTTCCGAATCTCACAATCTCCTCCAATTACAAAAAAAAAATAGCTTTTGAACCATTACTGAACCACAACATTGTTAATTCTTTAATAAACGCCCACTTGTCTGGCGAAAGAAATACCAGAATTCTTACAATACAAGCTTTCTTTTCTATTTTACAAACTAGGCGTTCTGCGTGTGTAGGTAAATCGAAACGTGAATTTGCGTTAAGTTTAAAAACTACTTATTATAAAAATGTTTCTGCTGCTGTACGTTTCATTTTGTTGTTACTGCTGTTGCCGTCCACAGAGTCCCAGTCCAAAGAAAGATTGGGATGGATTTACGTGTTATAGTTTCTTTTCTTTTTATTAAAAAATTAATAATTTGTGGTTCGGCGTCAGACCAACCATTTACTGTGGCTTCCTACGGAACGAGCAACCTGCAAACATAATTAAATCATTAAGTTAGACACTAGACGAGAAAGGGGATATACTTGTTAGCTTACCTTCCGTCAGCTTGGCACGTCCTCCAGTGGGCTGGCACAGAATGGTGGCGCAACCGGCACAGACCACAACACCCTGGGCATGACTGAACACGGTAGTGATTCTATAGCACCCAGGGCACTTCACATCCATGAAGTAAGAGTTGGGATGCTGGACCAAACGCTTCAGCTTGTGCTTACGCTTCTCCTCAGCGGGCAGAGGGTGCAGTAAATCTTTTGCTAGCTGTGTGGATGGAGTAGAGAAATTCGAAACCAAAACAATTTATTAGCACTTGGGTGAATAAACAAGTCAACAATAACTTTGGTTATGTTTCACAATTCGCAGCAAGTGTGTAGCACTTCCTTCTACAAAATTATTTGCACTTGACTAATTTCACAATTGTTTGCAATTTATTTGACCAAAGGGACACATGCGTGGCTCACACACGGTAGACACTGCCAGACTCTGCAGTTGTTTTCGCGTCTTAAAATCGCTTAATTCTTTTCAAACACTTAATCCTTCTACATTAGGTACTGTAGCCAGGTCTGCTGCCCACTTTTTGCATTGGCTATTACAATTATTCTTTATTTAAAAGCAATTTTAAGTTAATTTTTGCACCCACCGGCATGTTTTTTCTTTCACAGCTAACACGGAAAAGGAAGTAGGGCAAGGCAAATCGCAGCCAACTTAACTTTGCTCGAATGTGCCTAAAAAATGGCAAATATTGAAGGGTGGCAACTCTAGCTGTATCTGGCACTCTTGCGAGTAGGTGCGACAGCTCTATCGATAACAAATATCGATTGCTACCACTGTTAACGATAGATCAATACGAAATTGACATCCCTAAGCTCAGCGCTGCCCCCTGGTCAGCCCCACTCCAATTCATTTTTTATAAACAGTTTTAGAAAAATGCTAACTATCACAGAACCCGATCATACAATAACTCTAAATGAGCCCGTTAATTGTTATGAAATCTGCACTAATGATTTTGCCTACAATTTAATTTGTGTGGCACTGAAGAAGCATTTGTCTTTAATGTTGGTAGGATTGCCGGCAAGTACAACAACAACAGCAAATCGAAATAAATAATAACAATTGGTATATGGCAGGAAGAGAGCGGCGAATTTATGTGGAATCATTTGCAGGATCTGGAGTTGTTTCAAAACGAAGAGCGTTGTGTGCAGGTCTTGGCCTTCTCGCCGGACACCTCGCTGAATTGCACTCCCAACAACGTGACAATTTGTGCGGCCATTTCGAGTGATCTAAAACTTTATCGCACCGATCTGCATCAGTACAACAGTGTGCAGTCCCTGAGCGGTCACACGGACTATATCAATGACATAGCCTGGGTGTGTGAGGGTGAATTGCTGGCCTCGGTTAGCGATGATTTCACTTGCAAATTCTGGAATTTCAGCACAAACCTGGAGAATGTTATCACCTTTTGTCTGTCGTCTGCGGGCATGTCGATTAAAAGCCATCCGGAGGATCCCAATAAAGTTCTAGTGGCGGAGAAGAGAGGCAGGTGCATATTTAACTTTATTTTCACCCAATTTTTATGCTTTCGCTTTTGCAGGAATTATCCATTTGTATCATGTGCGTAGCAAGCAAACTGTTTTATCTGTGGAATCGCCCAAATTCCCTTTGATGTCTGCGGATTGGGCTCATAGCAATCGGTTGTTTGTCTCCGCTTTGTGTGGCGGCGACATTATCACCTGGGATCTAAGTCGTCCCTTTGTGCCCGCTGATGTTAAGCAAGTTCATGAGGATGGCGGTCGTGTGGTGCGTTTTGCTCCGGGCAGTTCCGAAATGGTTGTGGCCAGCATTGGACGTCCCGATCTGACTCTAAAAGTGTTTACTGCCAAATCGTCGGTGCCGCTGATTGAGACCGCTCTGAAAACTTTTGGTGGCCTGGCCTGGCATCAGAGGTTGCCTTACATAACTGCGGCCTCGGATAGGAAACTGCATTTTTGGAAAGTGCAAATGAAATAAATTTACATATCAAAACAGAAAATGAAATAAATATTGGTTACAAAGTTCCCGCCCTTTTTGAGAGTGGCCAGAGTTGTGCCCCTCGTCAGAGTTGCTAAAGAATATTAAATAAAAATCGATTACAAATTTCTCGCCCATTATCGATCTTTTGCACATATCTAACAATTATTGTAGCCCCGGTTACATGTACTCGCGATTTGCCATTATTTAACTTGTAATTTATTCAGGAATTACTATTTGATTTGTGCTCCCGTTACGTGTTTTTCAACAAATAAAACATTGCTAAGTGTGAGTCTACAAAATTGGCAAGATTTGCACTCTGTAATAGGCCACGTGAATGACGAGATAAATTTAGCTTGGACCGAGCCATTTTCCCATATTAAGCGAAAATACATAAATCGGGTCTAAGGATGTTCAACACACGCAAGGAGGTGGACGAGCAGGTCCACAAGCTATTGGGAAAACTACCGCAGGGACCAGAGGTAAAGTATATGCAGAGGAATTACTATATTGCGAAATCGAGGCGCCGCCATTTCCTTGTGTGTGTGTGTTTGTGTGTGAGAATGCGCGCGTGTATTCCTCTGTCTAGGACGGCGTCACTTGAAGGAAAAATGCGCGCTTTTTGCTGCTAGCATAGACATACATATGTACATATGCATACGTACACAAAAATATGTGTGCATATACAACCGTAAGCATTTAACTAAATGCAAAGTTATTTGACATAGCTGTTTCGTCTTGAGCTTTCCATAAAAAAGTAAGGTTAATTGAATCAGGAGCGGACTGTTAGAAGGCGCGGTGAACTTAGCGATTAAAATGCAAGCCCTAATTTGTATGGACCAGCGTGCCTGATAATCCAATAATTCTACCTACCGATGAGAATAAAACTCTGCGCTTCGTTGGATAATGCATTAAAAATCTATCTGTGCACACACAAATTTATATTCGTGTTAATGCCCTTGTAGAGGAATTCATGTCGTTTGCGCGGGAAGGAAAATCGTTCCCGTCCCGACAACGTCTATCCCGACCCGTCCCAATCCCGAACCCAATTTTCATATATTATATTATATAATATTTTTTTTAGGAATCGACAGTTTTTTATACAAAATTATAAGAAAATATTTTAATTTATTTATATAGAAGGGATCGGATTAAAATAATGCTTACTTATAGGTATATAGGTATTTAACTTTATAATGAAATATAAAAAAACTGTTTCACTTTTATTTCTTAGTTATTATTGTTAAGGAACAGAATCTTTTTTAAAATAATCCCCTAGTAGGTGTGAGCGTCTTTCTTCCAGTATTCTACTGGACGTAGAGAACACCCTCGTTAGTGGCCGAAGATGTTGGCCCATTTAAAACTTCTCTAGCAAGTTGTTGTATCAGAGGAATGTTCTTGGGATTCATCCAAAACCGTCAAAATAGTAATATTGATATATTTATTTTTTTTAAAAGGAATTAAAGAAATTTTGTTGAATTATCTGCTATTTCAAACACGAAACACGAAACCCAAATTACACACCTAAGTTTGCATATTCTCTTCGTTACTTTATTTGAATTTGCCTCGACCTGACAGCATCAAAGGCTAGCCAGCAACTAAATTCTAACTTCGGCTCGACCGAAGTTTATATACCCTTGCAGCTTGTATAATTTATATAAATTTGGGTTTTAAATAATTTTCGTTGAACTTTCTTTGCTAAGCTATTTCCCAAACTCAGCAATAGACGTTGCCACTACTTTGTTATATGGCAGCTATTCGATATATTCATCCAATTTTTACCAAACTTCCCAAAATTGTGTGTAAACTGATAATATTCATAATTGGAATGTAAAAAGACGCTACCATTGCAAACAAAAAAGTTTTTCTCACTAGAACTACTTTTTTCGTCCGAGCGTTCCTATGGCAGCTATATGCTATAGTCATCCGATTTGGATCAAACTTGGCAGAATTGTGTGGTAGCATGAAATATTTATCAGTAACAAGTTTGGGAGCAATACCATTGAAAACGAAAAAGTTTTTCCTACTAAGTCTTTTGATCAGACCTATCTTTTATATGGCAGCTATACTATATAGTTGTCCGATTTTCATAAAACATGGTGGAATTATGTGAAATCATAGAAAACTAATAAATACGAGGTTTGGGGGCGTTTGCATTGAAGTCAAAAAAATATTTCTCACTAAAACTAGTTTTTCTATGTGCTATAGTCGTCCGATCCGGCCGGTTCCGACATATGTGCAACGTATTTGTACCAAAGCTCTTCGTCCAAAGTTTGGTTAAGAAAGCTTTAAAACTGACGCAGGAGCTAGCATAGAAACAGACGGACATGGCTATATCAATTTAGCTCGTCATACTGATCAAGAATTTATATACTTTGTGTGGTCGGAGATGCTTCCTTCTATGCGTTACAAACATCTGGACAATTTTTATTTTACCCTATACAAGGGTTTAAAAAAAGTGTGGCTGCTGGTGAACGTGTTTGATTAAATTTTTAGGCAACATATTTGTCGTTATCGATATATTTTGTTGTGTGGAAATTTTTCAATTTTTGACAACAAAGAGCTACATAATATTAAGACTATTAAATTTGAATGCGAGTGAGTTCAATTGCACCAACTGTTTCTGGAATACCCCTTGACTTTTCCTTAAAAGTTCAACCTAGTATTAACACGTTTTTTAAGATATTTTAAAAGCTTTTTATTCAGCTCCGAGTGCATAAAATAAAAATCAAAAAGATCGTTCATGACCAGGTCCGTTCACATATCCATGGTGTAGGCGATTGGCTTCTCCGCTAGTTCTGTCCTTAACTTTGATTTTAAGCAATTGTATTCGTCTGGTAAGATTACAGTTGTCAGGGTCTTCCTCGATTTAAGCAGGTCAGATGCATACTGTTTTCCAAAGTCTGCCCCAATGTCTATTAACGCTTGGGCTAATGTCAAGAATCTAATCAAGATGAAGAACGAGTTACCTCAACCGTGATCTATACTTTTTTTATAAAATGCTCGGACAACTGACTAATTACCTATAAAATGGAGGCATACACAAACTGTGAGAGCAAATTCACTAAGTTGATATAGCCATGTCCTCTGTCAATTATAAATCTATCTTAACCAAACTTTGCACGAAGTCTTTTGGTACAAAGACGCTGTACATTTGTTGGAATTATGTAAAATCATAGAAAACCTGTAAATACGAGGTTTGGGCACGTTCACGTTCAAGACAAAAAAGTTTTTCTAACCAAAACTGCTTTTCGACAGATAGTTCCTATGGCAGCTATATGATATAGTCATCCGATCCGGCCGGTTCCGACAAATGTGCAGCGTCTTTGTACCAAAAGACATTGTGCAAAGTTGGGTTAAGATAGCTTTCAAACTGACGGAGGAGATCGCATAGAAACAGACGGACGGGCAGACAGACGGACATGGCTATATCAACTCAGTTCGTCATGCTGATCAAGAATATGTATACTTTATGGGGTCGGAGATGCTTCCTTCAATGCGTTACAAACATCTGAACAATTTTAATATAACCTCTACAAGGGTATAAAAAAGCAATGCATTTTTTAAAATACGATGGTCGATGAAAATTATTAAACATATTGTCGGATCTGCTAGAAAGTTTGAGGATTTTTTGTAGACACTAATAGAATGTTTAAGCAAATAAAAAAAAACTCGAAAACAAATTTTTCTGAAAGTGTACCCTTAACACACTTGGTTCGGCTTGAGGTTCAAATTAAGGTTTAAAAATGAGAGACAAGTTTGCGTAGACGGACATACAGACTGACGGACAAAGCTGAATCGACTCGGCTGTTGATGCTGATCAAGAATATATAAACTTTATAGGGTCGGAAATTATTCCTACTCCTTGTTGCATACTTTTGCAAAAACTTAATATTCTCTGTGTATCTTTTGGTACAGAGTATAAAAACAAGTGAGAAATTTTTTTGATCATAATGAAGAATATATGTACTTTATAGGGTCGGAGATGCTCACAACTAGCTGTTACATACATAAGTACAAACTTCATATAATCTGTGTACCTTTGCTACAGAGTATAATTATAGCTTACCTATAATAGATTCTAAAATGTTGGTGAGCCCTTCAATAAATTTGTATTTGTGTTTCTCTCTTCCTATCTTTTACACTTCGCTAGCGCGACATCAAATGCCTGGCTGTGTCCCGTCTGTACATCAAGATCCAGGAATACCCAAAAGCGATCGAATACTTATCTTGTTATCTCAAGATTAAGGATGATCCCGTGGCCCACAGGCTGATGGCCAATTGCTATAAAATGCTAAAGCATCCGGATCGGGAAAAGGCCCTGCAGCATTTACAGCGCTGCATCCAGTTGATGCCCCGGCAAACAGAAGTGATACGAGAGGGATGTCAGCTGCTTTTGGATGACAGCAATCTATTTAATGCAGAACGTGCCCAATACTGGCTGGATTTGGCTACCGGCGAGGAATTTCAGGAGAATGAATTAATATTTTCCTTGCGGCTAAAGCTAAATCATAGAGAGAGCAATGGCGCCAGCGTAGGCGATGAACAAACTCTTGAGTTGCTAATGCACAAAGAGTTGCAGGCACGACCACATGATGTAAACGTAAGGGTGCGTCTATTGCGCAGCTATGTGGAGAAAAATAAACTGGAGGAGGCCTTTAAATATGCCTACAAAGTGGAGCTGGAGTCCAAGGAACCTGGCACTGGGCAGGTCAGTGAATGGTATGAAGTGGTTTGGCTGATGCTCAGCAAATTCGAAAACTCCAAGGAGGCGGTGAAAAAAAATTTCTGGCCCTTCTGGCATTTGACTCTGTTAACCGTGGAGCGACTGATGCAGCTAAGTCTGGAGGCGAGCAATGGTCTGGCGGAAAGTAGCAGTCAATTGTTTCGATTGGATCAGTATTTGCATAAATTTAGCTGTGTGGTGGATAAAATGACCGAGCCCAATCATCAGCTAGAGTTGGAAAAATTTTGTGTACAACACTATGGAGGTCAATTGCTACTTCATACGGTGGCTTTGATTTTCAAGCGAGAAATGCTGGGCAATAAGAACAAGTGGACGGGCACTTTAAGAAATGTTTTACCTTTGCTTTTATTGGGCTATCAAATAAATCCTCTGGAGGAACACAATGGTCCGCATTGGATTAAGCATTGTGATATGGTACAAATGCAATTGCTTGAACTCTGGCGTCAGCAGAGTTCGTTCCGTTGTGCCCAGCTGGGCAGAACTCTGCTGGGATGCCTACAGCCCAAAGAAAGTGAGACAGAAAAACAGCAACTGGAGGAGGAACATAATCGCAAAAGGCAACAAAATGCCTGGCCGGCATTGTGGGCCGATTCAGATGAGTTACTCTCATATGCACGGCAACAATGTGTGGATAAGAATTGGCGACGTCAACTCTATCAGCTGTTGTTCACCCATGCCGAGCATAAGCTTAAGGAGCAGACATCACATTTGATAAGGAATGCACTATTCCAGCAACCGTTGTACGAGTGGCCCTCTGTGGCCGATATAGAGTTGTATGAGCAGCAAGCCTTGCTACTGCCACCTCATTCCTTGAGTCAGCATGTCTATCTGGCCTTGGGCAGTGCAGAACAGCTTGGCGAGGCTCCTCGAGTACGCTTTCATGAGAGCTTGCGGCGTGAGGTGAAACAGAATTTGTCTTATTGTGGCTGCGACTCCTTGTGTCAACTGGATATTGATGTCTTCCTCTACGCCACGGTGCTGCAGAGCAAACGGAAGTTGACTACTTTACGTCTTAACTATGATAGCTGCACTGTGGGAAATCGTGCGGCTGCCGCTCGTCCTCTGATGATGCCCTATGCGAATATCTATGAACAGTTGGTCAGTGCGGAGCAAAACAAATGGTGGAATCTGGTCCAGCGCTGGCTTAAAAATCAACTCATCGATGGTAATCGCAGTGAGCAACGTGCCCAGCTGCAGGTGGGCATTGAGGTAGTGCGTGGCATCAATGGACCGCGCGCAGATCTTATCATAGTGTTCCAATTGGGGCATATAATCAACTCACGCGAGGATCGCTCTGGCTTGGAGCCGCGCATTGAATTACTGTTCAAGCAGGGTTTCAATTTGCTGAGACGCCAGCAATCTCATCAACTGGAGCCCTTTAATCGCTACTTTAAATATACCTCCAGTGGATGCAGTGCAGCCCTTAAGCTACTCCAAGATCTGGCCGAACAAGCAGTCTCCTATTACAGTGGAAAAATGTTCAAAGCGCATCAGTATGAGGAGTTTATCGATGATGTGCGTGGCCTGGATTTGCCTATGGCCACTTATCTGCAGGCAGAAGCCTATCGCCAGCTTGAAGACTCCATACGAACGCCTAGATTGACGCGTGCCCGATATTTAGCGCGTAGACAGGAATGCCTACAGCAGACGCATCAGCTATTGCGTGCTGATATGGATCATCCTCTGGGCACGGTCATTCAACGAGAGCTGCGTCGTTGCCAGCAGGCAGCTTCAACAGCCTTGATTAGCCCCGACTTCCACAACAACTCCTCCACTTACGAAGATGCCGAAGATGATTTCTATAGAGATACGGCCCATAGCTTGAATCGGTCTCGTCATCGCCAGGAGACTCCACCCACTCTTTTAACCGAAGTGGAGCAGACTGTAAAGCAAATGAACAAGGCCTTGTGCTTACTAAAGGATGATGTGGGAGGAGGCATGGAAGCCATGCGTAAGGATATTAAAAATCTTACGGAAAAGTTTACCACATTGGAGGATATGCTTAAGAAATGCAAGATTAGCAACCGAGAAACACCCACCCGGGAGGTGGATCCCGCTGCAACATTGGGCTTAGATGATCTCTTCATTATGGAGGATGCGCTGGAGCAACACCATCAACAGCAGCAGATGTTGCCTCAACAGCAGCAGATTTTGCCTCCACAGCAGCAGCAGCTGGTGTCCTCACCTTATGCTGCAGCCACTGCAGCCGGCTTTTTTAATGGCGCTGGCCCAGAACGCTTTCTGCCCCCCTCCTATGGCAGTCCCATGTATAACCAAAACCAGATGTACAACTATTATGCAGCGCAGGCGCAATATATGCGCACTCCTCCGGCTCAGGCACCAAATATGTTCGGTAAGTCGCTTCCTTTAAGCAAATCCTTCAACTGAAATTTTACAAAAATCCATTTTAGGTCCGCGCAATTCCAACTTTGGATTGCCTAATATGTATGCTCCAGGTCCAGGAGCTGCTCCATATATGGATGCCTTGACCAACTATGGTCAGCCAGCACCAGTACCGCCAGTGCAGAGTCTAATTCCACCCTCAGTAGCGGCAGCTGCTCCGCTAAATTTGGTAGACCCCAAACCAACTGCAGTAGTAGGAGGAGCAGCTGCAGCAGCAGGCTTCTTTAACACTGCTCATTTGCCTACCCCAGCAGCAGCACCTGCAGCAGCTCCAGCTTCAGTCCCAGCCTTTGTCCCACCTCCCAAACAATTGACACAAAACGTTAAACCGCCTGCTCCGCCAGCATCTGCTCCACTAATTGCCGCTCCTCCCGCTGCCTTTTTCAACCGCGCCTTAAACAATCAACCTGTGGAGAAGGAGCCACCAGCTAATGTAGTCATTACCAGCTCAGATCCCTTGCCCAAGCCAGCAACTCAGGCCAGTGGTGTTCAACCTACGCTCAGTGTGACCATACCAGCTCAGCATATCAAGCCAAGTCTGGTCCAGGCAGCAGAGCAACCGCAGCTGCCGGCACCGGGAAGTGGCTTCAACTTCAGCCTTTTCGGCGGTTCCTCCACATTCTCCTTCAAAACTCAGGTGGCCCAAGCGGCGGCCGAGAAGCAAAAGGAGAAAGAGCTGGAGCAACAGGAGCAGCAGCAGCTGCAGGATGATCATGATACCAGTGTTAATAGTGAGCTCAACAAAAGTCTGGGTGTTTTTGCTGCTACCGGCGATACATCTGCAGAATTAGACTATGATCCGCGTCCCGATTTCAAGGGCATCATACCACTGCCCGATGAGGTGCAGGTTCATACGGGTGAGGAAGATGAGGAGGTTCTGTTCGGCTATCGTGCCAAATTGTATCGTCATGTGGAAAAGGAATGGAAGGAGCGTGGTATTGGAGTGATTAAAATCTTAAAGAATCATGCGACTGGCATCTGCCGTGTTATTATGCGGCGGGAACAGACATATCGGGTTTGTGCCAATCACCAGATAACACCGGATACCAATCTGACCACACCCAGTCAGGATAAGGAGGGAAAATCGTTTATATATGCGGCCCACGATTTTGCCGATGATCAAATTAATAATGAGAAATTCTTGCTAAGATTCAAACATAAAGATCAGGCAAAAGAGTATGAACAGATCTTCCGACAGGCGCACAATGAGGCAGTGGTCAGGTTAGGGGAAAAGAAACAAGAGGAAAAACAGGAGAAGCCACAAAGTTTTGTGACCAGCACTCCGGCAAATCCTTTGGAGTCGGGCAAACCCAAAGCCATGATCATAACTGAGATCAGCTCTAGCACCACCAACTCCACCTCCTCTTCTGCCACCAGTGTGGTGGCCAAGTCCTTGTTTGGCGGATTGACAACTACTCCAGCAGCCTGTGCAGCGCCTGCACCATTCGCCAACTTTAGCTTTTCCAATGCCAAACCAGGTCAATCTCCATTTGGAAACCTCTCCTTTGGCAGTGTCTCTTCGGCCAATAATACACTCTTCACCACTGCCCTGATCAAGGATCAAACTTTGCAAGCACCACCTACAACCACCACTCCTCAACTTAACAAATCCACCACCTCTGATGCGGAAGAAGAGTATGTGCCTACAGCCCAATTTGCCCCAGTCATACCCCTACCCGAACTGGTTGAGGTGGTCACCGGCGAGGAGCATGAATTGGTTCTATTTGAACATCGAGCCAAGTTGTTACGCTTTGACAAAGAGACCAACGAATGGAAAGAACGTGGCCTGGGCAACATAAAACTGCTGCAGAATAAAACCAATCCCCAGCAGGTGCGCCTGCTCATGCGCCGAGAGCAAATTCACAAGTTATGCTGCAATCAGCGTCTGTTTCCCGAGACAAAATTTAGTTATGCCAAAAACTCGCAAACAGCCTTAACCTGGGCTGGACAGGATTATGCCGAACAGGAGCTGGCCACCGAATTGCTCTGTGTGCGATTTAAAACGGCGGACACTTGCAAGGAGTTTTACGATGCGGTGGCCAAGGCTCAGCAGCAGATGAGTCAACAGCAGCCAGCATTAGAAACCACAAAGGAAAAACCCAAAGAGGAGGAGAAAAAAGGTTTTGGTGATGCCTTCAAGCCCAAGGCAGGCAGCTGGAATTGCGAGGCTTGCTATAGCTGTAATGGAGCCGCACAACTCTATTGTCTGTCATGTGAGGGTCCCAAGGATTCAAGTGTGCCGCCTAAATCAGAGCAGGGAACAACTGCCTTAAATTTGTCCAACAGTGGTCTGAAATTTAATTTTGGATTTCCACCAGCGACAGCGGCCAATACCCAACCATTAACCAGCTTTAACTTTGGCACTAAACAAACCGAGAATGAGCCAGCTGCCTCCATACCAAGCTTTACGTTTGGTTCCAACCAAAAGGAAAAGCCAGCTGCAGTAAGTTTTGCGTTTGGCGCTCTATCCAAAGCTGAGACAACTAAGCCCGTGACTGCTGCAGTGAGTGTCACTACCTCCTCACCCGCTGCCCTAAGCTCAAGCGGTTTTGGTGATTCCTTTAAGCCAAAGGTCGGGAGCTGGAACTGTACCGGTTGCTATGTTCAAAATGAGGCCTCAACACTCTACTGCACGGCCTGCGAGACACCCAAAGATGATACTGTACCCAAGAAGGAGAACAAATTGGGGGCCTGTCTTAATCTACCTCCTGCTTCTACACAGTTCAGTTTCGGCTTTGGAACGGCGGCGGCGAACAAGGAGAACCCCTTTGATTCCTCCAGTTTTAGTTTTGTGCCCAAACCAGCAATCAGCACTCTCACCACTGCGGCCAGCTTGGGCTCCAACACCTTTAGCTTCTCCATGACAACACAACCCAAGAGTCCCGCCACCCAGGTGGACGAGAGTCAGGAGGATGAAGGCCACGTGGAGGAGGAGAACAATGCCTATTTTGCACCTGTCATACCATTGCCGGATAAGGTAAGCTCTATAATGTTTTTGGTTATTGTTATCTAATTCCCTGCCTGCTATGCAGATTGATCTCAAGACGGGAGAAGAGGAAGAAGAGCTACTTTATGTGCATCGGGCCAAGTTGTTTCGCCTAAGTTCGGAAGGCGAGTGGAAGGAGCGTGGCCTGGGCAATGTGAAAATTTTGCGTCACAAGAAGACCCTTAACTTGCGTGTGGTCATGAGACGGGATCAGGTGTTCAAGATATGTCTCAATCATGTGCTCAACTCGAATATGGCTTACAAGTTCAAGGATGAGAAATCATGGATGTTTGCTGTACACGACTTTAGCGAAGGGGAAACTGTGTTGGAAAGATTTGTACTGCGATTCAAGACCTCAGAAATTGCACAGGGTTTCCATCTTGCGGTTAAGAATGCCATAAATGGCACAGCTGAAGTGATAGTGGAGGAGGAGGAGTCTTCCAACAAACCAATTGTATCCCAGGAGTTGCTGACCCTGGCGGATAAACTAAAGCTAAGCGCTGATTTCTTTACCACCGACAATCAATGTAGCGGCTGTCGGGGATGTGAGGTGGACACGTTTGACTTTGGAACAGTCACTCCTGCTGCTGCTAGCCAAATTGAAGGCAATCCTTTGCCTCTCCAGTTGCCTGCTCTGCAGTTACCACCTAAAGACAAGCCAGAAGCTGCTTCAGCCGCCGGAAGTCGTTCTGCTTCAATTGTCAAGGCCAGCTCTCTGAATATGGCCAATAGCAACAACAACACCACCAATGCCACTACAGGTTTTGGCAGCTTTGGTGGCTTTGGCCAAACAATCTCGGCTAATTCCACCGTTTCCATAAGCTCCAAGCCGGCGGAGGAGAATAAGACTACCACAAGTACTGGTGGTGGCTTCGTGTTTGGCAATACTGGTAAGCCATATAGCTTAATCACCTAGTTGAATTCCCATTAATCATTTTTCGTTATCCTTTAGAAAAAACGCCTTTTGGTCAAACAACCTTTCACTTTGATGGCAAATCTCAGACACAGCAATCCATATTTGGCACCTCCAGTGAGGGCAACAACCCTTTGGGATCCATATTTGGTACGACCCCAGTACAGGATGCTAACAAATCTATCTTTGGCCAAAGTGAAAAGAAACCGGCCGAACCGGAGCCCACAAAATCCATTTTCGGTGGCAGTACCTCAGTAGAAAAACCCTTGTTTGGTCAAACACCCTTTCTCTTTGATGGCAAATCTCAGCCTCAGCAATCCATATTTGGCACCTCCAGCGAGGTCAACAATCCTTTGGGTTCCACACCTGGTGCCATCCCGGCACAGGATGCTAACAAATCTATCTTTGGGCAAAGTGAGAACAATCCGGCCGAAGCAGAGCCAACGAAATCCATTTTTGGTGGCAATACCTCGTTGTTTGGGGGTGTAGGGAACGCCTCGTATGTGTTTAGCTCCACCGCCACCAAGGACACAAAAAACATCCCTTTTACCGACTTAGGAACACCCACGGACAAACAGTCGATCAATTCCTCAGCATCCGCATTTTCCGATTTGGGTGCCAAGGCTGGTGATGATTTTGCCAGTTTGCGGGCTAAGGCAGGTGATGGTGGCACCGCTTTTCAAAAATCCAGCACTGGAGGCTATTATAACCTCACTCATCAGAATGCTTTCAAGAATTTTCTTTCTCCAACGACGGCCTCGACACCCAAGGATACCAGCAAATCAGAAGCCGGTGAGACGGAAGGCGATGCTGATGGGGATGCAAGCAATGATGAGAACTATGATCCCTACTATGAACCCATTGTGGAGCTGCCGGATGAGATTGTGGTCAGCTCTGGAGAAGAACACGAAACAAAACTCTTTGGCGAAAGGTGCAAGCTTTATCGCTATGATGCCACATTGAAGCAGTGGAAAGAGCGAGGTGAATGGGGAAAAATTTTATTAACAAATATGTGTGTACAATAATTCCCTTAACTCTGCTTTTAGGAACGGGCGAGCTAAAAGTCTTGGAGCATAAGGAATTGAAAACTTATCGAATGGTCATGCGTCAGGAGCAAGTTCATAGGCTCATTCTTAACATGCAGATTGGCGCTGTCTTTAGCCTAGACTACTTCAACGAACAGAAAAAGAGCTTTATCTTTGCCAACTACAATTATGCCGTTGACGATGAGGGCAAAATGTCAAGCGAAGGTGTGCTGGAGCGTTTGGCCTGTCGCTTTAGCAAAGAGGATCCAGCAAATCAGTTCTTTGAGATTGTCAACTCTTGTATAAAACGCGCCCAAGCCAAGGCAGAGGTCGAATCACACGAGGAAGAGCAAGTGGAGGACGAAGAGAAAGAAAAGCAGCCAGTCGGCGTGCAGAGTACGCCGCAGGACTAAAATACAAAATAATCTAAAAAAAAGTCACTTTTGTAATAATACTTTGTAGCGTTTACGTTTATATAGTTAAGAGATCTGAATATATTGTTGTTCAACCACTAAATGCATGTGAAAATAAATGAATCATTTTGTCCACAGTTGAGGAATGGATGGTCAGGAAATAAGGAGAGAGGTGGAAGAAAAGCGGGCCTCAAAATAGAATTGCACAAAAACTATAATTGATATTGGCAAACGGGTTTTTTATTGAATAGAATCACAAATAAAATGAACTTAAAATGTTCTTGTTGATGTTGCCGTTGCGTTGTTGGTGTAGCGCACAACAAAGTAGGGCAAAAGCGCCGATGTTCGATTAGGTGGGCCCACAATCAGCTGTGCGCCGTTGGGGAGGAAAAATACACACTGCACTTGACTGGCAATACTTTTCTGCTTAATCCAGGGAATCAAAACGAATCGTATTTCGGTTCCGGATGGATACCGGTATGTACCTGTAAAATACATATAAATAAAAAGCGGTCATTGTTTTTGCGTCTATCAAATTTCATAACAAAGACCTAATATTCATCACCCCGGAAAATAAACGTTTTACGCTTGCTTGGCCTTCTTCAAGGCATACATACATCCAATTCTGGAAACTATCGAGTTTTCTGACTACCGTTTACATCTTCTTTGTTTAAGCTCAGGAAAATGGATGATGCTTGATGCCATCAAACTGTTTGTGAAACTACTGAACTATTTGTATTGTCTTGTTTTTTTTTCATAAAAATTCATACATGAATCATAAAGTATTTGCGTCAGAGCTGCTTTCCTCTTTTAGTTGCAATTGCACAAGTACTTTTCTGTTCAGAGGTTACCATGACATGATAATAGGGGTCTAAGAATATAGGAATGCAATATTTACAAAGAAATTAATTTCCTGTACCCATTAAAAATGGGTAAAAGTGTATGTAACAGGGAGAAGGAAACATTTCCGACCCTATAAAGTGGATAGTCTTAATCAGCATCAACAGCCAAGTCGATATAGCCATGTCCGTCTGACCCTCCGTCTTTATGAACGCGTCGATCTCAGAGACTATAAGAGATATTAAGATATATAAGAAATATTAAGTTCGTCCGCTCATTTATTTCAAATATATTTTAAAATGAAAAACAGGCCTATCAGAAACAGTAAATTCAAAATTATAAGAAGAATGTCAAGCCGCACGTAAAAAAATTCAGTCGGAAAAGTTAACTCAATATTAGGTTAGGAAATCAAAGCCATAGGTACAACACTATTTGGTACAGTGTATTTTGCTGTCGGAGAACTCGACTGCAGCACTCTTACTTATTTAAACGTACAATTTAACTAAGTTGCGTAAAAGCGTTGTTTTTTGTTGGTTTTTCGGTTCCATAATAATATTATCGGTTCTGGGATACCGGCACACAAAAAATTAAAAATATCGGGTCCGGTTCTGGTTATAAATTACAGGGCTGCAAGCCCAAAAAATTTTCGGAACCTCCGATTTGCGGGTTCGAACCAAAATTTACCAACGGTTAAGGTTCGGAAATTTGAGGTTCGAGGTTTTTGGGCTTTGGTTTTGGTTCGAACCTTGATTCGTTGCACGTTTTACCCAATATATTAAAAATAACAATAAATTTTATTAATATACAAAAAAATATTCAGTTTTTTTATTTTTGTTTACTTAAGTGTAATATTAATCTTTAATTTAAATTTATGAGTAGTATGTCTTCGAGTAGTTGACTGTCTATGCTACTTCTTTGATCAGGCAAAATAAATTTTAAGGTGGAAAAAGCTCTTTCAACTGAGACTTGAGTTGATGGCACTGATAAGACAGTTAGCGCAACAGCTTAAAGCTGATTACATTGATGAGATGTCCAAAACTTTAAAATGTTGGATTTAGACGGTTCTCTATCAATGCCATCGAAGGCTCTAATGATGTGTTCGGCGCTTTAGATCAGTGGTGGGAAAACCCTTGCTTCGAGATTTTTTTTCCGCAATTGGCGCCAGTCAGTCTCATAATAATCTGCGTCGTAAATTAACCGCTTGGAATTGTACACAAAAACAACAAATAGCCCGCGCGTACGAAAAACGCGGCCATATACAAGCACGGCATTATACAAAACAAAAACAGTTTCATATGCGTGCTCTCCTCTCTTTCTTTCCGAACGAAGGTTTTGTTGTTGGCGTGTGCAGACCTGCAACAACAACATCATAAGTGACTTTCTTCTCTCTCTCCTATGTCTCTGGCAAATTAAAAAGCAACAACAATGTTGCCTGAGCGCTAGCACGCGAGTGCTTGAGACAGCAATGACCACACGCACACTCACACAAACAAACAAAAATCGGTTTTCTCTTTACATTGAATTTGTATATTACAAACTAATATGTTTGACTGGAAGTAAGAGCAAAGTATGTATTTCATAGTCGGGTTTGACCGACTTTCAGTATTGTTATATTTCTAATTGTCGACTCTGTTGTGGCGTACATGCAAGCGTACCCAAATAAATTTAATGTCAATAATTTTTTTTTTCTGAACCGAACCAAAAGCTTGGGTTCGGAACGGGTTCGGGCTCAACTATTTTCGTCCCCGTGTTTCGATTCAGGGTTTGGTTCACAGTAAAAAAAAAAGCCGGAATTCCGGGTTCGAACCGGTTCGGTTCAAAACCGGTTTGCAGCCCTGATAAATTATAATCGGTTCTTTTCGGTATTTGGTTCCGATTCTGGTTCCGGTTTGATTCCCTTGTTTGAACTGTTTCACAACACTGCCAATTAAAGAGCTAGAGAAGAATTTGACATAATGACGTGGTGATGAACGTAAATGTGAAAAAGAAGAACAATAAATTGCCGACAAATCTTTAGTGTAATTAAATTAGTTAATGCCATCAAAAAAATTGCTTTGTACACTAAACAATTGTGTAAATACACAACATTAAATAAAGCACCAAATACAACAACAACAATAACAACAACAAAAGAGAGCCACACAGAGAGAGAGAGAGAACGTCTCGGCAATGAAATAATTAAAAGAAATCCACAACCAAGGCGATAGCTGCTGCTGTATTTTTTCGCCCTCATCTATTCAATTCAACTAAATCAATATCAGTAAAAACTAAACCTAGAAATTCTGTCAACGTCAAAGCCAACACCAATAATAAAAGCAACGGAAACAAACCGGCGGCACAAATTTCGGTGAGAAGGTGGCGGCCACGAGATGATGAATGAAGAAAGCAGTGCCACGACGATGTCGTCGTCTGGCGGCGGTGGCATCAAAAAGTTCTTTCAACGCTTGTCACAGGTGCGTTTGGTTAATTGTGTGCAAGCAAAGGTCCTACAAAGATTATCCACACCCCCTTTCCTTTACAGATCTATCAGTCCAATCTGGATCGCTCCACGCCGCACACACGAATGCGCTGGGTCTTTGCTGGTTTCCTGCTCCTGCTGTTCGTGTTGCGCATTTTCCTCCATCAGGGCTGGTATATTGTGTGCTATGCCCTGGGCATCTATCATCTGAATCTATTTATAGCATTTCTAACGCCAAAAATTGATCCAGAATTTGATCCTTATGCACAGGATGACGAGGATGACGGTCCGAATTTGCCCACACGTAGCAATGAGGAGTTTCGACCTTTCATACGACGCCTGCCTGAGTTCAAGTTCTGGCTGTCGGTCACCAAGAGCACGGGAATTGGTCTGTTCTGCACCTTCTTTGATTTCTTCAATGTGCCGGTATTCTGGCCCATTCTGGTGATGTACTTTATCACACTGTTCTGCATCACCATGAAGCGACAGATTAAGCATATGATCAAGTACAAGTATTTACCCTTTACACGCAATAAGCCCAGATACCAGAGGGTCAATGATTTAGCGACAGGCGGCGGACCAAACTCTGTTGGCGGGGGCCATGCAAAGTGACAATTAGCCGCACAGACGCCGGAAAAGCAACAAGCAGCAGCCACCGCCACGGGGGAGGGAGCAGCTGCTGCTGCAAAACCAACTAGCGACAATGCAGCGACCCAGGATGTGGGGTCGCCAATAGTAGCAACGGCAGCGGCGGCCATTAAACCACCGCAAATCATAGCAATTGAAGATTACTAGCCAGAAACAAACCAGAAATCCATTTCTAACAACCCATTTTTTGTTTACGGTCTAGTTTTGTTCTTTTTTTCGCTTTACTATTGAGTTGTCGCGCGGCGTCTTGTGCAAATTATGAATAATTATACGCAAAGTAACCCTCTTTGTTATTTGTTTACATTTTTTATAAATATTTATTATTTTGCAGTTTTGCAATCAAACTTGATTCACGAAAAACAGTTCAATTCCAAATTTAATTTTATAATTTTTCTCTCCAAATAATAGATGCTAAACGAAATCATTAAAATATATAAATATATTTTGCATTATTAAAATTATAAAATTTTTTGTTAGCTATACGAAAATGTGAAGGCAAAAGAAAACTGGAAAACTATTTAGGAATTGTAATTTGGGTGCATCGTATGAATAAAGGAAAATGAAGAAAAACGGAACACAAATGAATTTTTTTTCATATTTGAATTCGATAAGCCTGCTGCTGTTGCTTCGATAGACGATATATTTTGCGTTGATGAAAATTAATAAGCATTCCTAATCTAAGCCGTTACTATTTTAAAATGCTCTGTTAAGATAAGGGATATAACGGACAGTTGACAATTAGATTTAAAAAAAGTTAAAGTAATAGTTTGAAAAAAACGCTTATATGTTTGAAACAATATTAATCTGCGTGCAGACAATAGGAGCTTACATTTCAAATTTGGTTGCTCTAGCTCTTTTAGTCTCTGAGATCTTAGTTTTCATACAGACAGACGGACGGACGGACAGATGCTGATCAATAAAATAAATATTTTATGGGGTCGGAGATGTTTCCTTCTGCCTGTTAAATACAATTGCAAGACTTTAGAGTACCCTTTTACTCTAGGAGTAACGGTCTATCCCATCTGAAACTAAACGTAAACTAAAGTGCCGAGAGTGTTAGTTGTGTGAACTGAATTCATATATTTCCGTTTTGTATGTAAGTTTATAAAGTATAGCTTAAAAATAGTTTATACTTAATGTTATAATAGCTTATGAAGAAATCAACCAACCTAACTCATATCGAGTAGATCTACTAAGTAATTAATTCGAAAATGAACAAAAGAACTAAAGAAACCAAATAAAGTAACACAAGTAATTACAATAATTAGTTTTACGAGTTGAGGTAAAAAATTTGCTTAACAATTGAACAATAAGTAGGCGAAAAATTTCGAATATTGTGAATGTGTGTGTGCATATTATTTAAGGTCGCTTGGCGAATATTTCCTAGTGTATAAAATAGTACAGATAGGAGGGACAGAGATAAATTGTAAAGAAAATGCGTAACACGCCCACTAATTAACATGTTAACAGCCCTAAGTTCTCTGAGTGAGTTTACTTTATAAATATTATATATATGTTGGTAAGTAATAGTAGTTGATACCTTTCGAAAAGGTTTTCGGTTGGAAAAATATATAAGATTTGAGCAGTTATCGATTTTTTTTTCTAATTCGAATTTTCGGTTTCGGAATTGTTAGGAATGAGATTTGTAAACAAAATGGCCAACACATAACAGTTTGACATGAGACTCTCACTGAAACGGCAGAAGACTGTTGACCGTAGTATTGAGTAGACCCAAACGCTGTTTCTGTTTGCGCTGTTCTGTCATATGATCCTTGAGCTCATGCAGCTGCGTTGATAAATTCTTGATAAGCAATTGTGTCTCCAACAATTGGGCCTGCATGCTGCGCAACTCAATCTGCTCCCCATCCGCATCCACAGCAGTCAAAGACATAGCCCTTAGCCGTGGAAACCACTCCAAAATGCCCGCCTTGACCATGGCATAGACATAACTCTCAGGACCCGTAAACTCGGTTGGATCCTTGACCTTGACCAGCACAATGAAGTACAAATAGTGCCACATGTTATGCTCGCTCTTGATGTGTTCCTCAAAGCTTACGGTTTTGTTGTCAAAGGCTGAACGGTTGAGGGAGCAAATGAAGCAGGTAGTCTTCAGGATGGCCTCTTTTTGTTGTTTCTCTGATCTCAAATCGGCGAAGGTATCAATAATGACACCAAAAATCAAGTTAAGAACAATAATAATGACAATGAAGAAGAAGAGCAGGTCGTAGATTACCCGAGCCACAAAAAGAGCTTCCTGAAAAGGCAATTAAACAAGGTGAGAAACAAAAAAAAAGGATCACTTGTTCATATGCTATTCTTACCTTGCTCGAGGGCGCTCTCAGTATATCACCTATGCCGCCACCATTGCGCAATCCCTGATTCAGTGTGGTGACTATACACATGACCAATGAGTCGCAGGAACGCTCCTTAACATCGGTACCCTCTTTACTGATAGCCTGCTGCTGCTTGCAGCCCATTTCATCTGGTTTGGCAGCACATGATTCCTCTGAAGCTGGCACTGCTAATGTCACCGGTAGGCCGGCTGCATTCTCTTGATCCTCAAAATCCACACTAACCAGAAAATCATCCCTGAAGAACATGTAACCAATAATGGAAAATAGATAAACCAAAATCAGGGCTAAAACTGCAGTCAAAACAATGGAACGTCCGTTGCGTGTCACTGAGCGTATGACATTCACCAGAGTCTCCTCACGATAGACGACATCGAAAAGCTGTAAGGGGAATGTCATATTAGGTAATTGAAAGTAAATGAAAACCTTCTCACCAGCAGCGAATAGAAGAATGGATGAAATATTAGGCCACAAAAGCAAAATGCTATATAAATGCAATGATAGAGTAGTTCAAAGTCGGTAATAATCTTGATCAATTGCTTTTCTAGGGTGCCCTTATTGCCCATGATGCTGACAATGTGAACGCTTTTCATTGTAACCTATGTGAGAGAAAATCAGATAATTGTTAATGGTACGGGGATGGTTCCACCTACCGTGACCACGCCCAGCAAACAAAGCGTCGACTCTGGCCCGAGAAGAAAAATTAATCGCAAGATTAGGGATCCAATCAGAGTTCTTATTCCAGATTCACGGGGTAGCGTTATCACAATAATCAACGAGAAGATCATAATGGCCCAGAATAGTAACGAAATATGGGGACTGAGCTCTGAAATATATATTTAAGTGTTATTGTTAAATATAAGTACGTAGGCACATCGTGGACACAAATGACTACATTATTTAACCGAAGTAGAAAAAATCGGATGATAGCCCGGCCTTTAGACGGCTGTAATCTGAAGGAATTTTTTTAGCCGAATGTTTCAGTTTAGTGAGTTCATCAATTTCAAAGGTTCGGGTGATAGGCAGGTATAAAGGGAGAGTCAGACAATTCTATAAAAACCCTTAAATCAAAGGTATGCCGAAGGTTGAAGGGACAAGTCTCTGGTCTTAACATGCGAACTCTGTGCAGCACTAAAAACTTGACTGAGTCGAGACCAAAAGAACTCTGAGAGGGTATGATGGTAGTGTAAAACCCTTGCGTAGGTTTGGTCTGTTTAGCTGCCGTTTGTATTTAATTGCACTGTAAAGGTTTTTGCTTCCTATTGGATTTAAGAACTCAAAATCTCGGAAACTATTTCTAATTTTGTTTGCTAATTTCCGAAAAGTATGCACCATTTTTTAATTTGTCTATTTATTATCCATCCTATCTTTAAGAAAATTTGAGGTCCCTCAAATTCCTGTAGATCTGGCAAATAAAAATGTAAATTTTAAATTTGAGATTGATATCTTAAAAATTGTGGGTGTTATTCAACATTTTTATACTCTGTATCCTAGACTGGCCCTTTTAAATAGTTTCAATTAGTTTCTTTATGAACTTTCAAGATTGTTTCAGATTTGGAAAATTCGCAATCATTAGACATTATAGCATAGCATTCATCAGAATCTGATCGGTGATTGTTTTAGCCTTGGGACGAAGATTGAACTTAACTGAAAAATCATTTTAAATATAAGAGCAAAAGTAAAGCATAAAATAAATTAAAAAATCACATGATGAATCAGAGATCAAGATATTTTGTTGAAGGCAACCATTGTATCTAGTCTCATTGTCACTTTGAGGTATATTAAGCGTGTAAGATCGATTACCGGTACTACCATAGCCTTCTTAGTTTAGTTTTCCAGCAAGTTTCGCCTAAACTTGGATCGAAAATTTATTTCGGTTAAAATGTTCTTATACTGGACGTAGTTTTAGGTTTCAATTAATCATGAATTACTTACCTGGAACCGTATTATCAAATGGATAGAAAAAGGCCACAGTCATATTGATAACTACAACACAATTAAAGAGTATATTGCTCCAAAGCGACATATAGCTACTGATCCAAAACAATAGTGGTTGACCTAAAAGCAAGGGAGAAAGAGAGAGAGCGTGATAGTAAGTTTACGGACGTTTTCTAATATTCTTGTTTTTGCAAATTCAGTAAATCCTTATGAATTTTTAAAAACTGGAACATAAGTGGTTATTAAATATTTGCGAAATTATCTTCTTGCTTACTTCTTAGCTTTTTTTGCCATTTCATTTCGTTAAACATTTCCTCGGCCTTGTCAAAGAAATCTGCCACCTTTGAACCCTGATCATCACGCTCGGCGGTATTAAGGATTTTGGTTTTGGTATCCGATGTTAAGTATTCGCAGATTTCGGGTATGGGAAAAACAATTTGTTCCAGTGTGCGATCATTGCGAACAATCTAGAAGAGCGATACAAAGACAAAGACAAAGACAAAGATAGCGCAAAGATGGTGCAAGTGTATGCAAGACTGACCCCACGTTGAGCTATCGTCAGTCTCTATTTCGTGTATTTACCTCAATCTGAGCCGTGTGCGTGGCATAGTACATCAAAGCCTGACTGGTTTTGGCATCAAAATTGGCCGCTTGCGGATCCTCGGAGGCTTTAAGCAGGCTAGCCAACTCCTTGTTATGCTGTGCCAGCTGATGGCACAGTATATAAATGTTGTGGCCCACTTCGCGTGGACTAACAGTGGCATCATCATCATCTGAGCTTGCGTCCGGTTCATCGGTTTCATCTTGCTCATCGATTAGCTCCTCTTGGTGATAGGCTTTACAGGCTACCTCCACCAGTTGCTTGGGATTCATGTTGTACAGTATACGCTCGGCATTCTCGCTATCCCCACGACTCTCCATGATAGCCAACAGTAATTTAGAGGCATTGTTCTTTAATTCCAAAACCAGATCCATACGATTCTCGCCCAAAGGATTTATATTGTTTAAGATCAGTGCAGTGATAATGTCTAAGCCATTAGATTCGTGGATGGCTATACAATTCTGATTCTCATGGCAAGGACCCTGACAGTACTCGGTAAGGGTTTCCAAAGTTTGATTGATTAGGGCCACATTATGCTCATTGATGTAAAGACCGAGTAGTCCCAATCCACCAGTGGTGGAACCGCATATACAATCCAAGAACATCAGAGTCTCTGAGACCAGATTGTTGTTGGTTTTGTTGTTCTGATTGCGGAGCAAATTCTGCAGATCAGGATTGTGATTCTCGCAGAGTAACTGTAAAAACCGAAGGATCGGTTGCATGACAAGTACTTTATTTGACAGCTGGTTACGTTGATCTTTGCTATCCTTGTGCTTTTCCAGTTTCTCGGCTAGTATATCCTCCAAAGGGCTATTGACACTAATGGCCGAGCTGTCCTCTCCGGAGTGTATGTTCCGTGCATTGCCATAAGCTCTCGCGGTGGCCAGTCCAGCATTATGTAGCTCCCGTTTGAGCTCTTCGGTAATAACCACTCCATTGCTTTTAAGACCATGCTTACGCGAGATTTTGTCCAGCTCCAGACTGGCATCCTGCTTGTGCTCGTGAGCCTTAGCCGCTATATCGGTGGTGTTGACGGACACTGTGGATTTGATCTCCTGCTCAGCATCTTTCATTTTCTCAAAGAATACCTTGAAGAAGGCCTGATTTAGGTCATCGCTGAGAAATTTCTGAAACATGCCCTTTTGGATGATGGGATTGCCACCCTCTAGTAGGGCTATGCCCAATTCCACTGCCTCTACAAAGATATTGGGTGAGTGTACTGACTTGATGACTAATTCTACTACCAAATCTGAGGCACCCTCACGATCCAGATGATTCTGCATCTCGTGTAGGGTTTTGCCCGCTCTTTGTAAGTACTTCGCACCGGGTCCATGGGTCACCAAGTGCTTAGCCGGATCTGTGATGGGTATCGCCTTCATTTTGGTTGGCTCCTCCTCTACTTTGGGTGTGCTTTTGCTTTGAAAGTAACGCAACAGCAAAGTCTGACGCAATGCATCTCCTTTCTCACCATAAGTTACATCGATGGCCATCATTTCGCGTAGAGTACGTAAAACCTTTACACACATGCGCTCCTCCTTCTCTTCCAGCAACTTTTCGGTGTGCTTAATCAACTTACGAATAAATCCGCCACTCTCACATCGTTTCCGAGCCTCTGTACCCGTGGGAAATAGCAATTCCGAGCGGTAGAGGATGTCCACTAAAAGCGAAAGTTCCGCCTCGACCACCGGCTTCAGCTGATCTTCAAGCAGTGAGACTATATCCTGCAGACCCTCGATAATCGAGCGATCCCAGCGCATCAAATTGGCCGACTGTTGCGTCTCGTATTTTGGTTGCTTGGAGGCCAGCAACCATTTGGTGGTCTGCCTAGTCAACATGGCCGTTTTGCTGGACATATTAGCCACCTGCTGCTCCAACTCTAGTGGCAAAGCTATGCTGCGCATTTTCGCAGACTCCGAGAGCGTGCGAATGCAGTTCTCCACATTGAAGCGATCCCCGAGCGACAGCCACTTGCACTGGGTGAGGCGGTAGGCAGCCTGCAGTAACTGCACGAAGATCAGCTGACGCGACTGCACGATGGCGCTCTGGTCGGAGAAGGGGCTGGAAAAGAAGCTGCTCAGTAGATTGGTTACACCATTTAGTACATAAGACATTAAATTCTTGTCGGTGCTGGCTTTCGGGTCGGATATCAATCGATGAATGTCTACCAAAAAACTCTTCTC
Source organism: Lordiphosa magnipectinata (assembly GCA_037044535.1). Taxonomy (NCBI): domain Eukaryota; kingdom Metazoa; phylum Arthropoda; class Insecta; order Diptera; family Drosophilidae; genus Lordiphosa; species Lordiphosa magnipectinata. The sequence continues at coordinate 877,467 of JBAMBO010002246.1, read as the reverse complement.
AAACAAACTCCACATATGTCCCGAGGAATAGATCTCCTTCATCTCCACTTCAGTATCGATATAACAATGATTGAGGAAATCCACGTAAGCTTCTTTCACCTGCGGTATGCATCGTGAATCGTCTATAACGGTCTTAATATCATCTAGCGAGAGCAGGTTATTGCACTTAATTTCTGTGTAGACATTCTTGCCCATGGTACAGCAGGCCAATAGCTTCACCAGCTCCACATGATATTTAAGGGCACTGTCATCGGTCAGGGGCTTCTTCATCATATCTATGAAGGCATTCAGCGAGACCTTGTCATTATAGAATACCAAAACATCCTCGCCAGCGTTGATTAGCTCCTGCATTACCATGTCCTGACACTTGCGTATAAATTGATTTTCAGCCTTGACTATGGTCTGCAAGAACTGCAAATAAGCCACATGTTTGCCATGAATCTCAATGCAGTGGACAAAGTGTTGAACCACCTTGTCGGTCACTTCATTGCACAAAGCTAAATTGTCTTTAAATATGGCACAAACTGTCTTGGCCTCGAGTATCTGAAATGCGGGAAAATATTATTGGTTTAGAAATCCCCAGGAGCCTAGACTCCATATGGAAACATTAATTTGCTATGGCACGATTTCTCATCTTTTAGATAGATTTTTTGTGACAGATAAAATAATAATTTACTACGTTATTTATTCACAGTAGCTCATTATAAAAGATGTTAAATCGGCCCAAGTCACAACAACGAAAATAAAAAAGTCAGAAAACGAGAAGGTCAAGCTAACTTCGTCTGTGCCGAAGTTTTTATACCCTTGCAAATGCTGTTTTTGAAATGCTAGAGTTTAAGAACGCTTACACATAAATCAAAACTCGACTGCCTAATATCATACATTTATTTCACTTGAAAAGTTCCTACGACTACTAGGAAAGTTGGGTCTCCATAAATATCATTTACATTCGCAATTTTCAAAGTGGACTACTACAAGTGTAGACCAAAAAGGGTTAATCAGGAGCATTGCTTAAAGATTCTATCCGTTCCCTGAAGGTACCAAAAAGGGACAAATTTCCCGAACGAAATATGGCAACAATAAGATATAGTCATTTGATATAATTGAAAACTAAAACTGACTTTTCGACCGATCGTTCCTATGGCAGCTACAAGAAGTAGTCGACCGATCCGGTCGGTTCCGACATATTAGCAGCGTGCTATCAAAAGAAGACTCTGTGCAAAATTTCAGCTCGATAGCTCTAAAAATATGTCCCATACATGTCAAACCTCTATCTCTTACCATCTCTGAGATCTCTTCGTTCATACGGACCGATCGACATGGCTATTTATCGGAAATGGTCGGAAATGATTCCTTCTCCCTGTTACATACTTTTGCACAAACTTAATATACTCTGAGTACCTTTGATACATAGTATAAAAATTAAAAGTTGTCGAAGAATTTAAAAAACGCTCTAAGTACTTACACCCGGATTCAGAAACAAATCAAGATGATTATGCAGTAGAACTTGATTCTGCTGATTGCCCAGACAAAAATTTTGTAGAAACTCATGGGCCAGACACATCAGTTCCTTCATTAGTACATCATCCTTTTCGTCATAGGGATTCTGAAGTAGATCCAGAACAACAGTATGAACTCCCACATTGCGCAACAGACGCTGTTCATGTTTGCGTGGCTTCACCACAGTACCTAAAAGAAACAGCAAGAAGTCATCATAGGGCCTCAATTGTCTTTAAGCTGGCTCCACTCACCAGGTGTGACACAAAACTTATTCATGCGTATGAGTATGTCTTTGACTTTTTTATACTCGTTGCGCTGCTCTGGTGATAGGGCAGCATTATACTCCAAATTGGCTGTATCACCAAGTACATCGGTATCACCACCCAGCTCATCTGTGGCCTTGGATTTGTATACCCAAAGTTCAGACTTTTCAACACTTTGCCTGAGTATATCCAAATCGGATTTAATTTGCTTATACGATTCCACATCGCTATCCGAGACAAGCAATTGCACCTGGAATAGTTAGACAAGAAATGGATAAAGATGTCTTACTAATGGTAAATATTGTGTGTTATAAAATATTCAAAGGTACATTCAAAATCAAAATATCGTTCAGTACGGTAAGCGGTACTCGTCCACTTGGGTTAGTATATAGTTGCAAAAGTTTATAATTTATTGGAGAATCTTTTTAGTCTCAAAAATAATGGAGAAACGTAAATTTTCACGAGATTTTTCTATAATCGTTTGCATTTCAAATTTATATTGAAGTATAATCTCGGTTGCTTAATCAGATGGTAAATGTTTAACGATTTGGAATTGACTGCTCAAATATACTTGGCTTTGAATAGTCGGTTTTAGTTCGCTTAACTTTTGTCATCTGCTCTAGTAACTAAGCATTTTCATTCACTTCAATTGCAAGCAGTTGGCATTCAAAATTCTAGCGTTTACACGAAAATCTCAATAGATTTCGGGGAATATCAAGTATTCTCGAACAAAAGCATAAAAAGTATGCTGATCCAAATCTTCATTGGTATACTGAGTAATCATCATCGCTTTTTAGACGACAATTCTTATCACAAATTTAGTGACCTTAAAAATCTTCGAACCTTGTGCCTAATTTTTGGATTAATAACCAAATTTGTACTATGAACCGGTTGATTGATTCTGCCTCACTCGGCTTTATGCGATTTCTAAGAAAAGGGCTATGCCGATGGTTTAATGACTTGATAACGTAAATAAGCAGGCTATTAAATCGTGCACAATGCAACATATTCGAAACGAGGCAGCTGTAGCACAGCAGCATTCGAGTCGATGTGGACTAACCACCCGCTCTCTTTCTGTGTGTTGCACGGCGCTTTACTACTTTGTATTGCCAAATATCTTTTGCATTTCACTTGTGTTGGCACCCAGAATCAACGGCTCAGTTCTTCATTGTGCTTAGGTTCTTCTTGGTATTTATATTTCATTTTTTGAAAGATCTTCAGCCGGCCCAACTCTTTTAAGGAACGAATCCATTGCAAGGACATTTTTAAAATCAAAAGAACTACATTTAAAGTAATAAGAAAAATGTAAATCGTTCTTCTTACCTGTCGAAAAGCTTGCAGTACTTCCTGCCGTTGACTAAAGTGCCGGAAAAGTAGATGCAAAGCACCCGACACCAAAGGTGCATAGTCGTGCATAATCAAATGAAGAAGCACGCGCAGAAAAGTTCTTCCCCCCTGGCCGTCCAAATCCAAATTGGCTGCATCGCTCCGTTCACAGTCAAATATGCACTCCGCCTGTACACCTATGGACTCCAGATCAATACTCTTTTGTCGTGCAGCCGTAGCAGCGGCTGCTGCAGCTGCCGCCGCCATGGACTCGGCAGCAGCAGCAAATTGATCGCTCTCATTGGCATTGATACTGGCGCTACTGGGTGGAGTCGGCTCCTCACTGGTCCCCGGAACGGTGGTAGATGGTTGGGATTGACTAACAACCTCAGACTCATCGAATTCTCGCTTGAATATGGAAAGCAGGCAACTGATGCGAAAATCCAAACGCACATCCAGTATAAATTGTAGAATTTCGATTATTTTCAATTTGGTATCCATGACCAAGGGATATTCTTTCATTAGCTGGGACACCGATCTGCGCTGCTGCAGGGATATAGTAGGTGCAGCAATGGCCTGACCCACTGAACCCAAGGCCAGGGAAGTCATCACCGTACTCATATCGCCTATTGAACGCAATACACCACCTTCGGCTGTAAAACAAAACACATAAAAACAGTTCAGTCGATGATTTCATTTATGTTCAAAGGCAAACATTATTTTCCATTGAAAGAATGCTTACGCTCGTTGTTTGACTCCTCTTCGACAGCTTGTCCATTAATAGAGAAACTTATTTGATATATATTTAGGGCATAATGTGACTTTAATACTTACAATCCAGATCTGCATGGACAAAGGCTCCGCCTGACGTTGTCTCGGATACACAGTCGAGTATCGAGAGCAATGTCTTGGTTAATCTTAAGAGATCACTAAAACTATAGAAGCCAAAGTAAATCAAATCTCGGGCCAGTTTCACTACCTGAAAGTAAAAATAAATATGTAAAGACATCGTGTTTGTAAGGAATACTTTCTAAACCAACCTCAAATGTTAACTTATTTTGCTCCTGATCGGTAAAAAGCCAAACTTTGGTGGCAACATTGCATAAATAGTTCTCCACAAAAGCAATGGTGGTATTGAATTTGGCACGACATGCTTGCTTATTCTGATCCGGTTGTTGGTTCTTGCCATCATAGCTGGAAAAATAAAATGCTGATTAATTTTTTAAATTTTCTTCAAGATTTCCCATTTCTTACTCTAAAATTGACATTTTCGAAGGGATTTCACTCCAAAGACGCGCATATTTTACTGGAGTCACAGGCTCCTGAGGATCACGATCCACATGTAAGTGTAGCATTAGGCGACAGAACGAAGCCCTCAATTCATATGGCATGGTTTCATCCGACATGCATCTGTTGAGCGCAAGTTCTTATGAAGTCAAGAGATACAGAATTTTAGGGAAGTACTTACTTTAAAATTAAATCAATGTCCAAATGAGGTGAGAGTATGTTCAGGGCCAGGTATTGACGATTCAGGCACATGTTCGAAAACAGATTCAATTGATGTCGATAATAGTTCAAGATGGCAGATTCCAGCTCACATCCATTGGTCACACAATTGGCTAGATCGGTCATCGAACGAGAGGACTGTATGAAAAAAAAAGAAGTTTAGGATCTTTACAGTACCGACAAGTTTTAAAATTGTCTTAAAGTAACCAAGGATAGAAACATGAATTGTTTGGGATAGTTATATCAATAATGATATATTTAATGATAATATCAAAAAGAGTCACAAGAATAATCGGATTCGCCACAATACGCACTAGATATGGTCATAAAGGGCATTTTAAAAAAAATCAATAGCCACCAACCCTTCAATTTACTAAAAAAAATTAATAAAGTTTGGTAAAACATATAATTAAAGGAAGTTTTAAGAAACGTTAAGGCACGTTTTGAATAAAAAAAAAATATTTTTAGTAATTAACAATTTTTATGAAAATAAATATTTCTGTAAAATGTAAAATTGGCTTTACAGCCACAAAGGGACAAGCCAAGCTTCTCTCAATCTCTTGGCGTGTGTGCTTATAATTTTTCGCACAAGGACCTACAGTTTAACGCCGAAGCCGAACGGCAAAGTTTCAAAAGCTTTTTCATGACTAGTTACTTCACAGCTGTCGCTAATAGCTGGTGAAGGTGACCGGATGTGTAAAACCTATTTTCTAAAGATAGAAAAAAACTTTTTATTATATGGTCCGAGGGATTCAACCCACGCCTCCCGCGCAGCAACGATTTAAATAAATCGTTTTAAAAAAGTTAAACTGTTTTGCCTATTTCTTGCAACCTTTTCAGTGCACTGTGGGCCAGAAATCTAATTTTTTTGCCCAAAACTCTAGCATTTACTTAAAACAACAAAACAAAAATTTAATGAATTAAAAAACAATTTATTTTTTCTACCTATATTTCAATTAACCTCCAGTGCTTCTAAAAGTATACTACACATTTTAACCCATATGAATACACCCGTATGGAAATAGTTTAGCTCAGAGTTCAAGGGCAAAATACGAGGTTTTGAAAACAAAAGCATACTATTCGGATGATTGCATAATAGAATGATGCTCGTTTTCAAATGGGAATACAATTTCAAAAGCGATTTAATGAAATACCTTCAGCGATAGTGCAATATTCAAAAAAAATAATTAGCCATGTTGCAAGGGAATCGCGGGGGTGACTTTTGGGCACTATCAACGCAAAGTTGCAAATGTAAAAAACCTAACCAATGTAAGATTTTTTCCAGTTTTTATATATCCGCTTACGAATGGAAACTTCTTTATGTTTTCATATTGCAATCTACTACGTAGTCGAAAATAAAAATCAATCAAATTTTATTCCTAGTTTTGACTATTAGTTTTTTATGTTTTGCATTAATTTTAAGAAAAATAAACTTGATCGAATTTAAGCTGCCAAAAACAAGCTATAAAAACAAAAAATAGCTATATGTATTCAAAATCTATTTCCGCAATCGTTTTATCCAGTTTCTCCAACAAAAAATGGCGGCTTTTGGGCAAAATTTCACTTATATTGGATATGTTGAAGTCGCTAACTCTCGCCTATCCCTTTTATATTTTTATACACGTTAAAAGTGTATTATAATTTTGCCCAGGAGTTTGCAACGCATAGAAGGAATCATCTCCGACCACATAAAGTACATACATATATTCTTGATCAGCATGACGAGCTGAGTCTAAGTCTAAGTGAGAAAATCTTTTTTGTTTTCAATATTAGCGCTCATAAACTCGGTCATTGTTAATATAATATGTTTTTAAGCTGATCTGCAAAGTTTGGTCGAAATCGCTAATCGTTGAAGCGAAATTTTTCAAGTGAATTAAAACTTCGGCAAACGAAGTTAGCTTTCTTTACGTTAGTTTCTACGCGAACTAGTCCCTCAGTTTTGAAGCTATCGAGCTGAAATTTTGCACAGAGCCTTCCTTTTACTGCACGCTGCTAATTTGTCGGAACCAACCGGATCGGATGACTACTTCTTGTAGCTGCCATAGAAATGTCCGGTCGGAAAATGGGTTTTAGTGAGAAAAACTTTTTGGTTTTCAATATTAGCGCTCTTAAACTCGGTCATTGTTAATATAATATGTTTTTAAGCTGATTTGCAAAGTTTGGTCGAAATCGCTAATCGTTGAAGCGAACTTTTTCAAGTGTATTAAAATTTCGGCAAACGAAGTTAGATTTGCTTTCTCGTTTTTTTTTAAATATGTATTTTACAAGTGGGCATTTCTCCAATGTCGAATGCGACATTCGTACGCATTCAAAGTGAAGAAAAACATTTGCCAAAACATTATTTTACTTTGACAAAATGAGAAACTTAAGCTTTTGATTAGCTCTATAATTGGTGCTAAAGTTGAATTTGGGCAATTGGGCGCGACATGTCGCATGCGACATTTTGTTCCATCATACTTTTTATGTGGTTTCCATTATAATGCGAATAAGTCAACTAATTTACAAAAAATATAGTTTTTTAATTCATTTTTCTTTAGAATTGCTGCATCTTTAATAAAATCAACCAAATTCCAATCGAAATTTCCGTTTGGTTTTTATACGTTCCCAAATACGTTATTTGAAACCAAAAAGAAACAAAAATTTAGCATTGAAAACTTTTTCAACTTTGAACCACCAAATAATTGACAAAGTTCAATAATAATTTTTTTCGGGCTACTTTCACATTACTTTATTCACTTTATTAAATTAAATTAATATTTGTCAAAAAATTTAATTAAATTATTATTTGTCATGATCGTCCATCAAATTTTGATTTTTCTTAATCGGCCAAACCGGCCACTGTGCGCCCCCTCTTGTCGTATATTTGTCGTATATAACGTAATGTTAACGCACTCTTAATAAACATAAGGGAAGGCTATTAATCATTTCTTTCTCTGAGTAACAGGTATATCCCCGATAAAACTATAACAGGTATGGCGGCCGCTCAGTGCACTCTCTGCTTAGTATTGCATTAACCAGTGTGTTTGATGCGAATTGTTGTATGCAAGAGCCTTCAGCAAAAGCTCTCAGTACTTATTTTAGTCTGAGCGCCATACCTGTGTTAGTTGTATAATGGATATATCGCAGTCGGGCAGGGCCGACATTAACTTACGCTCTCAAAATTAATTAATCAACATGTAACAATGTCTGGCCACTAATTTGCTTACCGGTTGTCCCTTCCATTGCAAATGTATCTCATATTTATCGCTCATCCTTAAATTGAACTCCTCATCATTCAAACTGGCACTATCCCATGTGCTTGTGGTTGACGTAGACTGTACATCTGAACGGTCCTCATCATCGCCGACCACCTCATCTAGCGTGGACAGACACAGATCCTCTGTGGCACCCCTATAGCAACGCAGTACAGCTGTCCCACCCTTGAGCGCCTTGACTTGGGTATCAATCAAAATGTCGGAATTTTTATCACTTAGCACACTCTTGCAAATGAGCTCCTGGGTGACAGCTATGGCCTTGCGATTGGACACACACAAATCGGAAAGATAGTCCAGGAAACGTGAATCCCAATTGTGCATGTTCTTTCGTACCAGACCCACAAAAGTTTCAATTTCCGCTGCGGTAATATGCTTCTCCAGCAATTTGCGATTGTTGTGCAACAAAGCAGTGATGGTGTCCTCGGCCAGAATATCATAGCCAATCTGTTTTTGCATAAGACCAAAATGCTTGGCTATGTACTCCTGATTTTTGCGATAGTCCTGCTGTGAGAGGCGAAGAATGCGATAGCATAATCGGAATATGTTCTTATAAGGACTATTCTTGGGATCACTGAGCTCATCGAGACGCAGGAACGGACCATCGCCCGCCGTGTGCTCTTGGAACGGACCCTGCAGTATTTTGAACAGCTGCTTGAGTATGTACTGTTCGCGCAGTAACTTCTGACGATCTCGTATGGGATTCTTGATGGTAAACTCCAAGGCTTTGGTCTTGTTCTGCTCATTCTCCATGCCGGCTATGAAATACACTATGTCCTGCAGTAGCGATATCAAAGCGCGACGCTCATTGATGGAAATCGAACCATTATCCAGCTTACTGGTTACCATAGCCAACACCTTGCAAGCATCGTTGGCAAAATCCAGATCACGCACTTCCACGGGCGAAACGGGAATAAGGGCAAAGGCTTCCTTATCCTCTTTAATGGGTGAACAGCAGACTTTGGACATGACGGGCTTATCATCATCCGCATCAATTGGTGTGGAGGTGGCATGCACCCAGGTATTGGAGCAAATATGCTGTAATCGTACATAGCTGGATTGGGGTACCAGGCTATCGGGTCGTGCCATAGTGGTAGCATCTAACACAAAAACCGAGGCTATGTCTGCAGAGTAGGGTACGGACACCAAACGATATTGCTTACCCTTGTGTTTGTCTGTAAAGAAAACTGGATTTAGATCAAGCAAAGGGGACGCACATATACGAGGATTGCCTTTAATATCTGTAGCCTAATCCTAAAAATAACTATAGTTTTTCGGGGAATATGGCAATAAGCTTTTTCCATGCGTTTAAACCTGTATTCGTAATACGTTTACTACCCAAAAGAGCTTTTAAAATTTCATCAACACCTTTTTCTGTCATCGGAAAAACTTGAAAAAGTCAGGGTCACGCAAAAAATCTGTTGCGTGCAGAAATAAAAGCCGGTTCTGAATTAAACCGATGGATTAAAGTATGGATAAGAACCCGTGTGACAAGGCATATCCATATTAAACTCTAGAGATGGGCGAAGGGCAGGATGACTAGCACCCTAGAGCCGGCTAAGCCCGGAAGACAGAAAAAGAGGCTTGGCTGACCTACAAAAAAGTGGCGCCAGTACCCAATGCGACTGGCCAAGAGACACAACCGAGGAAGGCTTACACAAATTTAACAAAGTCAGTTGTGTGATATTCAGCTATGCTCTCTTTTCACTTAAGGGGTAACATAAAGTTAAATGGCCCCAAAAAAGTCTATTTTCAAGAAGTTTTCCTGACATGACCTTTAAATTTATTAATGTAGGAATTTGTACACATATTAAGGTAATTTTTAACCGTATTTTAACATTTTTATACCCTGTTCCCATTAAAAAAAGGGGATCATGAAGTTGTGCAAATGTATGTAAGATCCAGAAGAAAGCATCTCAGACCCTATAAAGTATATATATTCTTGATCAGCATCAACAGCCGAGTCGATTTACCCATGTCCGTCTGTCTGTCTGTATATATAAGAGATAGAGCCACAAGTTTTTGCACGTATGTAGGTGTATACTGTACCCAGATCGAGTTTGTTTCAGATTTGGAAAATTCCGTCTCCTCCAACTTTTACACTAGTTTACAGCCAAAAAGACCCATTTCTACTGAAACTATTTTTAAGTGTAGTTTGGATTGGAGATCTCAAAAATCGTTTTAAAAATGTTTTTCATGGCTCCGTATTTTAAATATGAATTTTTTCATTTTTTCGGTAGGTGCACATTATAAGTCATATCTCACTTATATAATTTGCAATCTTCTCTAATGCAAAATCAGATAAAACCAGGGCTGCAAACCGGTTTTGAACCGAACCGGTTCGAACCCGGAATTCCGGATTTGTTTTTACAGTGAACCAAACCCTGAACCGAACCTCGAGGACGAAAATAGATGAACCCGAACCCGTTCCGAACCCAAGCTTTTGGTTCGGTTCAAAAAAAAGATTATACACACTTAAATTTATTTGGGTACCCTTCTATGTAAGTAACAGCAAAGTCGACAATTAGAAATTTAACAATACGGAAAGTCGGTCTAGCCAGACTATTATATACTTTGCACATGCGGAAGTATATATATGTATACACTTTATAGGGTCAGAGATGCTTTGTTCTGGCGGTTTCATACATTTGCACAAATGTTCTTTGTACCTTTGGAACAGAACATAAACAGACACTAAATCAGAGAAAACTGGCACAAATTTTTCATCTTATACATATAAGTATAAGTAAAATTGGCTCAAACAGCACCTCCAGGAGGGCCAGGGCCAAGCTTCTCTCAATATCTTATACATATACATATCGAAAAACTTCATTGACAGCTTGCCATGAAGCTTTGCCTATTTTGACTGCCTCCCTACACCTCATCCCTATAAACAAAAACTTTATGAGGAACTTCATGAAGTTTGCTTCACCGTGTAAATGCGGACTAAAAATGTATCTAGGCGTCAAGTGTATACCTATTGTATTGTTATTTTAAATATATTGGGAAAAACATGCAACGAACCAAGGTTCGAACCAAAACCAATGCCCAAAAACCTCGAACCTCAAATTTCCGAACCTTAACCGTTGGTAAATTTTGGTTTGAACCAGCAAACCGGAGGTTCCGAAAAAATTTTTGGGTTTGCAGCCCTGGATAAAACTGTGTAATTAGTACATTTTATTGAGATTGGAAGTTATTTAAATGTTTTTTAGGAACTCAATGTAATAATAAGAGTGAGCTTAAGTTAAAGTCGGCCTTCAATTTAAGCAATATATAGAGTGGCCGTACAACAAAGTGTTGTGAGTGAATTGTGCTAAAAGTAGCCAGGGTCAGACATATAAAAGGCAACACTCGTATATGGAACTTTAACTTACCGTTCATGGTGGAATTTATAGTGCAGTTTAATCCTGAGTCCTTGCTACAATCCGCCAGCAGTGGTTCATGGGCTATCGCAGAGCTGATTAATCCAGCAATAACATCCACTTCCGCCTCGGCTGCCAGATAATGTCCTGTGGCCAAATGCTTAAACCGATACAAAGAATTCCAATCGCCTGCACCACCGCGACAAGAATCGTGCTGCACCACTTCAATCTCCCAGAGAGCTTTACTGCTGGTGGCCGCTGTGGCGCTTGTGCGTCCCGTGGTTCTTAGGAACACATGATATTGCTTCTTATACTCATCCATGGTAAGGAATTTCTCTTGTTCGGCATGAAAAAGACGTACCACATCACCTCCCTTAAGTATATGCTCTTGATTCTCCTTGTGCTCCATAAACAGGGAGATTTTCCAGGAAGTGGAGGAGTTTAAGACATTCACCTCCTTACAGCCAGGATTATCGGGCAATTCGTAGTTGGCTGCCACATGAAGATTCTGTTGATCGGCATTGACAGGACTGAGTATGACCTTATCCCCCACCACCACATAATCACCAATGGAGCGAAGTTTGTAGAAGGGTTTTATATAGAACCAAGAGCCTTCATTGCCATTGGCATCTAGATACACACGCATGGCATTCTTTTCCAGCAGCGAGGGTAAACGCTTATTGACAGTCAAATATTTGTTGGATTTTAAATGAAGCAATTGCACCACGGCGCGGCCATAAACCACATAACTGTTAGAGGTGCCCAACAGTTTTTTATTCTCAGTTTCATTTTGTTTTTTCTCGATCTCGGCAGCATGCTGGAAAGATATAACAAAATATTTTTATGCTAAATTTGGATAGATAATGTATGAATTCCTACTTGTATTGGGTTTTCAACGAGTAAGTGAACAAAAATGAGTTGCTCACCATAATAAACAAGTAAACATGTTCTTACTGTGTTCAATCATTAAAAGTAAGAAATTGACTTTATTTACTGAAATAATCAGTATCAGTAATAATTACTGATAATTAATTATTTAATATTTATTAAACACTTATACCTACATGCAAACGCTTTAGAAGATTGGCATCTGTATTTGAGCTAGCGGACTGTTTGGCTGCCTTCCAGAACTGCTTCTGTGCGGAGTACCGATTCATGGGACATATTTTTATTAGACAGTCTACAAAATGTTCCAAATTAATTATTTCAAATCTGACAAGTCTGAAGTTTCGCGGGAAAATACCTCTAAACTTTTTGGGCGGACAACTTAGATCTCCCGCCTCGGGACATACCACTGTACGATCATCTACTAGGCTGTGAACAAGAACATATCAATTGCAACAGTTGGGCCTCATTCTTCTCAACCCTTCATTGCTCATAAAATGATACTTACCCAAGTGTGCTCAAGAAACCACAAACGCTGCCCTCCGCATACAGCGACACAATGTCACCCAAGTGCAGGAAACTTGCCGAGCCAATTATATTGTCGCCCATGCTGCTCGGAATTGTGTTTTGACTGTTTGGATGGGGTTCCGCGTGGCTGCTTGCTGTGGGCGTTGCAACTGGGGTATTGTTTGTCTCGCAGTCGGATACGCGAACTAATTGCAATGATTTCTCGTCCTGTTATGTCCTGGGGATTTGATAGCAAAAAGTATAACATATGTGTTTAGTGAGTATTTCAGTTGGACATCACGCTTAAGTATGATAATTAGTATGTCTTATATTATTTATGAAAAAATTTAATATTAGTTTGGAAGAGTAATTTCACCCTCAAAACATAAAATCTATTGATCTCAAATACCATTTCAGTGGTTGGCCCACAGCAGATATTTGTTTTTCTTAATTTTTTTTCAGGATTCCCGTTTTATAAACTATTTATAAATTCGGTTGACTACTTTGTACAATCACTCTCACATGGTCTTTCCACTTCGTAGACAACATGGCATACGCTTGATTCGAAAAACTTTTTGAAGGGGCTCTCTTTGTATGGGTGGGTCGAAGTAGTCACATTTAACGATTTGTAGTTGTTTTTTGTTTCAAGATATGTCTTTATTGTCTGGAAATAATAGCTGCATTACAAATCAAGAACTGAGATACTGAAAGAAAATGAAAGAAGGGGTGAGTAAAAGAGTGGGACACAAATTTGGCCATTGCTAGGCCATCTAAACAAGTAAAGCAAAAAATGTTTTCAGTATAATGTTGCGATGAAATCATACGGAAAGGCTTACATACCTTCATGCCATAATACCTTAATTATATACTGCACCAAAGGTACTCAGAGTATTTTGGGTTTGTGCCAAAATATTTAACACCCAGAAGGAAGCATCTTCGAACATATAAAGCTTATATATTCTTATTCAGCATCAACAGACGAGTTGAATTAGACAGTTCTGTCTGTCCGTCTGTCCTTTTTTCCATATGGTCGCACAAATCTTAAAGATGGTAAGAGCTAGCGGTTCGAAGTGAATCGAAGGAATACAAATTGCAGAGTATTGACTAAAAAGTTAGATTTCTGGACCACAGAGCAAAGGGATGAAAGCTTCATTGAGGGTCCAAAAAGGCAGTACTACACTTGAACTAACCAGATCAGACACTACACTCAGAAAAAAAAGGCCGGCAGAGTTCTAGATCGATTGGGATAGAATTTATACTTTTGTACTTAAAATTCCTAATATGTTTTGTTCATGGAAGTACTTAAATTAAGTACGAAACATACTAAAATATAAAAACGACTGTTAACATTATTAAAATGAGAACAAACGTCCTCGAATCAAGAACCTTACGTATTTACAGTTAGACAAAATATTTATGAAAGGATCGTTCTTAGTTCAAGTACAAACTTGTTTGGATTGAGGACAAAATGAACTTACAATGCAAGCTCCAAAAACTGTGAGTTATTTTAAGTCGAATCTATTCTTAAAATTCTCTCCTAACACTTTGGTTATGGAGTTTCTGACCTACAGTATGAACATCTTGGTCTATGTTTAATTCATTTCCTCTGGATTTTGATATAATACAGACCCTAGATTCAAGAATAAATTGGGAAAAGCTTTCAAATTTTATAGGCTTAAACCAAGAACATGTTGTACTTGTTCTATGAAGCATTATTTTGTTTCAAGAATGTTTTGGGGTTGACTTTCGAATTCATAAGTCTTCTATGAAGAACATTTTGCACTTATTTTGAGAGTAAATCGGGTTATTCTTAAGACCATAACAAACTAATAGTGTGACCAAAAAGATTTTATAATAGTTCGAAATGTACTTAAAATATCCCGAAGCTGTCTTAAAACAAGTATATTGGGATTGAAAAAATCGTACTTGGAATAAGACTCATAACTTGAGTATCGTTCATCCGACCTTTATCATTTCTTTGGCAAATCGATAAATAGTGCTAATTACTAACTATCTTTAAAAGGTACGCACCATCTATCATCAAAACTGTGGGAGATATGACGATTTTTCCAAATTGCGGGGGCGGGAGGGGCGTGGCAGAAATTGAAAATAAACTTGATCTGCCTGCAAGTATAACAAATATATGTCCCATATGTCAAGAATATATATACTTCATAGGGTCGGAAATGATTCCTTCTCCCTGTTACATACTTTTGCACAACCTTAATATACTCTGTGTACCCTTGGTAAAGAGTATAAAATAGTGGTTGCTGTTGAAAATGCAGCAAATATACTCGTACTTGGATTTAAGTGATATCAACTTCCAATTTATTGATGTAAAAAATGTAATTTTGTTTATTGTATCAGTTCAGGCACCCATTTTAATTGTCAGCCTAACCAGAAACCCACAAAATAACACAATATGATATAACTGCCCATGAGCAATATCATTGCTATTTGGTAATGTGGTTTATGGGTGATATGGGTGATTAGTTGGAGCTCAAATAGGCGACGAGGTAGGCATAACAATGGGTTCTCAGAGGGAGTGGGAGAGCTGAGGGAAGAGGATGACTGACCAAAAAAATTAGCTGAAACATAATAAGCTTAATAAGTTTAGATGTACTTCTCAGAAATCGACGGGAATTTAAATCCAAAATTGTGCACCTCGTGAGAGCCAGGAAACATGAGCCTGACACAATTCTACTTTTCAAATGCATCCTGAGGCAGTACACGACAGACAGCTGTGCGCGCTCCAATCAAGTAAGAAAGATGGTTAAGTTGGGTTGCCTTCCTCTCTCTCTTTCTCTCTCAGTTTGTCGCACTCACTACAAGGCATACAATTTGTATGATTATCAATCACTTCGCACAAAACATAATGGGAAATGGAAATGAAAACAGTGTGTTTGTTGCCTGCTGCCAGTCTGTGGGCCATTAAAATAAAATTTATTATCAATTAAATTAACAAACATTTCAAGCAAATTACGCGCCCAAATCACAATAACCAATCAAACTTCCCACACACACACATCGAGATCACGTAGATACACACACACAGTCCCCCTTTCCCCGCCCTCCACCATTGACTCAGAATTCACATAATTCTGCCTATTTTTCCTCGTTTTTCTCCATGATTTTGGTATTCTGGCGGAAGCTGGTTAAAGGCTTCTCTGTTTTTCCAGGTGCACATTTTCACTCTCAGTTTAATCAAGCACTTACATACAATTTTTTTTGCACAAGTAAACATTCAAGATTGGAATTGAATTATATTTATCTTTTTGTTAACCAAATTGGAATGAATAATTGTTGAATATTTTTAAGAATTGTTCATCGCCAGAAGCACACGTCCGAAGGGGCAACCGACCGACCCACATAATAGTACGTTAAGCGCTCGATTGAAAATGCTGGAAAAAGTTTCAACAAAGTTGCCGCACAAAAAGCTCAGGCTACGAGAGTGCTAAAAGCTTTTGGCGCTTTCTTTGAGTCATTTTCATTTTGAGTTTACATTACAGCCAAAATGGGCTCAGACAACTTACGTTTTTATTCATATACAACTCATATGGAGGTGTAGAGGCCCTTTCTGTCCCACCTGTCACCCCCTTTTACGCATCAGCGCTGCGAATTAGCTTTGTTAGCGGGGGGGCCCATTAGTTTGGCCTTTCGCTGTATGCTTCGCCTGTGCACTGTGTAAGTGTGTCTAACTTTTGGCCTGAGTATGTGCATTCAAAACGAGCATATGATTTAATTTTCCTTTGGTTTGCGAAGAGGCTTATAACTAAATGCAATTGCCTCTGCAGGGTCAAGGTTGCGATTAATTTAAGACCAAAAAAGCGCAGTACAATATGTGTGGACATTGAGCAGCAATCTTTGTAAGGGATTTGATTAAACTTTGTACATAAAACTCAAGTCTTTTCATCTCTTTGGGGCCCTCATTTAAGCATAGTGGAATTTATATTTAAATCGACTCTCTTTGACTTCAGTTTCTTAATTCTTCTTAATTTAATAAATATTTTTATACACAGAGGGTAAAAATAAGCGCATTGGTCTTAATTTGAACACAAACGTAGTAAAAAACAGTATAAGAACGTTTTTTTCTGATTTCTAGTACATTGTTCTCACTTGGTTTGAGTTTACACTGTTCCGTTTTCATAAACGACTTCTCCTCAACGGAGTATAAATTTGATTGATCGTAGAGCTATAAGCGGATCTTACATTGAGGAGCTCGAATAGACACATCTCTTTGGATTGGGAATGATATTTATTACATTTCGATATGGAACAACTTCAACAAACCACCCCATCTGACTTGGATCATTCAGATAGACTTAGAAAAAACAAGAAAAACATTTGTTGTCATTCAGAATCCAGGATGATCTTTAGCAATGAACGAACTCTAAGGGAACTCTCAGTAGCTACACGTCTCTTAGGTGGGACCTATACTTTTCTGCGCGATGGTTGATAGGAGTTGAGTTGTGCTCATTTTACGCACTTTTAGAACATTTGTTCTCAAAGTATATGAGAGCATTTCGTTTTATTTTTAGTTTACGGTAACGGGTTCCCCTTAAGATGAATTCTACGATTTGCTAGGGTATGTAAACTTCGGCAAAGCCAAATGAACACTTTTCAGTAAAACACTTAGTAAAACACTTAGTAGTTAGTATGCTTTATGGCTCAACATTTCCCAAAACTTTCATACATCTGCATTTCGCATTACTTACACATCAGTTAGTACGCAGGACTGTGAATAGTGGGAAAACCCTAAACTGTTCAAGGGATATTATTCTCAGCTCGTCATGCAGCATGCATGCACGAATATATACTTTATGTGGTCGAAGATGCTTTCTTCTATGCGTTACAATCATCTGGACAATTTTAATATACCCTCTGCAAGGGTATAAGAACGGGTCTAGAAAAAATTGGTGTTTTTGGCTGTAAATGAAATACGATGAAATATAAACATAAATTATAAATAAAATTTCCTTAAAATTTGTGGGGAATTTAAATAAAAGACAGCTACCTAATCACCTCAATTAACGCCTAGCAGCTGGGCATGAAAGGTTCCGTTAAATAAGACTTCTCAACGAAAAAATGACTGACCTAGCGCACAATACGAAATGCCTAGCATTAATCGCTTGGCTTATTTTCTAATCCGTCATACCGTTATCGGGGCTGGGAATTAATCAAATCGAATAGGCCAACAAATGTTTAACATTATCTTAAAAAGTCATCATTTAGCATTTGAATATCAACTAACCAGAAAAGCTCGCGTGTGAAATACAATAAATCAGGTACATGTATCACATGCGTGAGCAAAACAAAACGAAAGCCACAAGTGGCCGGAATTCCAAATGGGAGCAGAGGCAACCGCTGACCGGAACGCACGTGCCCCAACCCAAGCAGAAAACAGCTGGGACTAACGAATAAAAACACCAAAACAAAAAGCACCAAAACAAAATTTAGAGAATTTGTTTACATGCTCCAGGCGCAGGCGTACCTTAGCTTTCCGTGAGCTTTCGAAGCTTTACAAAAAAGCTTAAAGCGATAAAGTTTAGGCTCAAGTTAGGGGCTGGTCGAAAAGGATTTTCAGTGCAAGAGCAACACGCAAAGTGCAAAGTTGTGAGTGGGTCCAAGAAGAGGCGTGCGTGAAGTGGGTCGAAAAGTAGGCAACATTTGCTCTGTAATCACGGTGCGTATGCTTAATGCTGTGACCAAATGATTCTTGATATGAGAACATATAAATAGAAAAACACAGGCTATGGCTTTTTAAAAGTTGTAAAAGAAATAATATTTAATTTTGGAAAATAAAAACAAAAGTGGAGACAAAATTAAAACAGTGAAAGTTGTGCTCTAGAGGCATAAAAGTTCTTGTTCGTGTCCATGTGTGTGTGTGCGTAAGGAATAGAGAAAGCAAAGCATCCCGTAGGAGTGGCACACAAAAGTGTTTGCATAACTTAAGGCGCAATCCCCGCCCTCTCGAACGACTAGGTTTATTATATTGTATGTCCGTAGAGAGCCAATATAGCTTAATTAAAGGCCTCAACGAAAAGTGAAGTCAAGTGAAGATATGGCTATGCAAAATCTGGCCTCATCAAATGTTCTGTGTGCTAAAGCGATGGTATTGTACCATACCAATAGTAATAGTAATAGCGCTCTATATATGAATTTGAGGAGTGGCTGTCTTTTGCGGCGGTGATGGATGCAGTCCGTACAGCTCAATGCGTGGTATTTAGTGTCATTATTGGAGTAATCATCATTGTCGTCTGTTTTCTTATTTACATTTTATGCGCATGGGTTCCTGTTCCAGATACAAATGTATAGCGTGACGTGGGTAAATCAAATTCTTATTAGAATTTTTTTGTAAATTTACCTGTATCCCATAGGAAGGAATGTAATTTCAAATAAACAGATGATCGAATATGATCCAAATTTAAAATTATTATAGAATAACTCAAGGCTTTTTGTCAATGAAACTACAAAGGATTATGAATAAATGAGATTGAATAGGATTCTCTGACATACACATTGTATTTGAGCTGGAGTAAGCTACAGACAGCGATTATTTTTATTCACAATCGATGTTTTTGCAACCCTACATCTACATGACACACTACTACTATATTCTTATCAAATTTACTTGGCGTCCTTAAGAAAGGTAAGATGCCCAATTTGCGGTTTTTATACATTTTTGATATTGGAGGAGGGTCAGTAGCATGGGAGCATTTTAAAAATTGCCTCAATTCACAAGATGCCATTTGGGCATTTCGACAGAAAAGTCCATTGGGACCAAAAAATGAAAAGTACTTAAAAACACTATTTATACTCTGTACCGAAGGTACTGACGCCAGCTGTGAAGTAACTAGCCATGAAAAAGCAAAAATTCGTAAACTATTGCCGTTCGGATTCGGCGTTGAACTGTAGAAAGCAACGAGAAAGCAAAGCTAACTTCCTCAATTTTTTTTTATTTATCTGCTACTTATATATGGTGGGTACAAATTGTAGAGTTTTGTCCAAAATATGAGATTTCTGTCCCATAGTGCACAAACGAAAAATCCTACCTTCTACCCAAAACAAACGCCAACTTTCACAAATCCAACGATTCATTCATGAAGCACTTAACTAACAATGGAAATAAAAGAAAAGTCGCCCCTGCAATGCTTCTCAATTCTTTAATCGCTTATAGTGCCAATAATTTGAAGGTTTGCCCATGCTAGAGATTCGATGGATTTATTGAAGCGCATCGACTTAAGGGGAAAACACGTACATAAGTTAAGCAATTCGTGTGTAAAAAATACGCAAAATTGCCTAAAACATGAATTTCGGCTATGCCCAAAAGCACAGCTCTTTGGTAAATGTTGTCCTTGGCTCGGTTATTGGCTTAGATAGCTTCCACCCCACCTCCCCTCCCCCCAAATAAAAGGGATGTAAGGTTACCGCAACGGGTCGTTGATATGTGTGGGGACACAAAAACTTCAAAGTCGTCTGCTGGGACTTTCTGGATTGATGCTTTTGTCTGGCGCACAAAAATACGGTTGCAATAAAACAATTGTTTGGGTTATTAAATTTCTTTTTTTCTCGAAATTATATCAATTTATATATAAAGGATATCCTGACCATATAAATTGCCTCCGTTCTTGGAGACAAACAAAATATATCGCCTTAGAAATCAACACAATAGAGTCAAGCATCAATTGAACTCTCATTGAGCAATTCTGCACCTGGGAAATACAAAGGCCTTTATTAAAATTATTTTTATATGTCAGCTGAAATTGAAAACCACTAAAAATGCATCAAATGAAAGCGCCGCTCTCTCATATCGAACATGATTTCTCTCTGTTTAATTGTTTGTCAGTTTGAATTACACAAGATCCATCGCCCTTGCTTGTTCCCTGCCACATGCGATCAAGTTAAAAAATTGCTATCCACACAATAAAATAGCAGCAAGTAATACAAATTGGACATAGTAGAAGCGAAATGCAAACCACAGCACTTTCGCTATATAAACACAAAATAGTCCGAGGCAAACATGGATTGAAATTGTGAATAATAATAAAACGAGATGGCTAAGCTAACTTCGTCCGTGCCGAAGTTTTTATACCCTTGCAAGTTCTTGTCTTCATCACGCTCCCGCTCTACTTGACGAGATGCTAGATTTTCTTTGCGAATAGCGGCCAGTCGACTAGCATTTCGAGTTGATATCCGAGACGCATTTTGATCTATCACGGGACGCCTGCTGTCGTTGCTCCTGGGACATTGAAGACACTCGTGGCATTTTGATTGATTTTATTGGTCACAATATTGGTTTCAACCATTTAAGCACATAAATAAACAAACGAATAAGTTCCTTTCAGTCTCGTAGCTCAAACTCGACTACCACATATACATTTATTTTACTAGAAAAGTTCCTACGCCTACTAGGAATGTTATAAAATTAACTCTTCGACCGATCGTTCCTATGGCAGCTGCAAGAAGTAGTCATCCGATCCGGGCGGTTCCGACATATTAGCAGTGTGCTGTCAAAAGGCTCTCAAAGGCTCTGTGCAAAATTTCAGCTCGATAGCTACAAAACTGAGGGACTAGTTTGCGTAGAAACAGACAGACGGACAGACAGACATACGGACAAAGCTTAATCGACTCAGCTCGTCGCCCTGATCAAGAATATATATAGTTTATGGGGTCGGAAATGAATATTTCTATGCGTTGCAAACTCCTGGGCAAAATTATAATACCCTTTGCAATGGTATAATTAATATATATAAAATTCAAACGTCATTTTATATTACCAATATATATATTAAATGAGATAATAAATATTTATATAAGAAAGTCGGTCAAGCCCGAATGTAATATACCGTGTATTAGCACAGCCTGTCGCACTTTCCCTCTTCCGATCATATGAACACAAATTGTTATCGGATGGATTGGACTGACGAATATTGCTACCAAAAATAAACCTATTAATTAAGATGTTAAGATGTTCCATTATTTTCATTTCACTGGTTAAATCAAAATATAATGTTTCAATTTAAACAATGTTTTGAAGAAACGGGATTAGTTCTAGAATTTTTTTAATGGGTCCCGAATTGGTCTTCCCTGTTTCAAGAGTACAAGGGAATAATGACCGGCTTAGCATTCTTAGTCTTCTAGCTTAAAAAAAGTTTGGTTCAAGAACTGACCGTCAATTTTTAGAGAGGTTCAAAGATTTGTTCAACATTCTTACCGTTGCATATATTTATAGATTTCACAAACTACAAGAACAAGAGCAACCAAATTTTGAATTGTATTTGCGCAGATCAAGTTTGTTTTAAATTTTAGCCACTCCCCCTCCGTCCCCGCAATAAAAAATGAATAGTTCATTAAATTTTTAAGATATCGAGCTCATATCTTAAACTCACATGATGGATATTAGAAAAATGTGATTTGTGAAATTCAGTAAACATTTATGGTTCGGTTTCTGGTTAACGGTCATGAGACTCTCACTATCACTGTCATTCATTGACAATATTCCACTGTTTGGTCATCAAAATTCAATATTGAGTTAAAATATCCCTAACATTAAAGGTCTGTTAAGGAATTTTCGAATAAAAGATTTAAAACCCTGAATAAACCCTACAATATGGGTATAAATATTAAGTTACATTAAAGGCCTATTTCCAGAACGCACGAAAATAAATTTTTATGTCAAACTTCACATGAATAGAAACACTTTTGAAATATTTTGAAATTTGAATGCTATTACACAGCAGTCTTATTTGTATGAAGCATTGTGCCGAAATAAATTTTTGTCATCTGGAATCCAGCCTTTAGTAAAAACTAAATGAATAATTATGAATAAAAATCGTTTCAAAGCTAAAGTTAAAAGTCAGTTAATTATGTAGCAAGATTTTTCACTCATTACAGTCTAGCCTTTGGCTGCCCCTAAAGATGAATACGTTAAAGAGAGTACATACTTACTCTTCTACTCGTACCTCATTTACTACGCTTCATTGACAACTGACGGCCTCTACAAACTCATGTTAATTGCATTGAAGGGTACTTCAGTGAGACCCGCTCTCCAAGCCGCCTGCTCTCAACCCTCCCCAAAGCCTGTAGCATACTAAAATCATTCACCTGCTAGTAAATAATGCAACAGTATGTATCTTTTATTTATAAGATGAAAATGTCGCATTCACCGTTTAACTATTTATGTTAATTGGGGCGGTGGCGGCAGTTGCTTCTCAACCCAACTTCAACCCAGACGAATTTTTGTTGCTGCTCGATTGAGCCGCAAATTATGCATGTGTTGATACATAAGTACATATTTATGCATGTATAGTATGTATTGTATGTTTGTTCGATTCAAACTCTAATGCTGTTTAACTTTGTAGTTAAAGTTCGTAGGGAACCTAAGGTGCATATGACAGCATCTTTCTATAATTTCTTAATAGAACTTAACACTGTTAAAAATTTATAGGGATTTATGAATGTTATATTGTTTCCAACAAAATTCCAACAATAATATTGTTATGGAACCTTCAGACACAAGAACAAGAACCCGCTATAACTATTTGTCAAATAAAAAAATAAATAAATTTTTTAAGTTTTGCAAATGGTTTGTCCCAGAGGCTTAAGCCTCGGGTAATTGTCTAGTACACCGACCTATCCTCAAAAAATTCCGAAAAAGTTTTTCTCAATAAATTTAAAATTTTTTTTCTTCGATGGACCGCGAATTATGAAAATTTATCATGCAAAAGCGTCGCGCCGGCCTTTTACCGTCTAATGAATGTTTTAAATAAACATTTATTAAGAATGATTTACTCTGTTTCAGATCTGAGCAGCATCACCAAAGCTTCTCATGGCTTTGACGGTTAGGTGATGGGAGTTGAGAATGACTTTCCCAAATAACACAGTTCTACAAATTGAGACCATTTGTGAGTATATCGAGCATCTTTGACTACTTCCTGCTTGTCTACTCATGCTGATTACGAGTTGGCATGTCAAAGCCGTATCTTAGTTTTCTTTTCCAAGATATTCGCGAAAATCCAATTTTTCTACTTTTTACCGTTCTAGTATTTATGTAGGCCACACTAAGCATTAATTGTTGATTTTATGAAGCCTCTACGATAGTATACATATATATGCAACTAAGAAAATCATTCACGCGATATAAGTTTGGACTTCAAAGTCGAATTTTATTCGATTTATAGCAATTTTGTTAAACTAAACCATCTGCTTCAAGCCATTCTTTTGGTCTGATATTTGTTGGAACGATCTTATCATATAGTCAAACATATGCACCAATTATGGAAATTTTGTTGCATTTTTGTCAGGACCATAAGTAAAGTTATAGCCTGTTTAACCCGAAAATCAAGATTTAAATTTATGGCATTACTACTAGACTCCCAATCCAAATTTTTATAGCAATTTTAAAAAGGCCACTTGATATAGCATGGGCTTAACAACATATTTTTTGAAATGTAAAATAGACACATTCATGGAATGCTACGTTAATATTTGTGGATAGTAGAACTATTGCCGAATTATAAAAAGGCTACTTGATATGACAGTAATCAGTAGCTATACCTACTCTGTGATTCTCAAAAAAGCAAAGGAGTTTGAAGCTTTTGTTATTTTAATTAAATTTTTATTAAATTTTACAAGTTGCCAGAAGCAAAATGTCTCGTGTAAGCTGCTTAAATAATTCCAACCATTTTTGTTACATTTGTGGTGAAGTGATGTTCAAAGTACGGCTTCAGTAAAAATAGCATATTCTTACTATTTCAACGAAGAAATAAAAAATCTGAATAAAAGCTGGGTACCAAATTATTGCTCTAAACTTTATGCTACAGGTTTGCTTTTTTTGGACTCACCAATACTGTTTTATTTTCTTTCTAACCTCACAGGTTTGAGAAATTGGTTGAGTGGCAAAAAAAACATAATTTCTTTTCGCCACCACCCCAATGCACCGGCGAGAACCAGCGAATCACGAAACTGATTGTTTTTTCTGCCTGACAACTCATATATTCGTCAGCACAGCCACATATGATAACGCAAAATGAAATCAATGATCTTGTAAGGGACTTAGACTTGCCAAAGTGCAAGGCTGAACTTCTAGGCTCGAGACTTCAACAATGGAACCTTTTAAAAAGTGGAACGATTATTACATCTTAACATATATAGGCGCATAAAACAGCAGTGGCTGCGCTGGATAGGACATGCTACCAGGATGACCAAGCTCCATTAATCAGTTGTTCAACGGGAAGGCGAAAGACTTTGGGAGTAAAGGCAGGAAGGCCAGGTGCGGAATGACATAACCAAGCTTGGTGCGAACAACTCGCACGAAACATAAACGATAGGCGGGCATTAATAGCAGCGCTGAGACCGTTAAGCAGTTGTGATTTATAGAGAAAGATGAAGAAGACTATCAAATCGTAGCGCCATTCTTCTACTATCCACAAATATTAACGTAGGATTCCATTAATCTTGTTATTTTACATTTCAATAAATATGTTGTTAAGCCAATGCTTTATCAAGTTGCATTTTTAACATTGCTATCAAAATTTTTGGGGGGGAGTCTAGTGGTCCTGCCATAAATGTAAAATCTTGATTTCCGGGTTTAACAGGCTATTACTTTGCTTATGGACCTGACAAAAAAGCAACAAAATTTCCATAATTAGTATATATGTTTAACTATATGATAAAATGGTGCATTGGCATAATTTATATCGCGTGTATGATTCTTCTCAGTTGCATTGATATGTATAATATCGTAGAGGCTTCATAAAATCAGCAGTTAATGCTTAGTGTGGCCAACATAAATTCTAGAACGACAAAAAGTCGATAAATTGAATATTCGCGAATATCTTGGAAACGGAAACTAAGATATGGCTGTGACATGCCAACTCGTAATCAGCATGAGTAGACAGGAATTAGTTATAGATGCTCGGGATACTTTTCTCTGTAGAACAGTGTAATCCGGATATGTTTTATACTTATTAATACTAAGGCGCCTACTTGATGTGCCCCTTAATAAGTACAGTAAAAAAAAAAACAAAAGTGCATTTGTGGATAAATATTTTTAACGTCACGCAACAAGAGACCCCACCACCCACTCCACTCAATAGTTCTCTTTCAGTATGCAACTGGCAGGGCAGAAAGCTTCGCGTCTCTCCCTCTCTTTCTCTCTGTTTGGAAGTCTCACAATGTGGCGCTTAATTAAGCACGCGTCTGCCTCTTGCCAGTAATTTGTGTGTGTGTTTTGGGTGAGAGAGAGTATCAAATATGAAAGATAAAGGGTGGGTAGGGGGCCCTTTTGTTGTAATTGTGTTTGATCGGGAAAGAAAAGGTTTTGATTCTTTTCAATTATATGACAACTAGATAAAATGATAAAAAAAATTCACACTGATGACCTACTTTTAAAGAAAATTTAAAAAAAAACCCTTTTAAAAAACCAGTAAAACCAGCAAATGTAAATAAATGGCCGCAACAGGTTGCAAGAGGTTGGAACAGGTTTGAAAGGGTTTTGTGTACTTACTTTAAGAAATCTGAATTTGTTTCACCTTCATATGTATATGAACAGTTATTCAATATTCAATTAATTTGTATTATTTACTTTATCTAAACTCACACACTCACACTTCTTAAGAGAAACTTGAAAGAACACAGTAAATTTTTCACCTTGAGAGAGCGAGCGGCAATAGCCGCCTCAGTACAGCGACATAAATAATAAGACGACACTTTTTGGTTGTCAATAAGACAAACGTGGAGGAAGCACAAAAGAAAACACGCGACCAACAATTCCGCGAACAAAAAAAAACTGCTCACCAAAAACAACAACAACAACAACGTCAACAATTAGGTTTTTACGCTGGCCGCACACTCCACTACGCCCCGCTTAACCAACCAAAAGTCGACTTCTGGGACTCCGAATGAAACGGCAACGTCAACTGAGCAATCGAAACGAGCAATGTAATATTAAAATGTTCATATTTCTCTCACTTTTACAGCTATAAACAATAAGTAAACTGCTTTAAGTTTTAATTGCAGTTTTCAGGAACGAAAGGCGTAAGATTTTGGATTTTCTTTTTGTTTTTTTGCTTGCGTAGCCGTGGCGTAGATAAGGCCAAACAGAAGCGTCGACGCGTCACACACGTCCGATCTCAAACGCGAACAGGCAACAAGTGTTAGAAAAGTTAAGCCGAACACAAACATATGATCGATTTCGCTGTTAGTTAACATGGCCTCTGTAAAAGCAGCTGATGCGTTAACAGGCCTCTATTTAACCGACAAGCGATCAGTTAAATTCAGTACAGTGGAGCAGTGCTAGAAAAAAAGAGTTCGGAATTCGAATACGTTTTAATGACACGACTTGTTTTTTTTATCTTGAAATTTAGAAGTATTAAAGAATGGCTGTGATTTGCGATGCATAATATACATATGGGCAACTTTCGCGTGGCGAACGCTACATTCGTACTCGTATCCGGATTTAAATATAAACATTTTTTGTCTTGTAAAAGAGATACCTTCAATTAATAAACAGTGTTTAGTGAGATTGAAGTGTACTTTCGAATGCCATAAAACATAATTTAACGAGAAAGCAAAGCTAACTTCGTCTATGTCGAAGTTTTAATACACTTGAAAAAGCTCACTTCAACGGTTATCGATTTCGACTAAATTTCGCAGATCATTTTAAAAATATATAATATATAATATTAATAATGACCGAGTTTAAGAGCGCTAACATTGAAAACAAAAAAGTTTTTTTCACTAAAACCCATTTTCCGACTATGTCTATGGCAGCTATAAGAAGTAGTCACATATTAGCAGCGTGCAGTCAAAATAGGACTCTGTGCAAATTTTCAACTCGAAGGCTTCAAAATTGAGGGACTAGTTCGCGTAGAAACAGACAGACGGACGGCCAAAGCTTAATCGACTCAGCTCGTCATACTGATCAAGTATACATATATGTATATACTTTATGTGGTCGGAGATGGTTCTTTCTATGCGTTGCAATGTTTTGTGACGCACGCAACAAAAAGTGAAAGTTGAAGTGTATTTTCGTAATTTTTAGCGAATTCCGCATAATAAAGCACGAAATATCTAATATCATAAAGATAAAATGAAGGTTAGAGGATTCTTAAAACCTTATTTGCAGCCAATTTATTTTGTCTCGTTTATCAATAGCCGTGAATTCTTTGTGACGCACGCTACATTTTTTCCACCATTTGGTTTATGTGTTTTTTGTTATAATGCAAAACAAAACTTACAGTTAATTGCAATCACATAGTTTCTTATGGTTACTTATGCATTCTTTTTTGGCCCTTTGTACCCTCTGAAACATTTTAGATAGCAAAAGCAGAAGAAGTCTAAGGGCACTTTTATCAAAAAAAATATGCATAATGTCAAAAAGAGATAAATTGCGCTAACTCGGCAGTGAAACCGAATATTTTCAAACGGGTTATGAAAATGTAAGATTGGCTTACATTAGTTCAATTTAATTGTTTCTCTATGAAAATATGAGAAAACATAGTGCTTTTTACTACTTTTCATTTGTTGGTCTTTGTTTACTCTTTCTGGAAGTTGCAATATGAGAAAAATTTGATATTCGAATTTTCCCATATCTATGTGTATTTTGTGGTCGGGTGCGGCTCAGCGGTTAGTGTGTCGGCCTGCTGTGCGCGAGAGGCGTCGGTTCTATCCCGCCTCGGACCATCCAATAAAAAGGTTTTTTTCTTTCTTTAGAAAATCGCTTTTACACATCCGGTCACCTTCACCAGCTATTAGCGCCAGCTGTGAAGTAACTAACCATGAAAAAGCAAAATTCTCAAACATTGCCTTGCCGTTCGGATTCGGCGTTCAACTGTAGGGTCCCTTTCTCTTGTGCGAAAAATTATAAGCACATATGCCGAGAGATTGAGAGAAGCTTGGCCTGGCCCTCTTTGGGGATGTTAGGCCAATTTTACATTTTAGATGTGTATTTTGTAAAAAAAATCGAATGTAGATTAAAAAAGATCTATTTACATATGTATTTTTTATAAATTCTTTTTGGTTACCTCAGATCACATACAACTTGTTTCTTTTAAGAATATGCTTTCGAAAGGAGATGTGAACGCGATTGCTATGCGAAATCGCTAGAGTAAAGCGATACCTACTGGAAGAATCGCATTCTTATCTTCTACAAAAAAAAATGTTTGCTGGGTAGGACATATTGATTTCAAAAATTGTTTGCTCTTGCCAAAAATAAAAAGCATACTTTTAGGCAGCAAATTCAATACCAATCTGTATATTTATAAACACTTCGGAAATGATTTAAATTTTAAATTAAATCGATTTCATTTACAGAAAATGCTGTAAGTCTTGAGCCAAGCCCCAGCCTTCATTTGCCTAAACTTCTACATAGAACGACTTCCGCTAACAATATGGCTGCCGTGGGCTTTGTTTATCGTTGGCTTTTGTTTGGCACACTTGCCATTGTTATAGCCACAGTAACTGTTGCCGCTGCCGCACAAAGGCACACCGCTTTGGAGCATGAGGGTACATACAATATTGGCGGCGTATTGAGCAATTCCGACAGCGAAGAACACTTTCGCACGACAATAGCGGTAAGCATTTAATCCTGTTTCAATAAACGACTTTTGTATTTATGTTCGTTTCAATTGACAGCATCTCAATTTCGATCAACAATATGTGCCACGCAAGGTTACCTACTATGATAAGACCATACGCATGGATAAGAATCCCATTAAAACGGTGTTTAATGTCTGCAATAAGCTCATCGAGAAGCGGGTAAGTTTGAAAACTGCGCGGCTATATGCCAAACGCAATTATCGCCTCCACTTGCCATTCACTTGGCACAGAGCCTGTTCCTGGTTCGAAGCATCATATTGAATAATTTAAACGGAAATGATGCGGAAATTCGACTTGATAACAAGCGGTAATTCGCCTGTGCATATCACCAAGTTACAATTGGTTCGTTTTAAATGGGAAAGAAAATGATGTCCAAATGAATTGCACCAATGTCAAATAGCGAATTAAATAGAGTCTACAGAACTCTGATCACAATTACAACACTTTTGGCTTAAGAGGAATAAATTAACCTGATAGTCTTAATAAAATTATTGACTATTTATATACAGCTTTTGTTTGAGAACAAATGTTCCAAATATTTTTGAAATGAGTAAAATTTTAATCAACTTAATAACCACACAGAAAATTCTAAGCAGCAGCTTAGACGTCTAGCTACAAAAGTAGGCAATGGCGGAATGTGCTAGCATGCCATCCCATACGTTTTTCGTCAAGTGCAGAATGTGCTGTTTGATTCCTAGTGAGGCCCTAAAAAATTTTCTGTCTTTCTGAAAGACTTAAATGAACCAAGTAGGGTGAAGTAAAGAAGTTGGTCGCTGAAGTTTGTTGTTAGCGAGAGGCTAATAGATTTCGCAGCGGGCAGGAACATGGTCGTAAGTAGTACCAGATTTAAACATCGCGGCATCCATAAGGCGACATAGAAGTACCCTGATCAATTAACGCGAAACCAGATTGATCACGTTGTGATCGAAGGAACACTCAGAAAACAAGTGAGAAAGTCGGTCAAGCCCGACTATAAGATACTCTGTACCAGTTAATGCCGTCGCTCGTTATACGTATTATAAGCGTTACACGCTGTTTACGCGTTCTATGCGAGATACGCTGTTATACGCTCAGTTCTAAGTTTCTCTCTCTGTCTCTCTCCCAAAGATTATGTTTGTTTGAATACAGCGGTGGTTGGCAGGAAGTGGGGGTTTCGGTTAACTTTTTTTGCTCATAACTTGTGTATCGTTTATCCGTGTCGTTTATAATGTATCTTTATCATTCCTTCAGCAAATCGATAAATAATTTTTTTAATTTCTCATAAATTTCACTTTAAGTTCAAATAAATCTGTAATTGAGCTTGGCACATACAAAAGCGTGTCCTTTCATTAATCAAACAAGCAGATGCAGTGAATACATTTATCACAGACCAAATGTGTGGCATATAACTTAGTCCTCCATTCTATTCAACCAAAATCAATTCGTAGTTGGCAGCACCTAGCCAGCGAGCATTTGTCATCATTAATGCCACCTAGTGAATTTATCATCATTTTCCCACTCGCGGGGCGTTCATTTTGAATCTGCACTTGACACATAAATCAACAGTCTTAGTCCACGGGTGGTGATGCCTTGTGATCAGTAGTTATACATATATATCTATACATATATACAAAAGTTGGCACTCAATTGAACGCCCTGTCGTTGCCATTTCGTGCACCCAATTCGATTTTCACTTCCGCTTGTCTGACTCTGCCTCCTGCCGTTTTGCCTATTCCTCAGGTCTATGCCGTTGTCGTTTCGCATGAGCAAACCTCAGGTGATTTGTCACCGGCGGCTGTAAGTTATACAAGTGGCTTCTATTCAATACCCGTCATTGGGATATCCTCGCGGGATGCGGCCTTTTCCGACAAAAATATCCATGTCTCATTTCTGCGCACGGTGCCACCTTACTATCATCAGGCCGATGTCTGGCTGGAGATGTTGAGTCACTTTAGCTACACAAAGGTAACACAATCATCGAAGGAAAATTATGACTTATTGAGTTATTGAACTGCGTCTGCTCCATGTGACAGGTAATCATCATACACAGCTCCGATACGGATGGCCGGGCCATTTTGGGACGTTTCCAGACGACGTCACAAACCTATTACGATGATGTGGATGTGCGAGCGACGGTGGAAATAATTGTCGAATTTGAGCCAAAATTGACAAGCTTTATGGAACATTTGAGTTATATGAAGGCGGCACAATCACGGGTATATCTGATGTATGCCAGGTGAGTGGGTAAAAGAACACTAGGTAAATGGTTAATTTAGGGAAAAAGTGATCCATTACTTACGTAAAGAAATCCTTTGGCGGTCAGCCATGGTTTTAATACCAGTTACTGGTAACCTAAATATTCCGAAACCTATTCATTGGTTAATGTTGGTTCGAAACCTTGATTCCACGTCATGATGGTCAAGAATATATTTCTGCAAGAAACGAAAGAACCTTGCCTGACTTCCAAGTAATTTCATGACGAAAATTCGTCGCTGATCTTTCTTGGAAAAAAATACTTTAAAATAGCAGTTAATTGTCAATTAGCACTGAGGATGCCCAAGTCATATTCCGCGATGCTAAAGAACACAATATGACGCAAGAGGGACATGTGTGGATTGTCACCGAGCAGGCTCTGTTTGCCAACAATACACCGGACGGAGTCCTCGGCCTGCAGTTGGAGCATGCCCACAGCGACAAGGGACACATTAGGGTAAGCATCTCTCACACTCAATTATGCATGATGTGATTTCGTGGTTGGGCCTTACAGGATAGCGTTTATGTGCTGGCCTCTGCCATTAAAGAGATGATTTCCAATGAGACCATAGCCGAGGCGCCCAAGGATTGTGGTGATTCGGCTGTCAACTGGGAATCGGGTGTGTATTTGCTTAGTTTTGTAATTTTATTGTGTGAATTCTCTAGTTTCGACTATCCACTTCTCGCAGGCAAGCGTTTGTTTCAGTATCTGAAAACACGCAACATTACAGGGGAGACCGGGCAGGTGGCCTTTGATGATAATGGAGATCGCATCTATGCTGGCTATGATGTGGTCAATATACGTGAAAATCAAAAGCAGCATGTGGTGGGAAAATTCAGTTATGATACTGTAAGTAAAGCGCTAGGAATGGTAGTAGTTAAAGGCTATAAAATATTTGGTACTTCCCTTTTAGATGCGAGCCAAAATGCGCATGAAAATCAATGATAGCGAGATTATATGGCCGGGAAAACAGAAACGTAAACCGGAGGGCATAATGATACCCACACATCTGAAGGTGTTGACCATTGAGGAGAAACCCTTTGTGTATGTAAGGCGTATGATCGATGACGAGTATACCTGTGAGCCCGATGAGCGACCTTGTCCTTTATTCAATGCCACGGATTCGACGGGTAAGGTGGAATGACATATTCGAATAATTAGTAAATAGTTAGACGGTTAATACAAAATAGTCTATTTGTCAAGCCATACATACAAAACTTATGCCCTTCCAATTTTGTCTTCTTCGCGTCGTAAGTGTCATGTCGTGACACATGCGAGGAAATCCAACAAATTTATTTATTTAACATTTTTTATTTAAAAAATTGTATTATGTTTTGTTTTAGCTCAGGGGTCAACAAAGCTTTAATATTTTGTTGAAAGCATCGTCTCTCAATTTTTAAATATGCATGAATGAAATGAAAAATTTAATTACTTTCCAATTTACATGCATTTTTGTTGTTTTTTGAGTTAGTGAAACAAGATAAACTATTCCTAGACCCCAGAACCTGACCCTAGGTTCAACCACCTTCTGAACCCGCTCCGAGATCCCAAACCCAAAATCTAGTGTCCAATAATATGCCAAATAAATAAGCATTGTTTTCAAAAAAGGATTTTCCTCGCTTTTCTTTGAACAAACTTTTTCGCTAGAGAGGACGAATTTTTTGATATTTCCAATTTGCAGTGTATCCAAATGGAATAAAAATCACCCAAAACTAAATTTTCGGCTTGAAGTTGAGTTGAGGCAACCTCCGCTGGTTCTAGTATGCGTACAATTTCGCGAACTGAGTCCCACACATTCCGGTGCAGAAGAAAGTCGTTGCTTGCAGCCGCAAAACTGGAGCAAATGTTGAAAATGTCTTCGGCCAGCAAATATTTTAGCATCTTGTAGGTTGATCTCAATGCGTGACCAAAACTACGATGCGCTGTGGAAGGGCGAAAAAAACCGAAACCGTAACGGTGCCAACGTTTCGGTTTCGTTCCGGTTTTTTCGGTTCCATTAATAACGGTAAACGGTTTTCGGTTCTCAAAAAAATATTTGTATCGGTACCGATTCCGGTTCCGGTACGTGATTTGAATCGATTTATTTCGGTTAACGGTTCCGGTTCCGGTATTAAGCCCTGGTGTAAACTAATGACCTCGAGCAGGCTAGAACTTTCTGGTTTGATAATGAAAAAGATCGTTAAGAAGTATGGAGTTTGTGTGAGATCTTTTTTTTGGGTCAAAATGAGTTCAAACATCAAACTAAAGATAGTCTCAGTCATTTTTGATGCAATCCTTTTTCGGATTGAATGTAGTTTGAGTATCTAGCTCAATTTGATCTAGGGTATTCTTGCACCAAGCCGACTTCGAGATCAAATCAAATCAATCCTTCTCGCACTTGGTTTGAGAAAATCTAGGCTGGACCGACTTCTGAAATCGTTTGGGATTGATTGTAGCCCGGATATCGCGGATTTTTTTTTTTGTGTGCCACATACACCCTCAAGCTTTATTCTCTATCTTCTGCTCTCTTTCCATTCCATTCATAGCCAACGAATATTGCTGTCGTGGATATTGCATCGATCTTCTCATAGAACTTTCCAAACGTATTAACTTTACCTACGATCTGGCTCTTTCACCGGATGGACAATTTGGACATTATATATTGCGTAACAATACGGGTGCGATGACTTTACGTAAAGAGTGGACAGGTTTGATAGGACAGCTGGTGAATGAACGTGCCGAGTAAGCACATGAGGAATTATCCTTTTTCACTTAATCAATTAAATCTCTCGTTTAGCATGATCGTAGCACCACTAACCATCAATCCGGAGCGTGCCGAGTATATTGAGTTCTCGAAACCATTCAAATACCAAGGCATTACAATACTCGAAAAGAAACCGTCACGATCGAGTACTCTCGTGTCTTTCTTGCAGCCATTTAGTAACACGCTATGGATCTTGGTAATGGTGTCGGTTCATGTTGTGGCGCTCGTGCTGTATCTGTTGGACAGGTAAGTCGATCCCTTCTTTCCTTCCGTCAAAATTGAAGTAATAGTTTGAGCTTAATGTTCGTTGCGTTGGACGGTTAAAATGCAACGAACTCTTACTGTCCTACCTCATGCACAGCCAAGCCTGGCGGTTCGTACTACGACCGAGTTGTTGAGCGAGGATATTAGACATACGTATAAAAAGAATTTTTACGTGTGAAAATAAGTTCGTAAGGAATTACAAAAGATGGCATAATAAGCATTGTCTTTTTTTAGTAATCAGCATTATTTCTCGATCCACCAAAATTTTGGTAAATATCTGATCAACGATAGTCAAGTTATGAGTAGCGCTGGTATCTGCTTCCACTGCAAAAGAAAATTATCGTTAAGAGTCATTTAAGGCTCTTGGGAGAATTCGGTTATAATTCGTAATCGCAATCAATATGCCTAGATGTTTGTAACGCATTGAAGGAAGCATCTCCGACCACATAAAGTATATATATTCTTGATCAGCATGACGGGCTGAGTTGATATAAACTTGCCCGTCTGTCCGACCGTCTGTTTTAAGCCTTTCTCAACCAAACTTTTCAGGAAGTTTTTAGGTACAAATACGCTGCACATTTTTCGGAACCGGTCGGATCGGATG
The DNA here is from genome assembly GCA_037044535.1 of Lordiphosa magnipectinata. Taxonomy (NCBI): domain Eukaryota; kingdom Metazoa; phylum Arthropoda; class Insecta; order Diptera; family Drosophilidae; genus Lordiphosa; species Lordiphosa magnipectinata. The sequence goes on along the minus strand of JBAMBO010002246.1, from coordinate 842,424 downwards.
ACTATAGCATATAAATAGGAACCATCGGTCGAAAAAATACTTTTAGTGGGAAAATATTTTTTGTTTTCATCGCGAACGTCCCCAAACCTCGTATTTATATGTTTTCTACGCTTTTTCATAATTTCACCATCTTGATAAAAATCGGACAACTATGTAGTATAGCTGTCATAGAAAAGATAGGTTCGAATAAAGTTTTAGTTGGAAAAACTTGATTGTTTTCAATGCAATTGCTCACAAACTAGCTGCCATAGGAACGGTCAGCCGAAAAAGTAGTTCTAGTGAGAAAACCTTTTTTATTTTCAATGGTAGCATCTTTATACTTTCCTGCTATGAATATTATCTGTTTCAACACAGTTTTGGCGAGTTTGATCCAAATCGGATAAATATATCTTATAGGTGCCATATAACAAACATGGCCCGCCAAATGGTCAAAGTAGTGGCGCCATCTACTGCGCAGTTTGGGAAATCACTCGGCTAACACTGTTCAAAGCGAAAATTCAATTGTTGAATGAAAATCATTTAAAACCTTCATTTGTATAAATTATACGAGCTGCAAATAGCAAAAAAAAAATTCAAGCAGATTTGAATTCAGCATTATATATTATTTTTCTTCAGACTCGACCTCATGCCGCACTTCAATTAATATTCAATTCAAATTTGCTTTCCCCCTCTTCCTGCATGATTTTCAAATTCTTTCGGAATAGTAGTAATACTGAACCGCCAGGCCTGTGCTACCAGCCCCCCCCCCCCTCCCCCCCTCCCCCCCTCATCCTTAACCATAATGGATAATAATGGATTAACCCTTTTGATCTTTATGCTCAGATTCTCACCGTTCGGACGCTTCAAGCTTTCGCATTCGGATAGCAATGAGGAGAAAGCCCTGAATCTCAGCTCTGCTGTGTGGTTTGCCTGGGGTGTATTGCTGAACAGTGGTATTGGTGAGGGTACTCCACGCAGTTTCTCCGCTCGTGTCTTGGGCATGGTCTGGGCTGGCTTTGCCATGATTATTGTGGCCTCCTACACAGCCAACCTGGCTGCTTTTCTGGTGCTAGAGCGGCCCAAAACCAAGTTGAGTGGTATAAACGACGCCCGCCTCAGGAATACCATGGAGAATTTGACTTGTGCTACAGTCAAGGGGTCATCGGTGGATATGTATTTCCGTCGACAAGTGGAACTATCGAATATGTATCGGACCATGGAGGCGAATAATTATGCCACCGCTGAGCAGGCCATACAGGATGTAAAGAAGGGGTAAACGTGGCTGAAGAACTTGGCCTTGGCTGTCGTCTGTTATGTAGCTGAAATAGTTGCATGTTTGGCACTATCAATGACAACAATTACATCTACAACAGCAACAACAATTTCAACTCACTTCCACTCTCTCTCTGACTATCTCGCTCTAGCTCTGTACTTCTCTCTAGTAGATATTGTACTCGTATACCTAATTCATAATGTGTTCCTGTTGGTCTTGCGCCCCCACCCCCTTTTCATTCACCTTAACCTCTACATGTTGTTTTCTTGTCCAGTTTTTCACTTGTTGTACTCCAAATCTTTCTCATTTCCATATAAGGCTTAATTAATTTAAGTACAATTTTGTTTCCATAGAAAACTGATGGCTTTTATATGGGATTCCTCGCGACTGGAGTATGAGGCTTCTAAAGACTGTGAACTGGTCACGGCAGGAGAACTTTTTGGACGTAGTGGCTATGGCATAGGCCTGCAAAAGGGTTCACCCTGGACAGATGCTGTTACGCTGGCCATTTTAGAGTTCCATGAGAGTATGTATATACATATATTGTACTGATATGAAATGAAGGATCGGGCGGGACAGACTGATTTTAAAATTTAAGGTCGGGATTGGGACGGAACGGCAAAGATTTTAAAATTTTCAGGACTACTAAAAGAAATAAATTCTGAAGTAAAGTACTTTATTTTTATACTTTGTACCTAAGGAACTCTAGAACTCATAAAGATGAGTAACGGTCATACAATGGAATGGCAAGGACAAATTTCAATGTGGACCCTCGATTTTACATATGTGAGCTGATCATGTGCGAAGTCTGCCAAACAAACTTTGGTCACACACAGCACACATATGAATAGTCGTAGGTCCACATCGGAAATATCCCTGACATTCACTTGTTTGGCCGTTACTCATTTTTGTGAGTTCTAGAGTCTTTGCACAGAGTATATTGAGTTTGTGCAAATTTATGCAACAGCCAGAAGGAAGCATTTCCAATCCTATAAAGTTTTTATATTCTTGTTCAGCATTTACAGCTGAGTCTATTTAACAATGTCCGTCTATCTGCCCATAGAAACAGATCTCAGGGACAGTAAGATCTAATGGTTTGAAGTGTATGGAATGAATACACCATATAATTTCAGGCAGATCGAGTTTCTTTTCTATTTATGTCGCGCTCCCTGCCTCCGCCGCAATTTGAAGAAGAAAGAAAGTCGGTCAAGCCCGACTATAACATAATCTGCAGCCTTAATGTCGCAGTTCGCATTTGGTCACGAGTCAAACGGCCAGTTAACACACAACGCAGTGCGCTCTCTAAGTCTCTCTCTCTCTCTCTCTCTCTCACTAAGATAGCTTCTGCTGAACGCAATGCTTAGGTTATGGGTGGGGTGGGTGGGGGGTGTTAACTGACCGTTTTTTGCTCATAACTTGAGTATCGTTCATCCGACCTTTATCATTTCTTCAGCAAATCGATAAATAATTTTGAGTACTAGATATCTCTAGAAAGTACGAACCATCTATCATCAAAACTGTAGGAGATATGACGTTTTTTCCAAATTGCGGGGGCGCGAGGGGGCGTGGCAAAAATTGAAAATAAACTTGATCTGCCTGCAAGTATAAGAAATATATGTCCCATACATGTCAAACCTCTATCTCTTACCATCTCTGAGATCTCTTCGTTCATACGGACGGACAGACAGACAGACAGACAGACAGACAGACAGACGGACAGACGGACATGGCTATATCGACTCGGCTGTTGATGCTGATCAACAATATATATACTTTATAGGGTCGGAAATGATTCCCTCTCCCTGTTACATACTTTTGCACAAACTTAATATACTCCGTGTACCTTTGGTACAGAGTATAAAAACCTCACATCTCGCACAGTTTCGAAGATAGATGGTTCGTTCTTTTTAAAAATATTTAGTAATCAGCAATATTTGTCGATCCACCAAAAGGATTGGTAAAAAAAAAATTTTTTCTCACTATAGCAACATTTTTGACCGATGGTCTCCTCCGTCAGTTTTAATGCTATCTTGACAAAACTTTGCGCGAAGTCTTTTAGTACAAATACGCTCCATATTTGTCGGAACCGGCCGGATCGGATGACTATTGCGGGTAGCTGCCATGGGAAAGATCAATCGAAAAACTAGTTTTAGTGAGGAAAAATAGTTTTTTTCAATGGTAGCGTCCTTAAACTTGCCAGTTTGATAAAAAAAAACGGACTGGACGCCCGTGGTCACAGAAGAGGCATGGCCAATTTTGTAAAGTCCCTCAAGTAGCATTTTTTAAAGCAATAATGAAATTTTTATATGGAAATTATGGCAAACCTTTAATTATATAAATTATGCAAGCTGCAAGGATATATAAACTTAACTTTTCTCCATTTTTAATACCCTTGTAGAGGTTATATTAAAATTGTCGAGATGTTTGTAACGCATAGAAGGAAGCATCTCCGACCACATAAAGTGAATATATTCTTGATCAGACGAGCTGAGTTGTCCGTCTGTCCGTCCGTCTGTCCGTCTGTTTCTATGCTATCTCCTCCGTCAGTTTTAAAGCTATCTTAACCAAACTTTGCACGAAGTCTTTTGGTACAAATACGCTGCACATTTGTCGGAACCGGCCGGATCGGATGACTATAGCATATAGCTGCCATGGGAACCATCGGTAGAAAGAGTTGTTTTAGTGAGAAAAACTTTAAATTATACAAACTACAAGGGTATATAAACTTCGGTCGAGCCGAAGTTAGCTTTCCTCTATTTTATAAGATACATTTTTGTTTAGAAATAGACATTGCTCAAAATTGTAGCCGAGTAGGTGAGTTTGAATTTCTTCCAGTATCCTACTGGAGGTAGAAAACACTCAGTTTAAAAACATCAGATTTCTGTGTCGGAAGCGTAGGGATATTTTGAAAGTATCTTTCTTCCTTCTCGAACTCGCCCTCTTGTTGATAATTTCTCTCCGTTCCGCTAGTCCCGGGGTCTTAAAATATTTACTGCAGGCATCTCTAATTCAAACTCGGAGTTTTTATGGAACTATCCATCGGCTGTAACAGTTTTCATGTTTTCAGGTGGCTTTATGGAAAAACTGGATAAGCAATGGATTTTTCACGGTCATGTCCAACAGAATTGTGAACTCTTTGAGAAAACTCCCAATACATTGGGTCTGAAGAATATGGCTGGCGTTTTTATATTAGTGGGTGTTGGCATAGCCGGCGGTGTGGGTCTCATCATCATTGAGGTAATCTATAAAAAACATCAGGTGAAGAAACAGAAACGCTTGGATATAGCACGTCATGCTGCTGACAAATGGCGTGGCACCATAGAGGTGAGTTAGAGTACCATTTTTCAATCGTTGGGTCAACCTTTTTCTACCTTTCTTTGCTTTTCGGCAGAAACGCAAAACCATTCGCGCTTCCTTGGCCATGCAACGACAGTATAATGTGGGTCTCAATTCTGCTCATGCTCCTGGCACCATAAGTCTGGCTGTGGATAAACGACGCTATCCGCGTTTGGGGCAACGTCTAGGTCCCGAGCGAGCTTGGCCCGGAGATGCAGCCGAAGTTTTGCGGACTCGTCGACCCTATGAGCTGGGCAAGCCGGGACAATCGCCTAAGGTGCTGTGTCCATCACCACAATTGCTGGGCAAAACACGGCCTCAGCAGAATGTATTGCCACCTCGATATTCGCCTGGTTATACCAGCGATGTTTCGCATTTGGTCGTTTGAGTTAACATTTCAACCAAAAAGGTAAAACTAGAAATATTGCGATTGTATGAATTTATAATGTAAATTCATTTGCTCAAAAGAAATGCTAGTTATATATTTATAAACCAGGAAGAATTTGTACTTGATTATATAGAAGACAACCTATGCAAATTGTTTGTTATAAATGTGCTAGGACTTTTATGCAGAAATTTTGTGCAATTAGATGGAGAAGATCATTAATGATTTTCTAAGTGATTGAATGACTATCGACCTATTCATTATTCCGGCTTGTATAGAGAAAAAAATGTATCCAATTTAAATTAAAATGGAAAATTTCATACTTAAAACAGGGATATTCAATGTCAAAAATCGAAATTCTTATCAAGTCAAGATTTACATTTTTAAGAGTTTTTCTGAATGGAAAAAATTGCATAAAAAAGATTGGGGCTTGACTTCCATAACATTACCTCACAGGGTCAGTTTTGGCTTAAAGGTTCCAATTACTCTATGCAACAGCCAAAATGTACCCTGTTCAAGAGCGAATTATTCTAATTCATTTAGGGACCCATATAACAAAAAAATTTATTACCCAAATTTATGTGGTGAACATTTTTTTAAGAATTTTTAAAGCTAGATTTATTTTTCACTTTTTTCGGGAGGCGAGTATATATATTTCACAATAACATTCGAACAGCACTACCGATTGTAGACAACTATATAGTATATATTATAGTGCTCTTATGCCTTATTCCCACAGATAAGTATATTTTGAAGTATTTTATGCAGCTTACATTTTAGGGTATATAAGTAATTGTTTTCGAAATTTTCTAATTGGCATTTAATGCGAATTCTAAAAGTAGGCCAAGTAATGAATGTTGTTTCTTAAATCAAAACGTTGTTCAATTTAGTCTGGTAAATGCGCCAAAAGATGTTTTGGTTTGGACTGCATGTTTGAAAAGAAAAGAACATAAATTCTTATCGTTAAAAGGTTTTAAATTTTGAAATCAAACTCTGGAAACGATGATGGCGGAGGGCCTTTAAATTGCTGTACGGACTACCTGGTCTTTTTGTTTGAATATTTCTGCCCGGTTTTTTTAAGCCTCTAAAAGGAATCAATCATAAACGAAATGGAAAAAGAGGAAAATATGTATCATAGGTTTACAAATAAAAACAGACAATCCTAAAGCTGCATTTAATTTGTAAGCCTGTGTAATAAAAATAACATAATCTAAGCCAGTTTTCAAATTAAACTCCAACTTCTGCATAAAAGTCCTACGGCTGCAATTGTTATATCAGAGGCTAAATGTATTTATATATTTATTATATAGGTCAATAAGTCTGTAATTGCTACATAGCAACATACATAGATACAAAGTTTTTTTTTCTTTCACCTATAATAATGTTAAATTATTTAGATCTCTCCCTCTCTTACGGCTTTTAATGTGCTAACTTAAATCTGCTTTAGCTATACAAACGATATTCTTAATGGTATTCATTCGAACTAACGATTCAACCATTCTCACAAAACCCACCCATTCTGACAAGCTGTATACATACTAGAAAAATTAAAACGATTTTCTGGCTCATACACAAAAGCTCCGATATCTGTACAAAAATACAAATTTCAACCACGAAGTAAACAAATACGACAGTCGGTTAAATTTATGACCCAGACTCTTAAAAAATAAAAACTGAAAAAAGATATACACACATAAACTCGAAAGAAGCTTAAATAAAATTTAACAAAATAATATACATGTAAGCATTTACGAGTTTATATATACAAAATTTATAAGTATAAGTGTGAAAGTTAACAGCATAAATGTAAGGCAAGCAAAAAGTTTAAAGTAATTAGTAGCCAAAATAATTTTAAATGTTTTGAATGTGTAAACAATATATGCCATTGAAATAAATATTGGGAATGAAATGTAAATTGCATTTATGGAAAATTCTTTTACGTATACCAGCTGAAGCGATTCACTCCTTGTGGGCCAAGTGATTTCACTCAAAATAACTTAAGAAATACATTTTTGTGTTACTTGTAGATTTGCCCATTTCGGTTCGTTTCTAGATGTATTCCATCGAAGACTGATTGACAAGTTGAATGAATACTCACGGTATGTTTTTGTGCTACTTAGAATGATGATTGATGTCTTGATAGCTTTGTTTGCATTTTTGGTTTAGCGATTTACTTTTTTTTTTATTATAGTGGCCCTTATTACAATGCAATGTTAATTTTGCAGTATTTTTAATTTTGCTGTAATACAAATAGGGCACAAACTTCTAGGAAGAACTTCTCTTCGCTCTCTAAGCTTCAGAGTTTTTAATTTTAGCTCAAAACAAAACAAAAGCTTTCTCATAGCTACTTATTTCACAGCTGGAAGGGAGGAGAATAGTTTCTAATAGTTGTCTGCGGTTAATTGGAACGAATGCACACGAAATTGATGCTGCTAATACCACTCTAGATATAAATTACACACAAATAAAGATATTCGAAACTCCACGTCAGACGGCGTGTAAAATAATTATCCCTGAAGATGGTTGCCGGTCAGCAACCGAAATAACCGAAAATACAGCATATACATCTATGTGTTTCATTTGACCTCGAGCCGGCTAAACTCAATTTTCTACAATTTAGAAAGGTCGCCAACTATCAACTTTTTGATATTCATTAAAGCTTTAATATATTAATAAGGAAACATAGCTTGTCCTGTTTTTGTAGCCTTTTAAAAAAAATCTGTCCATTTTCTGTCCCTTTTCCTGGGCTCAACCGTCCTTTTTTTGTGTAGAGGCGTTGGCAACACTAGCTTGGTACTAACCACTTGTCCATTGGAGACAGGAACTTAGTATAACGATTGCAGTGAACCCTTTCATCTTTGGAGAATTTTTTAACATTTAAGTTCTCATCTTTTTTAAACCAGCAACAGATGTTGAATCCGGATGTTGCTAGTGTAAATGTGCACGTTAAGCGCAAACTCGAGCTGATCTAGAAAAACAGGGTATGAAGAGTTGCTACCTCTATGCCTCAGCTTCACAATTTTTTGGTCACATTCATGAGCCTTTTTATACCCTTGCAGAGGGTATATTAAAATTGTCCGGATGGATGTTTGTAACGCATAGAAGGAAACATCTCCGACCACATAAAGTATATATATTTTTGATCATCATGCCGAGCTGAGTTGATATAGGATCGGACAACTATAGCATACACCTGCCATAGTAACGATCAGTCGAAAAAGTTGTTAAATTGTTGAGTAAAAATCATTAAAAACCTTTATTTATATAAATTATACCAGCGGCAGGGGTATATAAACTTCTTGCGAAAGCAAAAATGGGAGCATGGCTGAGAGTCTTCTTTTGACTGTACGCTGTCGGAACCGCCCGGATCGGATGACTACTTCTTGTAGCTGCCATAGAAATGATCGGTCGGAAAATGGATATTAGTTTGAAAAACTTTTTTGTTTTCAATGTTAGCGTCCTTAAACCTCGATCATTATTAATATTATATGTTTTCAGACTGATCTGCGAAATTTGGTCGAAATCGCTAACCGTTGGAGCGAACTTTTTCAAGTGTATAAAAACTTCGGCTCAGACGAAGTTAGTTTTGCTATCTCGTTTTCATTGCATAGATTTTATAAGGTCCTTGCAATGTAAATAAAAAAGAATTTTGAACTTGTCCTCGGACAAATATTTGTTTGTTTATCATCTTTTTAAACTAGCTAATGAGTACTTCATGTGAACTTCACACTATCTTATAAGACTCAATGAGTGACGTATGATTTTTTGATGACTGCTTTTTGAACCAGTGAATACCAGTCTTAAGTGGTTAGACTTAGCAACTCTTTCTATTTGTTATTTATAAATTACCAACCAGCTTACCATTGCACCAAATTAGCTCGCAAAATATAATATGATTATCATTTGAGTAAAGATATCTTTAAGTAATGTGCAGTAATAACGGCCAGGTACATAATAAAGACCGAGCGTATACAAAAAAAAAAAAACTATAACATTAACAATCTTCCTTCACAACAGGTTCTCTGAGGTACTCTGGCTTCAAGAGAAAGTGACCGAAATGAACGTAAGCTTTAATCATCGCCACAGCAGAAGAAATTCACACTTCATGCGGCTTGTAAGAACTTGCCAAAAATATTGTTTCCTAATATAATAAAATAAGTACAAGTAGCCCAGTTTAATATTTGATTGTAAATCAAGTTTTCTTCCCACTTTTATTTTAGCATTTTCCCTCAATTGTCACACTTACCAGGCAACCAACAGGGCCAGACCGGCCAGCGCGCTGCGTCGTGGATCGAGTTGTAACTGCAACAAAGCGGTTCAATTTGGTCTCCCATTAATGATGACTACCGCTTGGGGCTGAGAGCTGACGTTAGCTGGCAAAGATTCGCTATTAAAAAACCAAAAAAAAAACACACCACTGGTCCGGCAACCAAGTGATGAACTTCAGATGGCAAGCTAAGCGAGGAGTAGCTAAGCAGGAGCAAAGAAAATTATGTCCAACTGGAGGGTCAGCTATCTCCATCATCCATGGTCCATCACGTCTATTATTATTGGGTAATTTGAGATTAAAGTTGTTTCAAATGCCTTTTATGACCATTTTAAGGTGCGTTTTGTGGGGAATCCATTTTTTTGTTTTGACTCACTTTGATATTATCGTAAAGTACTGTTTCTTAACTTTAAAATAAACTATCCCAACGAACTCCACGATTTTGTTTAGCGAAGATATACCATTTTGAATACATATGATCGAAATATCAAAATTGCCTACTGCCCGAAGGACTTCCTTGAAAAAACAGTACAACGGGCTAGTAATTTGTATAGAATTCCAATATATAAATTTTCAACAACACTCATTGTTTTTACCGAAGGTACATAGAGTATATTAAGTTTGTGCAAAGGTATGTAACAGGGAGAAGGAATCATTTCCGACCATTTAAAGTATATATATTCTTGATCAGTATCAACAGCCGAGTCCGTCTGTCCGCCTGTCCGCCTGTCTGTCCGTCTGTATGAACGCACAGATCTCAGATGGTAAGAGATTGAGGTTTAACATCAAACACAATCAAACAATTATGATGGGTAGCACCGGCCGCAATGGCGATGGGCAGCACTTCACACACATTATGGCTGTCTAGCCACTTTGTGTGGCCTCTAACTTAAATTGATTAGATATAAACAAACTTTGGGGGGTACAGAGTATGTTATAATCGGGCTCGACCGACTTTTTTTCTTGTTTTATCTTCGTTAAAAAAAAAAAGTAGAATTTTTATACCCGTTACCCGTAAAGTAAAAGGGTATACTAAAGTCGTGCAAATGTATGTAACAGGCAGAAGGAATCATTTCCGACCATATAAAGTATATACATTCTTAATCAGCATCAACAGCCGAGTCGATATTGCCATGCCCGTCTGTCTGTCCGTCCGTCTGTCCGTCTGTCCGTCTGTCTGTATGAACACCTAGATCTCAGAGACTAGAAGAAATGTGGAGTAACTCCCACAATTTTTGAGATATCGATCTCAAATTTAAAACTTACATTTATATTCTCAACATCTACAAGCCCTGAAATCATCAAGATCGGATGATAAATAGCCGAGTTCAAAAATGTTGCATACTTTTCGGCTGTCTCACCTCAGGCACACAGGATGGCTATTAAACATTTCTTTCCATGAGTAACGGGTATATCGAAGTCGGTTAGAGCCGACTTTAACTTACGCTCTCGTTTTTTTTCAAAGTTAAGAAATAGTAATTTTTTAATTTTATAATATTATTTTTATTTTTAAAATTGAATTTTTTTAAAATTTAATATATATAATATAAGAGAGTTAAAACAAAATTGTAGGTTCCCCACAAAACTTGTCTAACAAGGTTCAAAATAGGTATTTAAAGCAACTTTACGCTCAAATTACTAAAAATTTAAACGTAATGGAGCATTTCCGAAAACGTGTTCAGCACACGAAAATCATCTAGAATCTCCACCAAGTTTGGTCTGCCAGATTTTTTGAAGCGTCTCCATACACGTTCAATTCATATACCATTATAAGCTTTAAAGCGAAATCGAATTAATTTTTTAGATTTTTATTTCACGACAATAGAGAAAAAATCAAAATAGCACTTATGAGTTGATCCGGGCTAGTGACTATTTAAAAATAACTAAATTAAGATATTTGTAATCTGAAATAATTAATTCACACGCAAATATTTTCAAATGGCAACCACAATTACCCAGTTTTAAGCGGTTCCAGTTTACTTTAAATCCAGTCAGAGCCTATGCGTTGCACTTTTTAACACCTTTCCAGTCCATATTTGTATAACGCTGAAATGGTATCTAATTGATCGAATCCACATCGCTAGTATCTTATTCACCACAGTCAATTTTATTGTTTAACAACTGAAATTGAGTACTTAAGAATTGTATATTAATTTTCAATTGCTAATTAAATACATCGTAAGCACCCATATATCAACTATAGTAAATGGTCTTCGTTATCATCGCAGCATCATTGACGACACCAGTTTATGAGGGGTTGGGCCAATTAATCTCCCAGTGTCAGTGTCATAAATTTTGGGGTGAAGACAAGTAACAAATATTTTACACTGGATTATTAATTGAATTAACTGCTTTATACCACTTTAAAAAGGTTTCCATAGCGCTTATTCCGCAGATATCAACAAGTATCTAGATACGCTCGCTTTGAGAAATCATGATTTAGTATTTTACGTCCATTGTTAATTGTTTTTGGATGGCGGAATAATATTGCTATCGCCATCTATATCTAGTTTTTGCCGTTAAGTGATAAGATAAACAACGGAAGAGGCTGGCACATGCTTTAAGCTTTTGGCTTTAAAATTAAAAGTGTGACATATGTGAAGGTCAAATGACAACTGTTGAGACAAGGAGATTTGTTGTTTAATACTCTGTACCAAAGGTACACAGAGTAAATTAAGTTTGTGGGAGATGGAACCCTGTTTGACCCTATAAAGAATATATATTCTTGATCAGCGTCAACAGCCGAGTTGATATAGCCATGTCCGTCTGTCTGTTTGTCTGTCTGTCCGTAGGAACAAACATATCTCAGAGAAGGTAAGAAGAGAGAGCTGTTACATACATCTGCACAAACTTAATATACCCTGTGCATCTTTGGTACAGAGTATAACAGCAAATCACAAAATAATAAACGAGCCATAAAATACAAATCAAACCAACATTCTAATTTGCGTCCAATTCAAGTTTTATGGGCACTAGCATAAACTTATTAAGTTTATTGCCATAAACACAACGAACACAAGAAAATGTATTTTTAGAACAGTTGTTCTAAGCCAAAATTGTAATATTACAACAAATAATGAAAATTGCCATTAGCCACACACATTCAGGAATGTATACATTTGATAGAGAGAGTCTCTATCTCTCAGAGAGATAGTGGCTACGCCAAAGGGGGATATGTGAGGATAAATATAATCTATGACCTGGCCAATATGAGTTTTCAATTATTCAATTTATCTTAGCTTTTATAAAACTTTATGAAAATCAAATTCAGAATATAAACAAAAATCCGACATACACGTATTTGTAAAGCAAGATCTCAAATCTCTCATCATACACAGGAAACACCAAATCAAATCAATTGGTGGAGAATGAGGCTAAAATCCCCAGGCCTTTAAAACAGATGATCAACAACAATAACCATGCTTTTAAAATAATAAAAAAAATGTTTGTGTTTATGTATATTTATAAAAAATGTATGAGTAAAAAGACGAGAAAGCAAGGCTAACTTCGTCTATGTCGCAGTTTTAATACACTTGAAAAAGCTCGCTTTAACGGTTATAGATTTCGACTAAATTTCGCAGTTCAGTTTAAAAACATATAATATTAATAATCACCGATCGCTAACATTGAAAACAAAACATGTGGTTCCGACATATTAGCAGCGTGCAGTCAAATTAGGACTCTGTGCAAAATTTCAGTTTGCAAGCTTCAAAAGTGAGGGACTAGTTCGCGTAGAAACAGACAGACGGACGGACAAAGCTTAATCGACTCAGCTCGTCATGCTGATCAAGAATATATATACTTTATGTGGTTGGAGATGACGCCTTCCATGCGTTGCACACTTCTGGGCAAAAGTCTAATACACTTTTCAAGTGTATAAAAATAAAGACCGTTAATTAGTTAATCACTGACAGTTATTGTACAACACCAAACTTATGCAATTTCAATAGATAATTATTTGCCAGATGCTTTTCGAGATAATTAACAAATGTACACACAGACACTTATTAAGTATTAGCTGAAACCATAAAACTGTTTGGAGCTGGTAGTAGGTGGATTTTGATTGAAACACAATGGGAAGTCTTACATACGTGTAAGTGGGAAGAAAAGTGATAAGTTGAGTAGAAGCAGTAATCATCATATTTCGTCTATAATCTTTATCTAGCAATTAATTAAAGGTAAGCTAATACATATACACTGCCCAACTTCGATATACCCGTTACTTAGTGGAAGAAATGTTTAATAGCCTTCCCTTAAGTTAATTAAGAGACCATCATCATTAATGTTATCATACGCAACGTTCTTAAGATTAACTGAAACAGCATGCTGACCTCAAGTATATGACAAAAGGTGATATGTACTCTATATAACTCCGCTATTTATTATCCGGTTTTTAAGAAAATTTCAGAGATTATAGATATTGGGGATATAAATGTGAGTTTCAAATTTTAGATCGATATCTTCGTCTATCATTTCAGACCGATAGTTCCGTTTCGGTATTCTAGGAGGTATTCTGCAGCAAAGAGAAAACTGTGCAAAGTTTCAACTCGATTGCTTAACTATAATATATTGCTGCCATTAGACCGATCGTTCGGAGAATGAGACCTCTTAATGATTGTGAATTTATCAAAATCCGACATCAATATTGGTACATATAATAGCCTATTGGTAAGATCAGTTGAAATAAACGTTTGAAACTGTATGAAACACCTTTAACACCGACGAAGTTAGAATTGCCCTCCACAATCTATGTTAAATAATTTCCAAGCTGTTACTTCACTTGTTTGAGTTCTTTTGAGTTGGGTGGAAAAATAACTCCAGAAGCTGCGAGTTGGATGTAAAGAAAAAACTTATTTAAGAAACTCAACACTTATCATCAGAACATTTTTTCTCATATGGGCTTCTCAGTTTGAGTATTGTCCCATCCGAGCGTCAGTCAGAAAATCTCAACACACTTATTATCAGAATATATTTTCCACCAGCTATAGGCGCCAGCCGCGAAGTAACTAGCCATAAAGCTTGGCTGTGTAAATCCAAATATAACAGGAGAAGGAATCATTTCCGACCATATAAAGTATATATATTCTTGATCAGCATCAACAGCCGAGTCGATATAGCCATGTCCGTCTGTCCGCCCGTCCGTCATTGAACAAAGGCAATCATAGTGAGAGAGAGAGAGAGGGAGAGAGAGAGAGAGAGAGAACCTTACAGATGAGCGGATAAAAAAAAATTTCACGATAAACGCGGATGTATTATAATATAATAGTCGGGGGCAAATGAACTGGTACAAAGTACATATGTTATAGTCGGGCTTGACCGACTTTCCCACTTGTTTTAACTCAGTTATTTAATATCCGATCTTTATAAAAATGAGGGATTATAAATATTGCGAATATAAGGGGATCATGAAGTTGTACAAATGTAAGTAACAGGGAGAAGGATACATTTCCGACCATATGAAGTATATATTATATATTCTTGATCAGCATCAACAGCCGAGTAGACATAGCCCGTCCGTCCGTCTGTCTGTATGAACGCGTCGATCTCAGACCTGTTGCACGACTTTAGGATATACTTTTAACTCCACGAGTAACGGGAATAAAAACAAATCGTCACACGTATTTCACTTATTGAAACACCCTCGTAAAAACAAAATTCATGTAATCCTCAAATCGAAAAGGTCAAGAATTTTTTTAGATTTTTTTTTTTTTAATTTTTAAATTTTAGAATGAAGGGAATAGGTAGCACAATTTGTTAGCCAATTAATTTGCTCTTAAGCTGACAAAGAGTCACCAATACCAATGTTTATCATCATTTTAAAGAGCAAAAACCTTAGTTATTAATAGTTAAAAGAGGTACAGCGTAGTACTTATGTCAGATAAAACAGCGCCAGTACCAGAAAAAGCAGTTATAAGCTTAGCAATCTTGTTAAGTTTGCTACAGTCTTTCATTCTTAATTAAACGACACAAGTCGTATGTGTGAGCGGATGGTTGGCCACTTTCATGTGGTAGAATAACAGCAACTCTTTTACGTTTTGTTTCGTGGCTCTTTCGATGTTTTTTTTTTCATTTTTTTCCCAAGTTTCAGCGAGTCAGCCAGTCAGCTAGTCTATTAAACCAGATAAAACCGAATTTAATTCGATTAGGGGGGTTTTATTCGCGTGCTCTTGGCTGATAGTAAAGATGTTATGAACAAAAGCGGTTGTCTCAGTGTGGGAACATGATTGTAAATACGTGTAGAGCTAGTGTTAGCGGTGCAATTTGCGGGGAGGCAACGTATTTGTTACGAATAAAACAAACAAACAAAAAGATAAGTTAATAACAGCTCAGTACTAATAAAACCATTGCAAAGTTAATCAAATGGTTTGATTAAAACCACTGAAAAATAATTGTTCATATTTTTGGGGAATTTGCAGTGGAAGATCTTTATACAAATAAACACGGCTAACAAAATCATATTGGAGTTAAATGTTATTAAGAGTGAAAGTTTTTGGTTTTTCCAGATATCATAAGTAAACTTCCTTTATTTTTGTTAGTATCAGGGACCGGAAATAGGACATTAAGATATGACATTAAGTTTTAACCACAAAAGTCACGGGGAAGGGAGTAAGCAATATTTAAGTCTTTGCAAGGACTATTCAATTCGGATATAAAGGGTTATTCATAAGTAATACAATACAAATTTTAACTGGAATTTTATATCAAAATTGCCTCAGTAACACTTATTTTTGAGCATTATAAAAAAAAAGATAAAAAGAGTTATTTGTCACCGTTTGCTTGATCAGCCTCAACAGCCGAGTCGATACAGCCATGTCCGTCTGTCCGTATGAACGAAGAGATCTCAGAAATGGTAAAAGATAGAGGTTTGACATGTATGGGACATATACTTCTTATACTTGCAGGCAGATCAAGTTTATTCTCAATTTTCGCCACGCCCCATCCCGCCCCCGCAATTTGAAAAAAACGTTATATCTCACACAGTTTTGTAGGCAGATGTTTGGAACCTTAAACAAAGAAAGAAAGTCGGTCAAGTCCAACTATAGCATACTCTGTACCCCCAAAGTTGGTATATATCTGATCAAATTAAGTTAGAAGCCACACAAAGTAGCAAAAAATCCATTAAGTGTGTAAAGTGCTTCCCATCGCCGTTGCGGCTATTGCTACCCATCATAATTGTTGGATTTCCTGGAAATCTCTATTAAGCTTGGACTACCATATTTAAGTTTTAGTTATTACGTTTAAACGAAAACCTCTTAATATGGGACGCCACCGAATCCTATGAATGAATCCCAAAGACTGGCTATAACGTGGAGGAACTATCACGAGAGCATGCATTTTGACATGTGGATGGAAATCTTTGATTGACAATTGCAAGTTAAAGCAATCTATACTGCATTTTGGAAGTACATAAACTAACTAGCCGGAAGGCAGATAAAAAAATTTGAATTTGAATTTTTACCTTAAGGTATGTAGGTGCATAACGTTCTAAAAGTCGATATTGAAATTACTGATAAAACCATTTCCGGAGTTTTAATGTTCCGTCAAATCAATTGTCCATTTTCCCACATATCCTCAGGTTCAAGAGATATTTGGATGAACATGTGTTAAACTAGGATTTTCACATTTTTCGTATAATTTTTAGGTCCTGTGGCCATATTGAGTTACCAATTCCAAACAAAGTAATCAACTGCAAACAGCATTGAACAGAGAGAAGTTTTGTTTATGTTTGGAATATACACATTTTTTTATTGAACTGTATGTGGAAGTTGAAGTGTGGAATTTGTTTTTAGCTTCATTAAAGTTAATAAGCTGATTGACAAAGTGGTTAAGCTATAAAACAGTCCAACAGTTGAATTATAATTATAATTATTAATATAATGATTTGACTGCTGACAAGTCTAAAAATAATCAATGTGAATGAGCCAAGGTATGTTTATCACATAATACAGTACAGTACGGATACATACATAAAACTCCATATCCAAAATTACAAATTATATTAAACTAGAAGTTAAGAATAATAAGTACAAATACTTAATTACACTACTATACAATTTACTTGCCACTTAAAGGGGATGATAAATATGGAAATTTGTTTAATTTTAAAGAAAATGCATTGATGGCGGATCGGGTATTAATGAGCAGTATACACTGATCAAATGACTCTGGTGAAAGCGCTCGGTTACACCAAACTAATCATTGGTCTATCCTACTCAATTTTTTTGAAGAATGAACAGCTTTAATAATATTTTTTATTGGTAAATTCACAAATTTCCCTCTTATATTTTCACCCAACAGTTTTTCCATTTAAAATTAAATGATCTGCACTTTTGATTTTTGTTTAAAAAAAGTATACATTTTTGCGCGAGCATGCATATCGCATTATCGAGACCACTTGTAAGTTATATTTTTCTTATAAATAAGGGCAATAGAAACGAAAAACTTTTTTGTTTTCAATGTTAGCGTTATATTTTATGTTTTCAAACTGATCTGCGAAATTCACTCGAAATCGAATGACAACATCTTATAAGTGATCGGTCGGAATAAATCGGTCTTATAAAAAAAACTTCTTGTTATTGTTGATTTTTTAATAATCGATTTTTCTTATATTTTTTGTAAATTTTTAAAATTTGAATAATTAGTTTGTAAATGGAAGATTAAAGACGTGAAAATTCAGTGACGAACGCAAAACTCATCGTTTGGAGAAGCAACCTAGATCCACATGCAGGATTCATCCTTATATATTTTTTATTAAAGTTACAAGAGTTTTTCGTTGGTCTGTAAGAACAAAGAAATGAAACCGTTTTTTATCAGGTTGACTTTCGCTACTAAAAAGTCTTTTATATGGTCACTTTTTAAGCAAATAATAAAATTTATACATTAATTGTGCGTGATTCCAAGAGTTTTCCATTTATGCCGCATGCTCCCCAAACAGAGAGACAGAGAGAGACACGATATAGAGAGAGTTGAGTTGAATTGCGCCATCTGACACTTGCTGAAAACTCACCACACTCACTCACACACACACACTCGAGCACACCAGTGCAAGCGTTGTTCGCCAGGCGTTTGTTCTTATTGGTAATCAAGGTGACAGCAGCCCCAGCACCAGCTGACTGAGCTAACTGAGTATCCGATAATCAAAAAACCATAATAATAAACATGACAAATGCCGTGCGACAGTCGAGGCGTTAAGTTGTAACCGCTTTATTGTCGTTCGCTCTCCAAAAAAAAAAAAGAATACTAAAACTCGAAACGCAACACTTAATAACGCCGATGCGTGTCACATTGGCAGTTAAACGTAGCTGGAACCTGGTCGAGTGCGGGTCGTTTTCTTCGTTGCAAAGTCCTCGTGTGTGTTATTTTCAAATGTGCTCAAATGCTTGAATCATATTAGCAGCATTTGATATAAAATAAAAATTAACAAAAAACAAAATAACCCCAAAAAAACAGTGTTGATTCATCAGCATTATGGCCGATCGTTTTCAAATCTCAAAGGTTAATGGCAGTGCCAAGGTCAATGCCGCCTTTGATGCGGATCAGCTCCATGCAGCTGAACAAACTGATTCCTGTCCCGCCCCCTTAACAGCAGCAGCACCACCAAACCCACATCAGGATATTCACCTACAGCCCAAGTCAGCGGAAACTGCTGAAAACCGCCGGAGCTCACGATTATCATTTCGCGGTTTCGGAAACTTCCTCCGCAAATCGGATGCCGAAAGGAAATTCAGTTTGGCTCAGCTTACTAAGTAAGTTAACTGGATTAAATCATTTTTATTAAGTCCATTTGAATTTGACTCGCATTGCCAATTTGAAATACTTGAATGGAAAAAACAACAGTATTTAAATGGATTGTTTAAAATTATTTGTGTGTGTGGGATATAATGATTAGGAAAACAAAGCAGATTGCTTTGTCTATTAAGAAGATTTAATTTCCAAAGTGCAAACATTTAATTAAAGTGCCAAATTTATTTAGATCTTTTATTATACTAAAATTAAATGGAAAATAGTAATCAAAGTTATCAATAGCAGACTTTGAATAAATCGTTTATATCTTTTTGGTTCGAGTACCGGTTAACCGGCATCGGTTAAATATTCTAGTATTTTTTCTCAAATTAAGTCGGTCTACGATTCGATAACTGTGGTTTATAATTTACTACAAGTGATACTAGTGGTACAAGTTTGTTCCTGCAGCAAAATAAGGAAGAATTCTTGTTTTTCAACCAGGTGCCAAGGTGGCTCTGTAGAGGCAATGCATTAAACCCTCCCACGCTGTACTTGCCTAAAATTTGAAAAGTAGGCAGACTGAATGAATCTATATAACACGTAAGAGACTTAATGTGATACGAACTACCATAAGTTCAAAAACATTTCTCAAGGCCTCTACGCAGTTCTAAAGTAAAAAGAAGTAATGGCAAATTTTCATACAACAAATTTTACTCTTCCAAATTATTTGTATGCAATTTTTACATTACTTCACAACTCCGTATGGGACTTAAGGCCTTTTGAATGTGGTTTTGCTTCCTTTTGTTTTGAGTTATGATTTTATCCTTTATAATTAAGACATATAGTATATATAATATAAAAGTTCAGTGCATGTATATATGTATGTATGTTTGTTCTTTATAGACGTCTAAACCGCTGTACCGATCTTCATGTAATTTTCACAGAATGTTTATGTCGATCAAGAAAAATTCATATTATCCCAAATCTATGAATCGGTTCAAAAACGGTTAAAATGCGGTTCCAATGTAGTTCTGTGCCATATCTCTAAACCAAGTAGGCTGGTACTATGATGTCATAGTTTCTACTGGAAAATTGATCTGTACGTTAATATATCTAAGAACTTATTTAATCTATGGACTGGAAATTTGTTGTACTTGAGGCTTACTGCAGTACAACCAAAAAGACAAAGGAGAGGCAAAATGTCATCAGAAGCTACCAAATGGGTTACGGTTACTTTAAGTGGAGTAAATAATAAACAGCACATTCAACTGACTATACCATTAGCCTTACTCGATGCTGTAAATGGGTCGTTTTTTTTATAAACCGAACGGATTTAAAACTCACCATTTTTGATTTCAATAAAAAAAATCCGAAATTAGATCTCGACATGCCCACCAAAACGTCTGCCCGTCTGTAAAACTCACCATATATGATTTCAATTAAAAATGGTGCACTGTTAATTACCATTAAAGAAGACTATTAAACATTTATTCCAGTGAGTAACGGGAATATTGATGTTGGGTAGGGCCGACTTTAACTTACGCTCTCGTTTTTTATCGATACCATGCTTTATCTTCTACTCTATACTATATGTACCAGTGCATTTCATTTGAAAAATCAATAGAATAAATTCTTTTGATATAAAGATAGAATTTTTTCAGTTAGTTTCAAGAACTTTACCAAAGCCCAAAAAATTGTTTCGCTTTAAGGTGTAACATCTAGCAAACATCTAGATGACTAGGGTGTTAAGCGAATCAATAAGTAATGACTATGCAGTATTTTCAATTTTACAAACAAAAAATAGAGGAAAGCTAACTCGGCTAGACAGAAGTTTTTATACCCTTGTAGCTTGTATGATTTATATAAATTAGTAGCCTGATTCCACTGACACAAATATGTACATTCGGCCAAATGTACACATTTTTGACAAGGCCTCCTATATACATTTTCTACACCCAATTTCTATGGCAGCTATACTATATAATGGTTCTATTAAACTTGGTGGAATTATGTGAAAGCATAGAACACTTATAAATACGAGGTTTGGGGACGTTTGCGTTGAAGACAAAAAAAGTTTTTATCAACATTTTCGACCGATGGTTCCTATGGCAGCTATATGCTATAGTTATCCGATCTGCCCGGTTCCGACAAATGCGCATCGTATTTGTACCAAAAGACTTTGAGCAAAGTTTGGTTAAGATAGCTTTAAAACTGACGGAGGAGATAGCATAGAAACAGACGGACATGGGTATATCAACTCAGCTCGTCATGCTGATCAAGAATATATATAGTTTATGTGGTCGGAGATGCTTCCTTGTATGCGTTACAAACATCTCGACAATTTTAATATACCCTCTACAAGGGTATAAAGATAGTTCCACAAACGTATTATAATTCTAAAGCACTTCACGAATTAGAATCTCGTCTTTTGTTATTGAATGAAATTAAATACACATTTCCAGTGCTAAGACAACACCAACTATGAAATAATAACAGGAATACAATAAATTTCATACATTAAATTTCAACCTGAAGTATGTATATTAACTGTACTTGCCATAATAAGCACATACTTGTTCAAGTATAATGGGAATTGTGTTATTCCTTGATTTTCACCCATTGGAAGTTAATTATCCAAAATTATTTTTTATGTATATATTTAAATAAATTGATTGCCAGAAGTGTTTCCCCTTTTACACAAATCAAATTTTTGGTTTTCAGTAGATATAAGTAGATGATTCAGCAAATTATAGTGCTTAGCTCTCTCCACAAAATGTAGATTTTTCATCAGGTGTCATTAAAGCACACGTGGAGTTCGTTGCAATTTAGCAAATATACAACAATTAATTATATTTGGTTTCCCAAAGCAAATTAAGCGTGTTTCGCTCTGATAATGAGCTAAAAGTTTACGCAACACATGAATTAAAAACAAGACACAGATAACAAGTTACAAACATTGCTTGAAAAAAGAATTTGCATAGTCATTTGAGTATTGTATAAATATTACAAACCAAACCTGAAATTTTAATAAAAATGTTTGGTAAAAAAATAAAAGAAAGCAGAAAGGAAGTGAGCACAGTGCAAAACCAAAACAAACAGATAAATAATTTTGTGTTAATATTATATATGAACCAACACTTATAGGTCTATGCGTTTTTTATATATAAATATATAGAAACAGAAGCAAAATAAAATGTACATCATTTTATAAAATAAATTATTTCAGTGTGTGAAAACTGTCTTGCAAATGACTTACAGTTGTACACACGTGCTACTCAATTAGTGCAACGGGTAGATGGAAAGTGAAAAGTAAATATTAAGCAGATAAAATGTAAATAAATTGTAAATTGTTTAAAAATTTCGTGAAGTGAATTAATATATCGTATACAGTAACTCAGCATTTCTTATTGATCAATCAATAATATAATTGGTTTTTAAAAACAATTAGAACTACATTTCCCTGTGTGGTTCCGACCTCAAGCTCTTTTAAATTCTAGAAGATTCGAATTAAATTGAAGTTCCCATATGGCCAAGCTTTAAATGTTTTAACATAACATTTATAATCAACGCTGCAAACCTCTAAAATTTTGAGTCAGGTTCGGTTCGGGGCTCTGGGTTCGCGGACAGGTTCCTGTACATATCGGACCTAAGGATTTGGTTCGAATCTGGGTTTTTAGTTTTTTAGATAGTTGACAGATTTTTACCCATACTTTCAAGACCGGCTTGCATCCTTGGCTCTAATTGAATGAAATTAAACTATTCTTTAATATCAGTATTGCTTACGTTTACTTACTAATAAAGCTTATTTTTATATTCTGTACCAAAGGTACACAGAGTATATTAACTTTGTGCAAAAGTATGTAACAGAGAGAAGGAATCATTTCCGACCCTATGAAGTATATATGTATATTCTTGATCAGCATCAACAGCCGAGTCGATATAGCCATGTCCGTCTGTCTGTCTGTTCGTCTGTCCGTCCGTCTGTATGAACGCACAGATCTCAGAGATGGTAAGAGATAGAGATTTGACATGTATGGGACATATACTTCTTATAGTTGCAGGCAGATCAATTTTATTTTTAATTTTTTCCATGCCCCCTCCCGCCCCCGCAATTTGGAAAAAACGTCATATCTCCGACAGTTTTCATGATAGATTGATCGTTACTTCTAGAGATATCTAGTAAAAAATTATTTATCGATTTGCAGAAGAAATGATAAAAATCGGACGAACGATACTCAAGTTATGAGCATGCTATTTCCAAATTGCGGGTGCGGCAGGGGCGTGGCAAAAATGGAAAATAAACTTCATCTGCCTGCAAGTATAAGAAGTATATGTCCCATAGTTGAAGAACCTCTATCTCTTACCATGTCTGAGATCTGTGCGTTCATACAGACAGACGGACATGGCTATATCGACTCGGCTGTTGATACTGATCAACAGCTTCTTATTTTTGAAAAGCTGCCATCCAAAAAAATGTATATTTTGCGAACTCCTTCGATTAATTTCCAGACTTTACAATACTTTTACGAAATTAAGGGTCTAACCAGGAAAAATTCTTGAAAAATCGCTTTTTTGGGCAACTGTACGTAACCCCTTAACAAAAACAAGAAAGAAAGTCGGTCAAGCCCGACTATAACATACTCTGTACCCTTACACTCGCATTTGCTCACAAGTCAAACGGCCAGTGAACACCCCCCTCCCCCGCAACCCATAACCACAACGTTCCGTTCAAAAGAAGCAATCTTAGTGAGAGAGAGAAACTATTAGAGCGCACAAAGCGGTGCGCTCACTAAGTTTCTCTCTCTCTCACTCTCTCTCTTATTAAGATTGCCTCTATTGAATGGTTATGGTATGTTGTTGTGGTTATGGGTGGGGTGTGTTAACTGGCCGTTTTTTGCTCATAGCTTGAGTATCGTTCGTCCCATCTTTATCATTCCTTCAGCAGCGATAAATAATTTTGATTACTAGATATCTCAGGAAGGTACGAACCATCTATCATCAAAACTGTGGAAGATACACGTTTTTTCCAAATTGCGGGGGCGGGAGGGTGCGTATCAAAAATTGAAAATAATCTTGATCTGCCTGCAAGTGTAAGAAATATATGTCCCATACATGTCAAACCTCTATCTCTTACCATCTCTGAGATCTCTTCGTTCATACGGACGGACGGACAGACGGACATGGCTATATCGACTCGGCTGATAATGCTGATCAAGAATATATATACTTTATAGGGTCGGAAACGATTCCTTCTCCCTGTTACATACTTTTGCACAAACTTAATATACTCTATGTACCTTCGGTACAGAGTATAAAAAAGGATAATAAAATAAAAATAAAAATAAAATTCAAAATAGCTTCTGAGTAAGAAAACCAATTTTGCATGAAACGATTAGTTAAAGGGATATCCAAAAATCGGCCAGCGTTCAAGCGCCTTGTAAAGTTATTAACATATTTAAAAATCATAATGGAATTATTTCTGAATGGAATTAAATCTTTAACTAGTTGTATTCTCTCAATTTTTAAGCAGATGATACCACAAAAGTCCAACTCACAACCTCGACCCTCGGGCCAAGATCAGATTAATCAATTCCAGACCACATGCAGAAATAATTTTCAAAAACAATTTTTGCAGAAATTTAAATTAAATTATCAATGTGCCAGAAACGAAAAATAAATAACTATACAAAAAAATGTGTAAATAAATTGAATTCTCCAAAAACTTTGCACACAGCAAACAAGTTACATATCAATTGTTCATAAACAGCTACTATTTACTTGCAACTCAATAGGAAATTAGCTCGCAGTGTCATCCATTTTGTGGAGGCATAAGTATTCCCGCTTGATGGGATTGTTTTGATTTTAAGTCGTTGAGAATGAGTTCTGTGTAAGTGTTGTGACAACAACCAATTACTCAACGTTTCAAGACACGGTCATAAATGAATTCAATTGATCGAAAGTTTTCTTGCGCCAATTTTTGAACTAAATCATTCCAGCTAAATCTCAACGAAACTGGCACTGAGTCCAATTCCGTGTGAGTGTCTTATGGATATACGAGTATGTAGGAGCGCGCGCAGACGCCGCTGTCGCTGTCAGCCACGCAAATTAAAATGGGAAATGGAAAACAAATTTTTATGTGGAAACCCATACGATTTTTTCTCTCTTCTTGGTTATATCAATAAGTTTTTGAAACAAAAATTTTAGTATGCCCTATAGAAATGAATTTTTGTTTTGTTTTATTCATTTTCGAATTCCATTTGCTTTGTAGATGCTATTTGCTGTTTATTATTAATAAACATACATAAATAATTGCCTAAAGTGGCGTACAAAAGGGGGATATGTTGAAGATTCAATTAAATAAGTAATGGGTTTGATAAAAGAAAAACAAAGACCTCCAACCAGTGTTAGCAAAATAGACATTTTTTCACCATATTTAACTGTTTGGCCGGAACCTGCGATTATATATATTTTAGAGAAATTTTTTGCCAATTGATAGCCATTTTGGGAGTACAACAGATTCAAATTCTATAGTAGTAGTTGCTACCAGGTACCGGTTTGTTTTCCACATGACCAGTTCACACTTCTTGTTATTTTCAATTTTTAGCCCTCATTCTTTCATCACATTTGAATACCTATGACGTCTGTATCTACAATTTGTTTTGATTGCAATGTTGCGTCTTCTGTTAAGTTACTATTCCTTATTCCTATTTTATTTGTGTACTTCCATTTTCTCTTTTTTTGAATTGTTCTATTCACTCTTTTTTAAAATGTCTGATATATTTTCCATTAAAAGAGAATAACGTATACCCATTTTGTTACATTTTTATACACTTCAAAAGTGTATTAGAATTTGGCCCAGGAGTTTGCAACGCATAGAAGGAATCATCTCTGACCCCTTAAAGTATATATATTCTTGATCAGCATGACGTGCTGAGTCGATTGAGCTTTGTCCGTCCGTCTGTCCGTCTGTCTGTCCGTCTGTCTGTCCGTCTGTCTGTCCGTCTGTCTGTCTCTACGCAAACTAGTCCCTCAGTTTTGTAGCTATCGAGCTGAAATTTTGCACAGAGTCGTCGGCAGGCGTCCCTTGATAGAGCTCGCATCCGTTATGAGCAAAATGCGTCTGGGATGTCAACTGGAAATGCTAGTCGACTGGCCGCTATTCGCATCTCGTCAAGTAGAGCGTGATGAAGACAAGAATTTGCAAGGGTATAAAAACTTCGGCACGGACGAAGTTAGCTTAGCCTTCTCGTTTTGGCTTTCATTAGTATTCTCTTTCACACCGGTCTTGCTTTATATTCTTATACTCTGTACCAAGATATACTTAACAAGGTAGCCGCACTCGCTCTCTCACAACTTCTTAAATAAGAAGCTGAAAATTAATTTTTCAGAAAAAATGTCTTAAATATAGAAATCATTTCTAAATTTTAACGCGATATCAATTCTTGGCTGATTTTTTTTTTTTATACTCTGTACCGAAGGTACATAGAGTATATTAAGTTTGTGCAAAAGTATGTAACAGGGAGAAGGAATCGTTTCCGACTCTATAAAGTATATATATTCTTGATCAGCATCAACAGCCGAGTCGATATAGCCATGTCCGTCTGTCCGTCCGTCCGTCCGTCCGTCCGTCCGTCTGTCCGTCCGTATGAACGAAGAGATCTCAGAGATGGTAAGAGATAGAGGTTGGAAATGTATGGGGCATATATTTCTTATACTTGCAGGCAGATCAAGTTTATTTTCAATTTTTGCCACGCCCCCTCGCGCCCCCGCAATTTGGAAAAAATGTCATATCTCCTACAGTTTTGGAGATAGATCGTTCGTTCCTTCTAGAGATCCCTTGTAAACAAAATTATTTATCGATTTGCTGAAGGAATGATAAAGATCGGATGAACGATACTCAAGTTATGGGCAAAAAATGGGCCACTTAACCCCACCCACCCCCCCACCAATAACCACAGCAACATACCCTAACCGTTCAACACAGGCAATCTTAGTGCTAGAGAGAAAGAGAGAGAGAGAGAGAGAAACTAAGAGAGCGCACCGCGTTGTGCGCGGGGTGTTAACTGGCCGTTTGACTCCTGAGCAAATGCGAGTGTAAGGGTACAGAGTATGTTATAGTCGGGCTTGACCGACTTTCTTTCTTGTTTTGTGATCATATATTGTACAATGATACATTGATCATCTTCCTTAAAAAAAATATTGTTTTAACTATCCATACACATAATAGCTAGTAATCAGAGAAACAAATGGCTAAATATTAATCAGTACATTATCTAGACCTTGTCAATTGTAAATAGAATCATATTTTTTAAATAAATCGTTTTAAAAGCAGACATTTTTCCTTGCTTTTAAATAAAAGTTTTAGTCTCCCAATTGCCATCCTCTTTCAATCGCCGCCCTTGTGTCTACCCGTGGCGCAGTAATGTTTTCAGCTTCCCTCTCTGATGGCTGTTGATTTCGCTATTTATTTTCTGTTTCAAAGGTACAAAGAGTATATTGGGTTTGTGCAAATTAATGCAAAAGCCAGAAAGAAGAATCTCCGTCCTTATAAAGTATATATATTCTTCAGCATTAACAGCCGAGTCGATCTAGACATGTCCGTCTGTACTTATAACGAAACAGGTCTCAAAGATGGTAAGTTCTAGAGGCTTAATGCGTATGGAACATATAACTTTTTTACCTATATGCAGATCTAGTTTATTTTCCATTTTTGCATCAGTTTGTCCGGTACTACTTTTAATAGTTTTCCCACTACAGTAAAAGTTATAGACAATCTTTGGCATTAACAGAGAAAATTACAGTCGGGCCAGACCGACTTTATAATTTTTTTTCCTTTTGCTTTTCCTTAAAGCTTTTAAATTATATTTTGGCATTGCTATTGGGGTCTGTTACTGTTTCTGTTTTGATTTCCCCATCTAGTAAATATACAATATTAAAAGATTCAAAGAGTATGCATATTCCTCTCAAGACACAGAGATCAACATACTCGAGCATCAGATAAAACTTGTATGTACTAGTATAAGTAGTACGTGTATGCTAAAGTGATTTTCCTTCATTTTGGCCAGCAGCAGTCCCTGACCTTCTGCTTGCCACCCCTCCTACCTTTACCAATTCGGTTTCTTAATTTTTGTGCTTTATTATAAAATTCTCGTCTTTTTTGTGTGTGTTTTGTGGAAGGGGATGATGTGTATCGAGTGCGTATTGGATATTTGTACTTGGCATACTGCAAGCAACGGTCATGCTGCCCGATGCGGTGATGGTTCTGTTTCCATTCCATCAGTATGGAATTAATACTTCAACTTACCTTTTTGCCTAATTAAACGGATTAATTTCCAATTACAGGGAATCACTGCCACGTTTGGATAATTATCGGATTTCTATGCGCAATCTAAAACGTCCTTCGATTGGTGAACTGCAAGGAGAGGCGGTTGATCAGGTGAGTTAGCATGGAGGATGCTAAACTAAGATATTCGAGAACGAGGAACAATTTAACAGAATTCATTCGGTAATCAAGTTTGTGTTTCGTTAATTTGCATTCACGAAATTGAGAACGATGCGGAAAGAAAAGCAGTCTAAAGCTTCAGTTCGATTGGTCCGGTGGATTATTGTTCTAGTGGTTCTAGTGAGCCTCTATCGGATAGCTTTAAAACTAAGGGAAGGATATCATAGAAGCCACGGACAAACGAACAGACAGAACAAGCATTATTATTAAAGAAGGTCAAGTAAACCAAAGCTTGAAAACATTTGCTAATCTGGACTTTTATTGCATAAAGCAAATAAAATTGCAATTTCATGCATTTCACATTTGTAATTTGATTCATAAGAAATTGTAAACTTATAAAGTAAAATATTCTGTCATTTCATGTAAGATTTAGTATAAATTCGACACTGTTACTTGTTGGTACAACTATAAAGAACAATGATTTTATTATATTTCAAGAAAATGCTAGAACTTACTTACTTAAAATGCTATAATATTGTCATCCGACGATGCAATTGGCTAGACCGGGATGCTTCTGTTTGGCTAACAACAGTACACATCCGAATTCAAAGTTTCATTACTTACCAGCAGATGAAAGTTTACGACCTTTCCAACTCCATCAAAGAGACAGAACTACCTCCGTTGAAATTTGGCCTTTGATGTGTTCTAATCCAGCTCATCTCTCTGGCTAAATTATCGCTTCGACTTCGTCGTTATTGTAAACAGCCCATTTTTGACCTCAGCGTGATGACTTACCTTAAAATCTCTGGAATGCAACCCAATTTTAACACTGTCGTGCACTTATTGCATCGTTCTCAGGAACGATGCGTCTTTTTGATCGAGTTTGCGTCGCGAGGGCGCACAATAGATTAGGATGAACCTAAAACCAAATTTTACGATCTGCTTTCGGTTATCATTTTATTATATTTATTAAATCTAAATATGAAGTACCATAAAAATCATCCATCTGTTGCATAAAGTAATATTTGCCTTTACAGCCGCAAAGGGCCGAGCATCTCTCAATCTATTGGATGGTGTGCTTCTAATTTTCACAAAAGAGAAAAGGACCTATTAACGCAAAATCCGACCTGCAAATTTGGAGAAAATTTTGTGTGGATACTTTCCACACAGCTGGTGCCAATTGCTGGTGAAAGTGACCGATTGTGTAAAAGTTTATTTAAGAAAGTTTTTTTTTAAGTTCCGAGGCGGGACCAAACGCA
Organism: Lordiphosa magnipectinata; assembly: GCA_037044535.1. Classification (NCBI taxonomy): domain Eukaryota; kingdom Metazoa; phylum Arthropoda; class Insecta; order Diptera; family Drosophilidae; genus Lordiphosa; species Lordiphosa magnipectinata. The sequence goes on along the minus strand of JBAMBO010002246.1, from coordinate 812,760 downwards.
CTGCAGGCACACACAGTATCTCGACAACAACTGACAATGTGTTGCATACTGTAACCACTAATGCAATAGTACCGAATCTCTTACTCCCCCCACATAAAGTATTTCCAGTAGTTTTAAAATCCTTCCTTAAAGTGCCAGACCTATCATGTCACTTAAAGCTGTCTGCAGTTAATTATAGTATTAATAGTTTAGTTAGTGCTTTAATGGAATTTCCCTAATGCGTCGTGCGGCGTTGTAATGCAATTTTTATGATATTCTACCATACGCCCCGTTGGCCCAGCCCATGACAACCCAAACACAGTAGCCAAAGTGAATTAATTAAACAAAATATACAGCGAATGTTTGTCTGTGTGTGTAAGTTATTCTTTAGACGCATCAAGTTTATTACTTGGTCGATAAGCATAAAAATTGTATTGTGACTGTGAGCAAGTTTCAAATGTCCGAACGATAACCTATGGAGAGTCTGCCCCTGAGTAAGGTGCGCGAAGTTTTTGCAGTCTACGTCAAAATTTCGCTTTGTTTACACGCACATATCTGAGGGCAGAAAATAAATTGTATACGTCATTGAAAACTCAATCATTCCGCACATTGGTGAACATTTTTCAAGTAAATAAATAAAGTTAAATAATTCATAATGTATGTATAAGTAGAGAAGTATTTACAGAGAGATACAAATTTTGATTTCTGGCTCGAACTATAATTTTGCTTAACATAGATTTTTATTTTTGTTGATTTGCCGGGCACTTGAAATGTGTTTTGTCTTCTCTGGCAACGAACACTGCCAGAGCGGAAAGAGGGAGGGAGAGAGTCAGAGCAAAATCCACTTAGTTCACTGACAAGACTTTGTTCAATATCACACAAATTCAACATCGAAAGCGACAAGTTGATAGAAGGTTTTTCATTTTCTTCAAGTGCATTCCATCTTGTTTGATGTGGGATTAATGATCTAAGATATGGAAAAAACAAAAATTAATGAAATATTCGCACGAGGCTGCTATTATATAAAGTATTTGATTTGCTACATAAAAATATATTCTGATGAAAAACTAACTTTCGCCTATCCCAAATAGTTAGTAGAGTTGTTCCACAATAAATTCTTGTTAATATGAGAGAATATTATTTTGTCTGTGAGCTTATTATTCCACAAACTTCTCTCTTTCAGAATTATAGAAAATATTGTAATAATAACTTTTACCCACAGGCTATGTATATTTTGTTGTATTTTTTGAAGTTCCTTTGTGAAGGTCTCGAATAAGGATTACTCTTGGGAGGTTTCTTCCTTTTTAGTGACATGAACACGCATAACTCAACACGAATATTCGTGTGTTTTTTCGAGTCAGTTTTCAAAGCATAATGTAGTGCAATAATCATAAGATTTCATAAGCTTGTAGCACTAGAATGTAAGCCAATAAGAAAACATATACTCAACACTTTAAGATAAAATCAAAGAGACTCAAATCAAACCAATAGGTTCCCCACAAAACGTGCCTAAAAAATTCAAAATAGGCCTTTTAATAATTTTAAGCATAAATTTCCAAAACTCGAGACGGGATGGGTCATTTCAAAAAAACAAATTCGCGTTTAGCACACGAACATCATCTAGAAGTACCACCACCCCTTCAATAAACTGAAAAAAGTATAATTTTGGTTGCCTTGTGTAATCTTAACAAATTATGTAGCATACTATCTGGAGGCTCCTTTCTATGATCAGTTATGACTTATATGCTGACAAATGTTTATTGATTTTTTAAATACTAAATTGTTTTTAGAAAAAAAGAGCAGAAACGGATGTGCAAATAGACTACTATTGAGGTTTCAGGTTCAACTTCTCCATACTTTTGTTCAGTATTTCATTAGAAAAAACATAAGAACCACACAATATTTTTTCGGTTACTAATTTCGCCGGAAGATCTACAAAATTTCCATAGCATACTTTTGAGGTTGTTTTCTAAGTTAAAATTTGGTCATAAAAAGGGAGCTGCACAGTGACATCTTGTAATGCGATATCACTGACAGCCTTGAAGCCAAATTAATTGTCAACAAGAGATGCAGCCATGCAATGCCATAAGTCAGCACACATGGACATTGTTTCAACAAGAGCCAACGATAAACAGCTCCTTAGTCAGCTACAGCAACACTATTGCACGAGCTACACTTAAGTGTACGGGGCGTATCATTAAAACTGACAGCAGCAGCAGCCAACAGATGGAGCTGCCATTGACGTGTTCCCCCCGCTTATCATGTACGGGGTTGGGCGACCGGTCCAATATGTGCTGTTGAACCTGTCAACTAGGCTGTCAGTTTGTCAAACTGATAAACCTTCAAGTTGAATAATTGATTACTTTTCATTTTCAATCAATTAAAAAACAGAACAAACTCTCGAGAAATGCCGAAAAATTCCAGTAGTAGGCGGTTTTATTCCATTAAAGAAATCGGAAAATGATGACATTATCGCTACATTTAATTGTTTTGCACTAATGCTAAGAGTTTGTTGTTGCATACATAAATATTGTTTATGTGTGGCACCACACGGCGTATGCGCAATTTTTACAGTTTTGTTTACATCATCAACCTAATGCCTGTTGCGCATTTCACCGTTTTCCATTTCCCATTTCGGATTTGTTTCGTTATTGTTGTTGTTGCTGCACTTGATCCATATAGAAGGAGGAGGAATGGGAGGAACGGTTGTAATTACAAGGCGAATTTGCAATTCATAAGCAAAGAGTTGTTTGCTATTTTAATTATACGATTTTATCAATTTCTTTATGTGCCATTTGCTGCTTATTTCTTATGGCGCTCTTTTGCCATTTAAGCATTTACAATTCTTTTAATTTAATGAGGTGATGAGGGGCATTTCAAATACACGTCTTTTTGCAGAGTTCCACCTACTATTCCGAATCATCCCTTGTTTTTAATCAAGTCATCAAAACAATGCTAACATCTTATCATCTCTGTATCTTCTATCTAACTACATTCGATTCTATCCCTATACATCATAAGCAGTTATAGCAGTTCCTCATTTCCCTCCTCAAGCAAAATCCAATATCAATTCCCATTCCGTTGCGGGCCACAAAATTTTCCAAATGAGTCTTTAACTAAATTAAATGACTTTAGGGAAACTCCAGAGAGAAGGCGATAAATAAGACGCACATAAGTCCACGCGGCCAGGTCCGACGCCAACTAACTGACTGTCTGTATCTGTCCAACTGTCTGCCAATTCTACTGCTTGCTGTGGTGGTGTCTATATGCTTCGCCAAAAATGTGTAAACAATCAACATTAGTGTAGGGGAGGGAGAAGCCACCTACTGTGGAGACAACGTTGACTAACTAACCAACATTGCGTATACGCAGCGTGTGCGATGGCATTGACCAAACGGGTGTGTGTGGATATGTGATGGCTGTCAATCGATGTCACCTAGTGCTGCCCAGCCCTGTGCTCAATATTTCGCGCACACTTTAAAGAAGCATTCAATTATGTGGACAAACAATCAAATAAATGAGCTTCCCTTACTCTTTGGGTATCTCTGTCTCTCTCTCAACGATCAATTATCCCATAAAAATTGTCAAAGCAACAAATAATTAAATTGCAACGTCCTTATCAAAAATGTGAAATAAGAATAAAGATGAATTTCTTATTGCTTTGATTTTAGCAATTTTCCTCGAGAATAGGGTCATCTCAAAGGACCGATTTCTCTTCTTCCAGATAGCTGCTATGTGTCAGATAAACTTACAATTTACTCTGTTATATGTTACTTTATGTGACAGATAGTGCTATGCAGAAGATGTGAAATCGGCCCTAAATGTGAAAACGAGAAAGCAAAGCTTACTTCATCTGTGCCGAAGTTTTAATGCACTTGAAAAAGCTCGCTCCAGCGGTTATTAAATTCAGAATTTGAATGTTTACTTCTTATTTTGAGCACGGTACCATCAAAACCAAAAATTGTTTTTCACTAACAGACCTGTTCCGAATTTCGAATAGTTGAGTTTAATAACCTTGTATAGAACGTGACAAATTTACCTACGGTTTCAGGTATAATAAAGCTCAGAATTGTTTGAGCAGCTGAAACCCATTGCTCTATCCCAAGCGAATTCAGTTCGATAGAAAATGTTGATCTAGTAACCACAGATTTGCTTGTCACTTACATATAAATTTATACAACTTGAATTCGAACTACAAACTATTACATGAAAATCGACTCGGAACAGAAATGTATTGTCATCCGGCTTTAACCAAATTTCGCAGATATATTTGAAAAAATTTTACTACATCCCATTAATCTTAATTATAAAAATGCACAATCAAAGTCTTTTAAAGTGATATGACTATAATAACTATAATTATACCCATCCTAAACTATGCGCAAATGGTACTGGATATATTTATCCCATTCGAAATGTACTTTGGTAGGCGGAACATTTTTGAGGGGGGTAGGGTTTTAAAGGCAAAAAATCGACAGTTTTTCGTGATTTTTTTTGGAGATCTATTGGTTTATTTATTTCATATAGTATCTGAAGTATCTTTGAAAAAAAATTTCAATTAAAAAAATAGAGGAAAGCTAACTTTGGCTCGACCGAAGTTCCTTGTAGCTTGTATAATTTATATAAATTAAGGTTTTTAATGATTTTCATCGAACATTCTTAGCTGAGCTATTTCCCAAACTCAACAATAGATGGCGCCACTACTTTGAGCATTTGCTTGCCAGTTTGTTATATGGCAGCTATACGATATATTCATCCGATTTTGACCAAACTTCCTAATATCGTGTGGAACCCGATAATATTCATAGCTGGAAAGTCCAAAGACGCTACCATTGGAAACAAAAAAATTTTTCTCACTAGAACTACTTTTGTAATATAACTATAACTATTTATATATAACTATAACTATTTGTAATATAACTAATATTGATCAGTAACAAGTTTGGGAGCGTTAGCATTCAAAACAAAAAGTTCTTCCTACGAAAACGTTTTTTCAGAACTATATTTTGTATGGTAGCTATACTATATAGTTGACCGATTTTCATCAAACTTGGTGGAATTGTGGGAAAGCATAGAAAACTTCTAAATACTATAATACGTCCGTCTGTCCGTCTGTTTCTTTGCCATCTCTTCTGTCAGTTTTAAAGCTATCTTAACCAAACTTTGCAAGAAGTCTATATCTATATCGATATCGCTTAGCTCATACAATATTATTTCATACTTTTATTAAGAGAGTCAGAGGCTGCCCTTTAATCTACTAAGAATGTAAAAAAAACCTTTTTATACCCTTGTAGAGGGTATATTAAAATTGTCCAGATGTTTGTAACGCATAAAAGGAAGCATCTCCGACCACACAAAGTATATATATTCTTGATCAGCATGACGAGCTGAGTTGATACAGCCATGTCCGTCTGTCCGTCTGTCTGTCCGTCCGTCTGTTTCTATGCTATCTCCTCCGCCAGTTTTAAAGCTATCTTAACCAAACTTTGCACGAAGTCTTTTGGTACAAATACGCTGCACATTTGTCGGAGTCGGCCGGATCGGACGACTATAGCATATAGCTGCCATAGGAATGATCGGTCGAAAAACTAGTTTCAGTGAGAAAAACTTTTTTGTTTGGAATGCAAACGCCCCTAAGCCTCGTATTTATCAGTTTTCTATGCTTTCATATAATTCCACCAAATTTTATGAAAATCGGACAGCTATATAGTATAGCTGCCATACAAAAGATACATCTGAAAAAAAGTCTTAGTAGAAAAATCTTTTTTGATTTTAATGCTATCGCTCCCAAACCTGTTACCGATCCGATAATATTATATGATACCACACAATTCTGAGAAGTTTAATCCAAATCGGATGACTATAGCATATAGCTGCCATAGGAACGATCGGTTGAAAAAGTAGTTCCAGTGAGAAAAACTTTGTTGTTTTCAATGGTAGCCTCTTTATACCTTCCAGTTTTGAACATTATTAGCTTCCACACAATTTTGGGGAGTTCGGTCAAAATCGGATGAATATATCGTATAGGTGCCATATAACAAACTGGCAAGCAAATGCTCAAAGTAGTGGCGCCATCAAGCTACAAGGGTATATAAGCTTCGGCCGAGCCGAAGTTAGCTTTCCTCTATTTTTTTCATAATGGATCTTTCTATCTTATTTATCTGCCCGTTTTCCTCTTTCTCATTTTTATAAATAACTAAAATATATCACAAATAGTGAAGTACAGATAAACATCTGTAAACATTTCCAACTCACTCGCCTCATGATTCCATTATTGGAAATGGTATTTTCCATTGAACCTCGCCGCCTAAACAACTTAATTATCATTGTTTTGTTTGCTAATGCATACTAATCACACGTTATAAAAAAAAATAGCTGAATATTCGAAGAAACGAAAATTGTTCAATTCATCTGCTTTCGTTTTCAATTTGAGCAGTTTTATAATGTGTGACTTTTAGTACGGTTATAAAACTCTCATTTAATTAGATACGCGGGAACTTGATGAAGCTGCTGCTCTTTAAACATTAATTGAATGTGTATACGAATATGTGTAATATTGGGTGGAGAAACTACGAAAAACTAAGTGCTTTGTTGATATTGGTTTTGAATGCTTTCGATCCACCATTGTTCGCACATTTTTAATTTAGATTGTACTTTTGTTTTTAATAAACTTGTTGTTCCATGTTACTCTTGTTTTGCAGAGCATCACCATCCCCGTCGAACCAGAACCCGAACCCACTGGCGGTCAAATCAAACTAGGCTGGATTGTTGGCGTTCTCATACCATGTCTACTCAACATCTGGGGTGTTATGCTCTTCTTGCGTCTCAGTTGGGTGGTGGCTGAGGCGGGCATATTGCAGTCATTGATTATAATTACGATCTCGGCGGTGGTCTGTGTCATAACGACACTGTCACTGTCGGCCATTAGCACCAATGGAGAGGTCAAGGGTGGTGGCGTCTATTTCATCATATCGCGCTCACTGGGTCCAGAGTTTGGAGCTTCGGTGGGTGTAGTATTTGCATTTGCAAATGCGGTTTCGGCCTCAATGAATACAATTGGTTTCTGCGAATCGTTAAATGTGCTATTAAGTAAGTATACAAGCCCGGGAGACGATTTTTTCTATGTAATCCATAACTACAAGTTGTCATTCGATATTTGGCTGTAATTTTTTCAATTTCTCATCTTTCCTTATAACCATTCTTTTCGTCTTTTTATACCCTTGAAAAAGGTATTCTAATTTTGTCCAGAAGTTTGAGACGCAAAAAAAAATATTCATTTCCGACCCCATAAACTGTATATATTCTAGATCAGGGCGACGAGCCGAGTAGATTGAGCTTTGTCCGTTTGTCTGTCTCTCTGTTTCTAGACAAACTAGTCTCTCAGTTTTAAAGCTATCGATCTATAATTTTGCACTGAATCTTCTTCTTACTGCATGCTGCTAATATGTCGAACCCGACCGGATCGGATGGCTACTTCTTGTAGCTGCCATAGGATCCATCGGCCGGAAAACAGGTCTTAGTGAGAAAAAATTTTTGTTTTTAATGCTAGAGTCCCTAAACTCGGACATTATTAATATTAAATGCATTCAAACAGATTTGTAAAATGTGGTTAAAATCGTATCATGGAATCTTTAAAATGGTATCGTAAAAATGATATCCTATGGCTGGTCAGAAAATGGGTCTTAGTCAGAAATAATTTTTTGTTTTTATGTTTATCGTTCTTAAACTCGCTGATTATTAATTTAATATGCTTTCAAACAGATTTGATCAAAAATTTTTCGAAATCAGATGATCATATCTTATGGCTGCCATAGGACCGATCAGTCGGACAATGGGACTTAGTGAGAAACCATTTTTTTTTCCATTTTATCGTGCTTTAATTCGCTGACTTGATAGCTTCATTTATGCTTTCAAACAGATTCGCCAAATTTGCTTGAAATCTGATGACTATAAGGCTGCCTTCACACTGTTCGACACATAAGACATGATAATCTAGTAAGCCTGCATTTCCCGATGAAATACTATGAATTTGACAAGTTATTCAAATTTAAGACATAACAAAAAGCTGGACTACTAGGGTATCATGTCTCATGTGTCGAACAGTGTGAAGGCAGCCTAAGTCGGAAATAAGTAAAAATTTTATTTTTTATATTACCTTACCTATCCTCTAATATATCGAAACCAGCATTTGCAAGGGTATAAAAACTTCGTCACAGACGAAGTTAGCTTAGAAATCTCGTTATTTATTCTCTTGTTCCATACTTCTCTGTATTAAACTCTTTTCTAATTTTTCCCGTCTTAAAATACTTTCAGAAAACAATGACCTTAAGATCGTGGATAATGGTATCAATGATATACGCATAGTGGGAACTCTGACAGTTCTGGTGCTCATCCTAATCTGTTGTGTGGGCATGGAATGGGAGACCAAGGCTCAGAATTTTTTGATTGTCACCATTGTGCTGGCCATATTTAATTTCATCATCGGAGCTGCAATAGGACCTAGAGGCGATGAGCTACAAATATCCAGAGGATTTGTGGGATTCTCATGTGAGTTATTTCGCTTCCCTTTGTAGATATCCCGATAGCAAATTCACTGCTTTTATCTATAGGGCCCACTTTCAAGGAAAACTTCGTGTCGGACTATCGCTTTGCGGAGGGAGTGGATCATGATTTCTTCAGCGTGTTTGCCATCTTTTTCCCCAGTGTGACGGGCATTCAGGCTGGTGCCAATATATGCGGTGACCTTAAGGATGCTGGCGCCGCCATTCCAAAAGGCACTTTCTGGTCGCTGCTCATCTCCATGACATCTTATGCTTTGTTTGTGCTCTTTGCTGGCGGCGCAGCTGTCAGAGATGCGTCTGGTATTCCGGCTGACCTAATCAATGGCACTATTGTGCCCTCCGAACTGCCCTGCCTGCAGTCGAGCAACTGTACCTGGGGCCTGTTTAACTCCTATGAAATGATGCAGGAGATGTCCCTGTGGGGTCCTTTGATCTATGCCGGTTGCTTTGCCGCCACCCTGAGCACGGCTCTGACCAATCTACTGTCGGTGCCACGCCTGGTGCAGGCTCTGGGCATTGATCAAATCTATCCCGGTTTGATCTTCTTCTCCAAGCCCTATGGTAAACATGGAGGTAAAATCCATGCTAAAACTGAAATTCATAATATAGTATATAAATATTATATTTATTAGTATGTAACTTAATAATATTTACTTTTCACTTTTTTAGAACCTTATCGTGGTTATGTTTTGACCTTTTTCATCACCTCGGGATTCCTGCTGATTGGTGAACTCAATCTTATTGCTCCACTCATCTCCACCTTCTATTTGGCTTCGTATGCTCTTATCAATTTCTGCACATTCCATGCAGCCTTTGTCAAACCCTTGGGATGGCGTCCCACCTTCAAGTACTACAATGCATGGTTGAGTCTGTTCGGCTTTGGCATGTGTGTGGCCATTATGTTCCTCATCAATTATGTGGCTGCCATTATAACGTTTGGCATTATCTTCGCCCTGTATCTAGTGGTTATGTATCGCAAGCCAGAGGCCAATTGGGGTTCCACAACTCAGGCTCAGCAGTATAAGGCGGCTCTGATGGCGGTTTATCGTCTGCAGAATGTGTCCGATCATGTGAAGAATTATCATCCACAGGTTCTGGTTTTGTCAGGTGATCCCAAGACCAGACCGCCATTGGTTGATTTTGGCTATCTTCTGACCAAGAACAATTCGCTTATGTTTGTGGGCAACATTATGCCGGTGAGTAAAGAAAAACTATTCACTAGTCCTCGTAAAATAATAAATGGTAAATTTCCCAAACACGAGCTAAGGAACGACCGTTTGTGATTCATTGCAGTTGTTTTTGAAAGACTGTGTATTTTGCTGTTACTTGAGAATAAAATTCAAGCACTTCACTCCTTTTATTTGCCACCATGTGTGGTTTCTATATACAATCACGATATCAAGTTTTATTAAGTCGATACTTTGAATAATTTTACAACACTTCCAGATTTTACCTATCACATGAAAGATTATAATCTTAAGATTATAATCCATTATAATCGATATATAAGCAATCAAAGTTTAGCCATAGTAACTGACCACATATGAATATGCATAATCATAAAATCCGATAAAGTAATCCTTAGAATTTCAAAACCAGCATCTCTTTTTATAAATACTAGTTTGGAATTGTCCAACTAAAGCAAAATACCCCATTTTCCCATGCAGTATATCGTTCCATTTTGTCTTTAATTTTTCATTCACTGATCATGTACCTTCTACATTATAGGTCCGTGTGGGCTACAAGAATCGCTTGCATTTGGTAAAAGAGGGTCAGAAATATCTGGATGCCCGCAAAATTAAAGCCTTTTACAATGTAATCGATGGCTTTAGCCTAGAGGACGGCATCAATGCGCTTGTCAAATCCACAGGCTTTGGAAAAATGTCACCCAACATTGTTTTGGTGGGTTACAAACCCGATTGGAATCTCTGTCGCAAGGAGGAAGTGGAGAGCTACTTCGCTATTTTGTAGTAAGTAAAACATAAATGTTAAACCAAAAAAACACAGACTTATTCCTGCTTAATCATTCCGCAGTAATGCGTTCTCGCAGCGTATGGGTGTAGCACTGCTTCGTCTGCCCAATGGCTTGGATTTCTCCGAACTGAGCTCTGAGGTGACCATACCGCCAAGCAACTTAAGCCATATGCACACAGCCAATGCGGGGGGCTTTACCAATGAACTACTGCCGGCAGCCAATGCGGCCTCCGAGCTGTTACACATTGATTCCAATTTGAATTTGGCTTCTATGGATAGCCCGAACTCGTCTTATACCATACCACAGCCCCCGCCTATGCCTAATATGCAACGTGGTATGCGAAGCTATAAGGTGAATGGCAATTTGGATGAGTCTGCGGCGACTGGTGTGACTTATCATACAAAAGGAGGGTCAGAGATACCACAGAATCTGCTGGAAGCTATGACCATATTTACCCGGAAACAGCCCAAAGGTAACATTGATGTATTCTGGCTGTACGATGATGGAGGTAAGTTGAATTTGTGTACGATTACTGGGACTAGGACCCACTAAAGAAGTTTCTTATGCAGGTCTTACCATATTGCTGCCCTATATAATTTCCATGCGCTCGCATTGGCAGAACTGCAAACTGAGAGTATTTGCCATGTGTCATGGCAAAGATGAAGAGCAGGAAGAGAAAAGGTAGGTGGCCACTAAAATCTAATATAAGGGGCGCAGCAACAGCATGTTTTTTGTATTTATTTTCAATTCGCAGTCAGAAAAGAGTTCTCGCTTAAAACAACTGCCCCTTCACTTACTGATATGCTTCTTTTTTTTTCTTGTACTCCTAGCATGGCCAGTCTTTTGACCAAGTTTCGAATTAAATACTCCGAGCTCATCATGCTCAAAGGCGTCACAGAGCAGCCACGTCACGATACGCTGCTCAAGCATAAGCGTCTTATCGAACCTTTCCGTCGCAGCGCCCGCAATGAGTTTGGCATTACCGATGAGGAGCTCCAAAGTATGGCGGAGAAGACGAATCGTCAGCTGCGCATACATGAACTAGTCGTTAAGCACTCGTCAAATGCTTCGCTGGTGGTTATGTCGTTGCCCATGCCGCGCAAGGTTGGATTACATAATCCCAAATTACTTCTGTTTTCCTCACCGTATGCTTTGTATTACTTGCAGGAGGCCATCTCAGCGCCCTTGTACATGTCCTGGCTGGAGATGCTCACCTCGGATATGAAATGCCCGGTGGCATTGGCTCGCGGAAATCAAGTTCCCGTACTAACACTCTACTCCTAAGCTAAAGCCAGCGTTTCCAGTTCGAGAACAATTTAGTATTATTAGCGTTTAGGTGTTCCCATGTAGGATCTCACCAGAATTGAGAATAAACGAGACGATATTTGGCAAAATTATGATGATTCCTAAAAGCCAGTTCTAGTTCCAAGAGCAAAAAGCCAACTTTTTATGTACAATTTTTAATATAGAAGATCCCCATGAAAACACCTTATTTTAGTCCCTAATAGAGTTAAGTTCGAATAGATCTTATATGGGTGAATGTTGTATAAAAATGTTAAGTGCAGCATTTTTTAGCTGTTTAAGAAAAAAAGTGACCGAGAGGAAAGTTAGCAAGGCTGTATTAGTGCCAAACCTAAGCCACGTCTTTACATTTCGCAAAAGTTTTTTTTCTCAATGGTTACTTTTTCTAATGGCCAATTCCTTATCGTTCGACAATATAAGATATATTTAACATAACTCGAATCCTTATAAATTAAATATAGCAATAGCTTTAAGAACTATTATGAATATACTATATATTATAAATATTTAAAGTAAAGATTGCCTTTTCCTCTTCCTGCATCTATCAGTTGATCCACAATAGATATTATTCAATAACACTAGTTTACACCATTTTCGATCCCGACCATTTCCCAGTCATTTCCTATGTAAATCCATATGCTGAGTCCAAACACGCAGACCAGAAGTTTTTTAGTGGGGCGTTTTCGAGAAATCGAGAAAAAGCTAGTTTTTTGATTGGGAAGAAAAGAATCTTTCGAAAATTGTGTATTGCTTCGGTATCGGCTGGTTCATTATGAACAGGTAATGTTTTCTTGAAAGGTAAGTGAATGCCCTATCATTCATTCTATTCGGCTAGTGTAATTAATGATACTAACAATAATTCTCATCGCAAACGAAAAACAACTAGCTCTATGTAGAAGATAAGAAATCGGTCTTAAATCAAATATTTAGCTTAATAGACCAAAGGGCCAACAAAATTTTTCTCACTAGCACTAGTTCTTCAACCGATCGATTAAATAACAGTAATATGATAGTCATTCAATAAGATCATATAAGATCGAATCGCTGGATTTTGAAATGGTTGAGTTCTTTACGGGATAATTATCTCAGGCATTTCTCTTTACGTTTGTGTACTGTGCCTAAATGAACTCCTAATGAGTTCTCCATTGGAGGGGAAACAGAATCCAGAAACAGCATTGCTTGTGTGTGATAAGGTGTAGACGGTGTCAACGGCGCAGTTTGTAAAATTTGCTGCGCTATAAACTTTCTATTTAATGAATATATAATGAAATATACATAAATAAATATACGACATAATTCTTTTTTTTTGGGAATTTATTTTTCTAAACAAGGAAATTGAGTTTGAATTTCAGTGGCGGAAAGCACTAGTGTATGAACGTATCTAGGAGAGTGATCTTTAAGGTGACTACGAGATTAATCATCAATATGCGTGGATATATATCCCCCAAAATGGTTTAAAGATAAGTGTGGTTGGGTTAGAATCTAGTAATAGGCGCGACGTGGGTTATTCTAGAAGAAAAAAAAAACATTTAAGAGAATTGACCACAAATCATTTATACTTCACCACCTACCAATGGATTGGGACGAAAACGATAGGCCAACATCATGCGCTTACGATAAGCATCATATTCATTATCGCAATTCTCTGGCTGGGCAACGCTGCTCACACCTAATCCCTGATTTCCATCACGCTGTGGGGCTCTGGGTAGGAAAGAGCATACATCATTATTTGTTTAAACAAAATAGACTCCCTTATTTCATCACTCACTTATTTACAGGATCTACAATGCCCGCCCCGTCTTGGCCCAGGCCTTGTCCCTCTTTCCAGCCTAGTTTCTGTAGCATTTGAAAGCCTATGTTATCTTCCTTCAATTTGTATTCTTTATAGTCACTCAAATCCGGTTGCCTGTTATTCTTTTTGGCTTCATATTGTTCCATGAACTTTTTTAGTTCCTCCGGTGGCAAAAAGTCACCTATATGATGTTTACCCTCACTTTGCTTAGTCAAGGCATTGGCCCATAATGACGTGGCCTCCATTTCCGCGTTGCGCAACTTATGCTCCCAAGTCCCTCCTTCGATATCCTCATCGGAGTCATATTCGTACTTAAATTTACCACCACGTGCAAGGCGATCGATTTCCTGTCTTTTACGCATCATGTCCTGATATAAAAGATTGACTTTATAATGCTCTTCGCATTGCTTCCATTGGTCTTCAGTCAGTTGAGTGGAACCATAGTTTAGGCGTGCATATTGCAAGAGGGCGGGATCGTTACGTGTGATGGTGGATAGCACGGGTTTGTTCTGATTGCCGAAATGGCTGGAGTGACCTAAGAAAAATAAGATTAGATTAGTTTTTGTGTTTGTTGGTAGTCTTACTTACTTGAGCTGGGAAGCATTTGCTCCTTCTCGCCCCAACGGCTCTTGCGCTCTCGTTTTCGTCTTTGTCGTTGGGCCTCTTGATCCTCATGCTCTTCAGGATTCTCCCCAGCCGCAGCTGACTCCTCCCTTTCACGTCTCTCCTCATCACTTAGCTCATTGCGACATTCAATGCGCCTTTTAATATTATCACGATTGCGATCCATCATACCACGCATATACTCATCATCCGAATCAAAATCCGCACTTATAGCCGACTCTGGATCGTATTTATCTGCCGCCGAATTACTGTTCAGCTCCTCCTGTTGCAGCTGCTGTTGCTGCTGTTGTTGTTGCTCCTTGTGTTGTTCCCTGCTTAGCTGCTGCTGCTGCTCTCGCTCCCGTTGCCGCTCGACCCTTTGGCGTTCGTACTCAAGCAACTGTGTTCGATAGCTTCGATATTGTTCGCAGCTCTTATCATAAAGAAACCTATTGTTAAAATTTAAAAAAAGTAAAACATACAATGAAAAGTGCTCAATGGCAAGTTTAAGTGTAGTACAGAAACATTGTATAGATAGCTCTGCTTGAGGCGCCCATTTTGGTCGTTTCGGTCTTGTTATTTGGTTTTTAATTTTAATAATTTAATAATGTTTCCGCCAGCTGGCTGCTGCTGCTCCAGGTGTAAAACGTTCTTCGTGGCTGGTCAGGGCGCCAAAGTGCATTCGTATCCGGCGGCTTTAGTCTACTCTAGTTTCATTTTGTACGTAAGTCTTGATCTGAAAGCGATCTTAATACTCCAGCATCTTAACGTTCTAATTTTATTTTAATTTTTACATTCTCGGTACTGAAAAATATTTGAAACTTAAGGATACCAAAACTTCGATTTGCCCTATACACTACTTCATACATAATCACCTAATGTACATACATATACTAAATGACTGACTCCGACCAATACGATACTCAAAAACCTAAAGAACTCCAAGTTCAACAGAACCAACTGGCTATGAAGTAGTATTAAATATATTTAGCCCAAATATTGTTTAGCCCTTCATTGGAAATCATGATGAAAATTCAAGTAACTAATCGTATAAACTTTATGGGGAAACATATACTACAAAACAATTTTATTAAGGCAGGTTGTATTTGAAAAATGATTAAAAAATACTAGAGAGCCCTGCATGAGTGGAATCAAAGTGCCATATGCTTCAATTTTTGAAAAAAATGTTTTATTAAATCTATTCTAAAATTTGTTTAATTCGAGTTAGTTAGCTCAAATTTCTTGAGACTCCAAACAGGTCAAGCTTCGAACAGATCATATCCGAACAGATCAGGCTCCTCTTGTTCCTTAGATCAAGACAAATCAGAAAATGGGCGTGTTTAGCAGAATAATTGATCACTGAGCAGGTATCAGAGAAGAATTATGCATCGAATAGTTTCTGCTGTTGGAGGAAGCCGAATCACTTTAAGGTAACTTATTATTTCTTTGATACATGCACCTGTATCATGATACCCCAAATTGGCTATCATTATACCGCATCACTCGAGGAAGGAAGATTATTGCAAATTTATACTTGATCAGGGAGCAAGTTGTTCTGCTGAACACGGCCAATGAGTCAACCTAAGAAAATTTACTGTGAAACAATCTGAAAGCGAAAGATTTCCCTTTCATACAGTCTATGGTCAAGAGGCGGTTTACAAGTTTTCCCTGTACAAAGATACATTTCAAAACTTTGCTGGTCCGCCCATCTATGATAACGCTTTGTTAAACTTGGCTACAGGCTGTAACAACGTTCTCCCGAATCAGCAATCAATTGAAAATGTCTAAATTGTTTCACTGCCTGTTTTAAATCGATTTTGACCACATGATTAGATATTTGGGCTAAGAGCTATTCGATCTATTCCTTTTTGTCATTGAGCATGATTGATCCAGTTGCTTTCTTGAGCTGAATCATTTCAAACAGATCATAGAGAGGACTGTTCCCGTATTCAATTTCGATCAAATCATGGAATCAGGAATCGGAATTGTTAAATGTTCCCACTTACAAAAACCGACTGTGTCATTCGGCTTTTAACTTCAAATTTCCGAACGAATTTTTTTGTATTGTTTCTTGGAAATCGCAACTCTTAGCAATTCCCATTTATCGAATTCGGAAACGACAATAGGCCTGCGTGATCATATTCCTCATGTCATGAGCTATAACTCAATGAATCAATAATTTTGTCAGCTAAGAGTAGAAGTTCAAAGATAGATCAAATCGGTAACAAAGTCAAGGGGAGCTTTGATTCAACTTATACAGGGCTCTAGCAAAACCTTCATGAATATTTTGACATATTGTTTTATTAAAAAATCAAATCAGAATAAAAATATGTTGTAATAGGCAAAATAAGAAGTGCATTTTCTTTTGGGTATAATCCTTATATTAAGTGCTACAAATTTTGTTTTGGAAACGTAGCCTTTCAATAAAAAGGGGTTTAGTTAGGGCTTCACAAGTACCTGGACCGAACCATCTTTTTTCTATCTGCTCCCGGAGTTTCGTGTCTCACATTCTTCTATTCCTTTCATTTTCCAATTATTCTTTCTTTTTTTCTTCAATCCTATTTTACAGTCTCATCTCAACCCTCTACTTGTTCCTATAAAATGGATGACTATATACAATGTCTTTGAACAGGTCCTAGTTCAATAGTTGGTTAATCAATAACTTTTGAACTAAGCGGACAATTGGACTATTAAACTAAGAAGTAATCGAACAGCTAGTTTTTGTACAAAAATAAACTACTGAAATGAATCTAACCAGAATTCCCAACTCTAACGATACCATAAAAAAATTGTAGGCCGTTTCGGCTGTATCTTCCATATAGAACACGCTAACATAAAATAGCAAGTCTTCTTTTATAGTTTCCAAATTGAACACTGAAATAATACCAGCTAATTCCAGTTTCAAGTTCTACAGCTTCAATCCGTCCACACATCCCCACCCCCGTAGCTAAAACTGACACTTATCTCATTTCTCTATCTATAGAGAGCGCCTTTCTTCTGCGCTTTTTCAGGGAAAACATAGTTGAGGTGATTTACCACAAAGCCGGATGCAATTCGCTTCTATGCATACGTATTTGATCTTCATAATCTTCACCATTTTCTGCGACCAGTGCGATTAGGTTTTCTATGCACGTTGGCAATTGTATGCACGTTTCTGAAAAAACTACATAAATTGCTTTAAAATCGTGCACAACGATTTGTAAATAATATAAACAAATTGAAAAATGGCATTTGAAGGGGATGAGGTGAAGGATTGGGGTTGGGGATGGGATTAACAGAATAGACAACTTAAAATTGCCCAATATAAGGAAACACACCTTGAGGCGGTGGTGTTGATTGCTTCTTTTCTTCCTGATCGTGTTCCTGCCTGGGCGGCGGCGGTGGCGGTGGATGAGGCATCAGTGTTAGACCTGGTTCCGGTATTTGTATGGCCTCCAGATTAATTTGTGGTTTGGGTATGGCATTCAAATCAAAATCCTTAGGTGCTGGTATGGCATTCAGCTGCAAAGCCTCAACTGGCGTGGTTGCCAATTGCATATAGATGGGCGCCATATTTGCCAAAGCCATGGGCAGCTGTGGTGGTGGAGGCGGTGGTGGTGGAGCGGACACCGGATGCAGCTGCATGGGCAGATGATGTCCATGGAAGAAGGCCGGCAGTGGCAATTGTGGTGGTCCCTGGGGCAGCAGTGAGGGATTGAAGGTGAATTGCGGTGGTGGCGGTGGAGCCTGAACCGGTATGCTAAAGGCCAGAGGATTAGGCCCAGCCGAACTGGTCGCAGTTAGACCTGAAGTGCAAGCAGTGCCACTAACCAGCTGGTCCAGCTGATGTGGACTGTTGCTGCTGGTTGATGGTTCGAGGATGTGGTTATCCACTGAGTTAGTCTCCTCAGTGCTGTGGTAGCAGAGATGAGCACATTGGAATGGCAGGAGCACGATTTACTCACCTGGTTGGGGGCAGGGGATTAACAATAATCGGTGGCTGTGGCTTTTCATGCTTTTCCAGAATTTTCTTAAAATTCTCTAGGAAGGAGCCATCATTGCAAAAGGTATTCAACACCTTTGATGGCGGTTGCTCCACATTGGGCTGTGGCAAATGTTGACGCTTCAGTCCAAAAGTGATTTTTCCTGTTTTTCCTGTAAAGCTGTTTAATGTCTTTGATGTAGTTGGGGCCGGCGCTTCCTTGCTGTTGCCATTCCCAGTTGTGGTACCACTAGACTCCGTTTCCACTCCATGAACTTCTTCTGCGGTAGCCTCCAGTGTTAGTGTTTCTTGTACATGCTGCTGCTGCTCGTCCTCCTCTTCTTCTTCCTCAGCTACCGCTATTTTTGTAGACGATGGAGGTGGGGCAGCGGCGGCGTCAGTGGTAGTCTTAAGCTGTGCTGCGAAATTTTGAGCCGCAGCCACCGCCTTGGCCAATTGGGCTGTACGCTGTTTTTCCAATATCTCCTGACGTTTTTTGGCTATGATCTCCTCCTGCTTGGTCATCTGAGCAAATCGATCCACGCGTTGATTTTGATTGCGTTGCGACATGATGCTTTTTCTCAATTTTTTTTCTCCGCAAAGGAAAACGGTGCTTATGTAAAATGTCGTTTATTAACACTACGAATTAGAGATGACAAACTAGATAGCTATCGATGAATATATCAACCATCGGCAACATTGTCAGTTTTCAGAAAAGAACTAGACGACTTGTTGAAAATGAACTGAACTTAACCCTTGACTGGGCAGAATATTTTTTTCATGACGAAAAAAACAAAAAGCTCAAAATCATACAAAATCTTTTTAATTTTACTCGATTTGAAGGTATATTTTTTATACTAAGCTAAATAATTCTCAATATGCAATTGCAATTTGCTTAAAAGATGCGAGTCTCATTTTATATATATAAATGTTCAATATGTATTCCTTTGACTTCTTTGGCCCTTCTTAATAATGGAACACATGTCTTCATGTCACATAATTCTTTCTTTATTATATTCAATTTAAAAAAAAAACATCAAATAGTATTTAAGGAATCGGTTACACATATCTTTGGGTTTCAAAGGGATTAGATGTACATGGATATAGCTTGGGTCAGATGGCAAACATTTTTCTTTGGCTAAAATTCAACATCAACCTTAATAATTCAAATTTTTAGAAAAACATTTTTATCATTGGCAGTGTCTTAAAAATAAGAGGATTACATACAGTTTAAACCTTAAAACATATTTTTAATGGTGTCAAACACTTCAAGTTAATATTTAAGGAATTGTTTATAAATTTATCCAAATGCGCCTGAAAATACATATATAGTTAATAGTCCAAGTTGAAAATTCCATTAGCCTTTTTTAACTAATTATGCTTAGGTACTATCAACCCTTTTAGCATATCAAAGCTATTGCCATCGGGTTGTACAGATTCCACGCTGCCATTGGCTAGTTTCACCTTCAAGAAGCCATAGTCATCGATGCCAACAATTTTGGCATCTTTTTCCTGATCATTCGTCAAGCATACCTTAACGGTTTGTTCTCTGAAATTAGTTAAGGTTCCTCATTAAGTTTCGTTGTTTCCAACGAATCAAATGCCAATTACTTACTCATGCAACCAGAGTGTGTAATATAGCTCATAGAACTTCTCAAAATTGCCATTTTGTACTGAACACAAAAGTCCTTCGATTTCATTAAATATCATTGCAATAAATTGCTCATACTTGAGCAAAGGTAATTTTTCCGTTGTCGTCTTATGGGAATTATACTCATTGATCATATCATTAAGACAAACTGTGGGCTTAGAGTTGTTCAAATTAATGCCGCTGCCTATATTTACAATTGCGAGGGAGCCCAACAAAGTGGTATTTACAACAACTCCACCAATTTTAATGGTGCCATGAGCATAAATATCATTTGGCCATTTAAGTGATATATCCAGTACCTGTAAAATTTAAAATCATATAGAATTAACAGTAATTGGTAAGGCTTACTGGACTATCATGTGTCATTTGTCAAACAGTGTTGACGCAGCCTAAGACTCGTTTTTAGACAGATCGTGCCTAGGGCAGCCATAATGGTTCCTAAACTAGTTATTACATATGGTATCCGATGTGGGCGGTCCCGGTAAATTAGCAAACCGAAACTTAGTAAGAAAACCAAAATTGAACAACGAGTCGTGCCCCTGGCCCGAGCTCGTATCACTGGATCAGATGATGAAAGCAATACGTGTACAATAAAAGAGCCGAAAATGGAAATAACTGATAGGAATAAAAATTAATCTAGACATCGCTATCACTAACAATTATTGTCAAATAGTTAAAGAAATCCAAACTATGCAAATTTTGCATTATTAAGGCTTGCGCTTTAATGTTCAAAGTTAACCCGCTACTAACATAAGGGTTAAATATTTAAATAACTGCCGATATATGGTATCGAGTATCGAATGCAAAATAGTCGATACCTCGATGCGAATGCGCTGTACTTGGGTGTAGAGAAATTTCATTTCATTTCCACCAACCAACAACAGACCGAGCCAGCAGAAACGTTTAGTAATTATTGCATTTAAAGCATAGCTTGTGCTGTCTGGTGTGTGCGGGAGTGTGTATGTGAGTGCACGAAGGTTGTCCCTTAAAAGCGGGGACAGCATGTGGTGCAAACGCGGTAACGGAATCCTCAAGACCCTATGAGTGGTGGTGCTTCCGTCGCCGTCTGAAAAAATCAATTCACAAACAGCAGCAGCAGCAGCTGCAACAACAACAAGATGAGCAGCAGTGCCGCCCAGCTGACAACGTCGGCGGGGGCGGGAGTTAGCAACAACAATGCCAACGAATCGAGCTCCATGGATAGCAATCTGATTATCATCCAGGATATGATTGATCTCTCAGCCAACCATTTGGAAGGCTTGCGCACACAATGCGCCACCAGTGCTACGCTCACACAGCAGGAGATCCGATGTTTGGAATCGAAATTGGTCAGATACTTCTCAGAACTGCTGTTGACCAAAATGCGCTTGAATGAGCGAATACCAGCCAATGGTTTATTACCTCATGCCACGGGCAATGAGCTGAAGCAGTGGCTGAGGGTGGTGGGTCTGAGCCAGGAAACGCTGAATGTGTGCCTGGCCAGATTGAACACTTTAGAGCAGACGTTACAGCTAAGCGATGAGGAACTGAAGCAAATGCTGGCTGAGAATCCAAATCAAAGAGATGAGGAGCTGCGGCGTCTAAGCAAGGCCATGCAGAATCTGCGCAAATGCATGGAGATGCTGGAGAGTGGAGCGGGAGCATCAGCGGCAGCAGCGGGAGATCCGGAGCAATGGCATTGGGATTCCTGGGATAGACCTCATCACATACATCGTGGCAGCATAGGAAATATTGGCTTGGGATTAGGTGTAAACACTAATTCTCCCAGAGCTCATCATAGAAACAAGGCTGGAGGGAAGAGTGCAACGGGGGGTGGAAGCAGCAACTCCACAACGCTACAAAACACAGAGGACCTAAGCAGCAGTATGCAGGGCTCCCAAATGACTCTTACTCTGACACCCTCACCACCCAACTCCCCGTTTACGCCATCTAGTGGTGGAGGAGGCGTAAGCAGCAGCCTGAATGGTACTCCCCAACGAAGTAAAGGCACACCCCCACCCGCCAAGAAACATCAGACTCTGCTACAATCCCAGGAGGAAGCCCCAACCCGCAGTCGCTTGCCAACCGATCCCAGTCCCGATAGCCATAGCTCTGCCAGCAGTTCGGATATCTTTGTCGATGCCAGTTCCTCCTCTGCCAATGTTTTGCTGGTGCCATGCTCTCCGGGCGTGGGCCATGTGGGCATGGGACATGCTATCAAACATCGTTTTAGCAAAGTCATTGGTTTTATGACCACCTGCAATTTGTGCCAGAAGCAGGTATTCTCCCGCTGGCTCAAGTGCATAGACTGTAAATACATCTGCCACAAGGCATGTGCAGCCCATGTGCCACCGTCTTGTGGTTTACCCCGCGAATATGTGGATGAGTTTCGGCACATCAAAGAGCAGGTGGGTTACTCCACTTTGCCGCATGTGCATGGCAAGGGATCACCACTTGTGAAAAAGAGTACTTTGGGCAAACCTTTGGCTTTACAGCAGCAAGGCGCAGACAGTAGTTCGCCCAGCTCCAGTTGTACCAGCTCCACGCCCAGCAGTCCGGCTTTGTTCCAGCAGAGGGAGAGAGAAAGGGAACGAGAGCGAGAACAGGCCCAACTCCTCAACACACCCTCCTCCTTGCTGCTCAATAAAAGTCAATTCAATTTTCCACATGTCACGGTCACCAGTAGCCACCAAGTGCAGACCCTCATTACCAATGAGGCGTTGCAGCAGGACGAGCCGCAATTAACACCGCCCACTTCGATCAACAACACCATTAGCTTCTCTTCCAATGGCAACAATAATAACAACTCTTCCAATGGTCACCTAACTTCTCTTATCCAAAGCCAAATATCCAATGCCTCTTCGACCACCACCACCAACAGTAGCTTCTATCCCCGCAAACTGAGCACCGCAGGTGTCGATAAGCGTCTGCCCTTTACCAGCGAGTACACCGACACCCACAAGTCCAACGACAGCGACAAAACCGTATCCCTCTCTGGCAGTGCCAGCACTGATTCGGATCGCACACCCGTACGACTGGACTCCACCGAAGACGGCGATTCGGGACAATGGAGGCAAAACTCAATTTCACTCAAGGAATGGGATATACCCTATGGTGATCTCAGATTGTTGGAGCGTATAGGCCAAGGCAGATTTGGTACCGTGCATCGGGCATTGTGGCATGGCGATGTGGCTGTAAAGCTGCTTAATGAGGATTATCTACAGGATGAGCATATGCTGGAGACCTTCCGTAATGAGGTGGCCAATTTCAAGAAGACTCGGCATGAGAATCTGGTGCTTTTCATGGGTGCCTGCATGAATCCTCCCTATCTGGCCATTGTCACCTCTTTGTGCAAGGGCAACACCTTGTTTACCTACATCCATCAGCGTAGAGAGAAATTCGCCATGAATCGTACGCTACTCATAGCCCAACAAATAGCCCAGGGAATGGGCTATTTGCATGCCCGCGATATCATACACAAGGATCTGCGCACCAAAAACATTTTCATCGAGAATGGCAAAGTGATTATCACCGATTTTGGGCTCTTTAGCTCCACGAAACTGTTGTACTGTGATATGGGCCTGGGTGTGCCACACAATTGGCTCTGCTATTTGGCACCGGAGCTAATTAGGGCACTGCAACCAAGCAAGCCCAAGGGTGAATGTCTGGGGTTTACACCCTATTCGGATGTGTATTCCTTTGGCACGGTGTGGTATGAGTTGATATGTGGTGAATTTACATTCAAGGATCAGCCAGCTGAATCCATAATCTGGCAAGTGGGTCGAGGCATGAAGCAATCGTTGGCTAATCTACAATCAGGACGAGATGTTAAGGATCTGCTAATGCTGTGCTGGACCTATGAAAAGGAGCATCGTCCGGAGTTTGCACGTTTACTTTCACTGCTCGAGCATCTGCCCAAAAAACGTTTGGCTCGCAGTCCCTCGCATCCGGTCAATCTTTCCCGTTCCGCGGAATCGGTGTTCTGAGCAGCAGGCGGCTTACAGCTGCTGAATTACTATTCAACCATAGTTTAGTACAATTTACTATTAACAATGTAGGTGTGTTGTTTGTTGTGTCTCTTGTCCAGATGGCATCCCTGTCTCTTTGAAATGTCTGGGGTCCTTCTTAAAAAATGCAGGAGGGATCAAACTATGTAAAACTACAGGGACTTGTCTAGCAGTTCAAATTGCCATCCCTTGTAAATATTTCAAAATATCACCAAAATATATAAATAATAATTATAGCAAAAAACGATTTTAAAAAATTCAAATTATATATATTTATCGCATTAAACACAAATGTTAACTTTCCAAAAGACACGTTAAATGTAAAAGGCAACAAACAAAAAAGCAAGCACTGTGGCAAATCGAAACGTAAACGTAAATCAGGTGAGCAATTTTTAAATTGTTAATTAAGTGTAAGCAAAGCTCTATCTTTATATTTAACCATATATGTATATAGATTAGGATATATAATATATATACTGATATATATGTATTGTCAAAACTGTGTATATAGCAAAAGGAGTTGCAACCAACAAAAATTATCTAGGCGAAATGTCAAATAAACTTATCACCATAAAACCAAATTATAATTAAAACCAGGTTTACACTTTTTTATGGTGAGGAATTTCTATTCCAATTCTTACGGTAACGTTCTCTCTGAAAAAAGGGACCACACCTAGCTTGGGAAAAACGATATAGCTTATGTTAGTGATTTTCCTAACCACCGGTGGTGAGCCCTTTCGCTAGCGATCTTGGGATTATTGAAAAATGACAGCTCGTTAAAATAAATACGTGAAATTTTGAGGCGCTCTTAAAATTTCATCATTTTTTTCGACTACGAGCTTTTTACCTTTCTTTTTTCTCCTTCCTAACTCCTACAGCTTTTCAAAAGTGTTTGTGAGAGACGCGTGCCGCATGTCTACCAGTGAGGCAGTGGCAAGTAATTGCCCCGACCGGAGTCAAGTTGTTCTCTCTTCTTTGACGCAGAAGAATGTTAGCACGCCTCAGGTTGAACATGCTCCATAGCTAAGCGCCACGGTTCTTTCTTTGGGTAGGTGTAAAACTTTGTATCTCAATCAGATAGTGTGATTACTTTGACATTTCAATAAAAAAGTTTGACTCTTTTGGACTATAACCAAACTTATAAGGTTTTTTCATTTTAAAAAAAGCAGATTTTTAAAAACTTCAACATCATAATAAAGTGATGACTGTTGACTTTTATTTCAGATGTGCAGGAACAAAAAGAAACGTGGTTACCGATGCCAAAGAACTTGCTGAACTGCTAAAATAAAATGTTGATTTAAAAGAAGATACGCATGTTCTGCCAAAGAGGATCAAAGGCAATTCGAACTCGAGGAAACTATGAGAACATCTTGTACTATAACTTTGCCTATACCTGACATGCTGCATGTTTAACTATTTATAAAAGAATAGTAATATTCATTGATCTATAATCACTCACCCCATAGAGTTTATGGCCTCGCAGAGTATTCACAATGGCCGCTCCAATAATATGTTGCAGCAAAGGCAATCGCGAGCTCAAAGCCGAATCCATTGACAAATGTAGTTGTAGCGAGAACATGGCGCAACCCAGAGGACTCAACCACTGAACAACAAGAAATGCAAATGTTTTTAA
Organism: Lordiphosa magnipectinata; assembly: GCA_037044535.1. Lineage (NCBI taxonomy): Eukaryota > Metazoa > Arthropoda > Insecta > Diptera > Drosophilidae > Lordiphosa > Lordiphosa magnipectinata. Next base: position 787,317 of record JBAMBO010002246.1, on the reverse strand, counting down.
GAAAGTCTTTGTAAAAGTAGGATAAATATGAACCTGATTCTTGGTACGACCCAAGCCGGCAGTTTGTTGCAGAGGAAGCACTGCCAGACCATTCATAAGTTCCAGATCATTGATGACATGCATGGAACTGCTCACAACAGGAGCATAGATGACCAAGCGTCCAACGTGCTCCGTTTTTAAATTCTGCAGAATAAACGGGTTAGATGGAAATACGATTCGGATTCCGAACTCACATCAAAATAATCCACAGTGGAGAAATTATCTGGACACGAATGTATAAGTATCGGCAGAACATTTGAATTAGCCTCAGGAGCCTTATCATCCTTTCCGCAAAATTTAATAGTCAACTTGGGCGTGACAATGAGATTGTCAGAGCCTGAACAGCGTAAGCGCAGTTTCTCCAACAGCTCGAATTTCGACTAGAATTGTACGAAATTAGCGAAATGTTATACATTCAAAGATAAGCCTACCTCATGGCGTCCCAAGAAATAGGCCTGCTGGTAGACCACACCAGGCTGTTGTTCTGCCTGAGCTTTTCCATTTGTTTTCATCACCTGCGCATCCAAGTATTTGCTCAACAGATCCGCAAAGATCTCCAGACGTGTTTGCTCATTTTGCTTTAGAGTTTCAAATTTCAGTTCATCCGATTCAAATTCACTTGGATTGGTTTCCAGATGAACCTTTATCATACAAAATTTTGGTTGTAAATTATCAAAATTTGAACCAATTATTGGAAAATATTTATGCACCTGGGAGAAGACCGCTTTGCCACCACTTTGCAAACTTTTGGCCAACAACAGACTGGGCGTTTGCCAAGTCTCCTCTGTGCCCAGTACTTGGACATCCAATTGATGACTCTGACCAGCCAGATCTTGGAGTTCCATGGACCTTGGACATACTAGAGCTCTAAGCGGCGTTTCGTATTTTCATTTGTTTCGGGTTTTATGTTTGGTTTTTGGTTTTATTTGGTTAGTGATAGATTGGATAGTAATAGTGGGAGCACACACATATAGAAGCACACATACAGAGAGAAAGAGAAATATATCACGCACCCAGAATATAAGGAAAAGAAGGAGACAAAAGCAAGCCGTAAATTGAATAGAAAAAAGTTAATTTGATCATATTAAAGATAACATATAATAACGCCCAATTCATGTTCACAGATAGTAATAATAATGCATAAAAGAGGTAAAAAAAAAAACAGGGATGCAAACCGGTTCTGAACCGTAAACCGAAACGGTGTGTTTTAAAAAATGCTGAACCGAACCAAAAACGGAAAAAAAAAATATTCGGTTTGGTTTCTTTCAGGTAGGTATTGAATTACTAGAGAATAGTGATAGCAAATGCTAAAAGCGCGTGACCTGCTGGCCACGAAGTGAAAAAAGGAGGACGACATAGCTTAGTATTTGTAAAGGCATTGGAAAATCCGCCTATTCTTGCATTATTTTCTTAGATCAGAAGAAGAAAAAAAGATAGCTTAAACTCATTTACAAAACTTCGTATGGGAATTTAATCTACAACAAAACGTTAATGAAAGCATAACGGATAATTCTTTGAACTCGATAAGTGAGGACGAGGTGGAAATGCTTGCCAAACTGTATGCCAATGCTATAACAAGTTGACTTTGTGTAAACTGCTAAAATTTTTGGGGTGGAAATCTAGTTGTCCTCCCATAAATTTGAATCATGATTCTTGGGTTCAACAGGCTATAACTTTGGTTATGTAATGTAAATGTATGCAAAATGGCTTTACACAGCCCAAAGGCTGCGCATATGTTAATGATAAATGATAAGATGGTTCCAATAAATATCCGATAAAAACAATGGCTTGTATTAGATGGTTTAGTTTGACAAAATTGATTTTTCTCAGTTACATTGATATGTATACCATCCTAGAGAGGCTTCATAAAATCAGCAATTAAAGCTTAGTGCGCCCTACAAAAATTCTAGAACACCAGAAAATCGGAAAATTGGTTTTCGCCAATATCTTGGAAACGGAAACTAAGGTATGACTTTTACATCGTATTCAGCATGGGTAGACAAGCAGGAATTAGTTTAAGATGCTCGGGATACTCACAAATGGTCTGAATTTGTAGAACTGTGTTATCAAAGCATATTTTGAGTTTATTAAATATGAAATGTTTATTATATAACAACTGAAAACCTAATTATATGATAATGAATAATCTGACTACTTGTATCAAAAAAATATTTCTTTATTTTATTAAATGAATAAAGCGCGAACCGAACCGAACCGAAACCGCGGTTCAGTAAGCCCCAAAAACCATGCAAGGAACCGAACCGGCGGTTCAAAAACTATGTGAACCACTGAACGAAACCAGTCCTTATTTTCGACCGGTTTGCATCTCTGAAAAAATGAATAATTTAACGATCAAGAGTTAAATAGTCAAAAATGAGTTTTAATGCATATAAAAACGACGCAGATTTCAGCATAATAATAAGAAAAAATTACTTAATTTGTATATTCGAGTGCACTATTCGGAATGTAGATGCAAATGTAGATGTAGATGGGTATTCATAGTTTGCACTTATCTACGAGAGCAGATGAATTTCGAAAATAACAATTCGATCTACGGAATTGCACGCTTGAATCATTGAGTTATCAAGTCTTTTATTTACGAGAACTTGTAATAAAATGGCAATCGTCCTTAGGCCAGTATAGAGAAATATAATTTAGTTTTTATCCCAAATAATAAAATGTATTTCAGTTCGGTGTTATAGAATTAAACATGCAATTATTGCATGGTCTATGAAATGGTAAAATTTCTTTGGTATAATGGGAATGGATAACGGTGTGATATGAATGCATCGCATTAAGTAACTTACGGCTTACGCGAATGCGAAGACTTCGATGATTCCTCGCTATCGGTGGAGAAATGTTTCTTTACTGGTGATGGCTGATAGCAGAAAATGTGATGCATCATCTTGACTCGCTGCCATTTGTCATAGGAGAACTGTACCAGTTCGTGCTCGCGCACCTTTCAAAAATCATCAGTCAACACAATCGGCATGCAAATCACTTCACACACTACTAGACTACTCACCTCAGCAGTGCGATAGTTGGGTAAAATAAAATGTAAGATATCCGAACACAGACTTAAGACCTTTCCGCCCTGCAGGAAATAGTCCACAAATATTTGACCCAATCCTGGTGCCACCGAACCGCATACCACCAACAAGGCAGTCTGTTCGAACCAAAACTGATGGGCTGCCTGCTGCGGAAGCAGAGGATATATGGTATAAACATCCGGCTCCAATAGCTGATTTAGTGTAGTTAGAGTAGAATCCCTAGCAGTGGCACTGTCCGAATAGACCAGAACATTGAGTGGCTTGCTCTCAGGCAGGCTCTGCTTACTGCGACGTAGAACCGGACGTATTGGAGGAGCAGTGGCAGCAGGAAAAGCAGCGGACACAGGAGTAGCTGGAGGCGAACTGGGCTGAACGACCACAAACGTTTTGCTGGGCAGCGGTGTTGAAATCTCAGGAACTGGATCGGTTACCACTTTAAGAGGCGATTTTGGCGGCTTGGCAGCCACTTGGTCGCTAGCCATCTTTTCCAGCTCACTGTGCTTTGGCTGAATTTTATCAGGAGTTGGTATGGTGGGCTTGGCATTAGGTTCAACCACTGCCACTGCCTTGGCAGGGGACTCTGACAGCTTGGGATGCGGTTCGTGGGCAATAAGATCGGGTTTGGCTATACTCGAACGATTTTTTTGCTGCTCAAACTCAGTAGCCTGATGGGCCAGCACACTCAAGGCACGCAAATCCTCCAAATGCTTTCGCCAACCATCTTCAGTTAGATGAGCCGTCTGACGTGACTGTCGCTTAAGATGTTTGGCCAACAATTGAAATGGTTGGGGTTGACCCTCTATTTGAACCGCTGTAAATGAAGTAAAGGAAATTTCGTATTTAAATTTCGGAAATCGGATGTGAGCTCACATTCTATCCGCAGCAGGGGCAGCTGATCGTTAATGCATAAATTATTGCGTAAAAACGTGGCTATCAATAATTGGGTGAAGTGTTGGACATCAGTCTCCATGAGAATCGCCAGGTGGGAGTCTATTTTCCAAGCAATAAGCTTACCGTAGTCTTCCAGCTTTGATGGGGGGCAAGAACGGGCAAGAGAAATAGAGGTACAGTCAAGAAACTTGCTTGGGGAGTCTTACCCGCACTGGCAGTACAGCGCCATTCGCCAATTCCCATTGTGGTGCAACTTCTGCTTCTAGAAGCAACTGCAAATGCTCTGCCTCATCTGGACACAGCTTGACCCTCTCTTGTGGGACTGTATTCGTTTCCATTGGGGTGCCCACTGGTGTGGTATCCGCCGCATAATGGAAAGGTAGCCAACTGGGCGCCGTGGGAAAGTTAATCCAAGGCGTGATTTGCAATGTTTGAAAGGGACGCAAACAACAGCCGCGTTGGTTGCCCATTAGCCACAAAATATCAGTGACCTTGGCCGCATTCCGATTGCCGCACAGCTCCGAGCTGGCATAGGTGGGATCTGAGATGTTGATGGGCATAAATTTATAATAGTAGCTGCCCTATAGTTAAACTCACCGAAACCATCATCGCTGCCCGCCTGAAGCGCATAAAAGGCTATACTCGATGGCTGGGCCAAATGGTCCGCAATTTTATTGCAAACTCTTTGAATCCGCCAGGATTGCAGGAAGGTGGCGCCCACGTAATAAAGGGTCAACATCTCTTGTTTTTTTTTATATACGTGTGCTTAGGTCATTCCCATTCCCTTATCCAACTGAAAATCAATTTCCGAGTTTCGTAATTTCCTACCAAAATTGGCGGTTGCTAAGGCTTCCTTCGGTGGGGGGAATTTGACACACTTTTCGCCTTGCTTTATGGCACTTACATTTATTGTTGATTACTCATTTCCATAGATTCGCGTACCACGCACAGCACACGCGCACAAATAAAGCTCATAAAGCTTAGAAATACTTTTTGTTTATTTATTATTATATTTACAATCAGATTTTAAAAAGTGTGACCATTTTTTGCAAAGCTTCGGCAGATTAGAGATGACACTGTGATTTTCTCCGACTCCGTGACTGAGACAAAAGTAACCGATCCCAGTGATTCTGTTGGTATGGACACACTGTCACAGTCGTGATACACTCTGTCATTAGGGTGACACTGCAGGATGCTTTTGGGAGAATTGGACACGACTCGGCGTTTATTGTTTATAGTGATAGTTTTAGTGATTGTCTTTTATGTAAAAACATACTTGCTGCCCGGCGTGGCCTTGGACTACGATTAAAAGACTAAGATGAGCGATCGACGGGTTTCCTATTTCTACAATGCAGATGTGGGCAACTTTCATTATGGAGCCGGCCATCCCATGAAGCCGCAACGTTTGGCCGTAACGCACAGCCTGGTGATGAACTATGGACTGCACAAGAAGATGAAGATTTATCGGCCTTACAAGTGAGTGGCAAGTGACCATGGAAAGGAGTATGGTAATACATTCTTGCATATCTCATTTCAGAGCCAGTGCCCAGGATATGTTGAGGTTTCACAGCGACGAGTACATAGCCTACCTGCAGCAAGTGACGCCTCAGAATATACAATGCAATTGTAGGTAGAAGCACTACCAGGTTATTGAACGCTAAAGCATCCAAATCTTTTTTTTGTAGCCGTGGCCTATACCAAGTACTTGGCTCACTTTAGTGTGGGCGAGGATTGTCCCGTTTTCGATGGTCTCTTCGACTTTTGTGCCAAGTATACGGGAGCCTCGCTGGAGGGTGCCCAGAAATTGAATCACCATCACAGCGATATATGCATCAATTGGTCCGGGGGTCTACATCATGCCAAGAAATTTGAGGCTTCGGGCTTTTGTTATGTAAATGACATAGTCATAGGCATTCTGGAGCTGCTGAAATATCATCCGCGTGTGCTCTACATAGACATAGATGTGCATCATGGTGATGGTGTGCAGGAAGCTTTCTATCTTACGGACCGTGTGATGACCGCCTCGTTTCATAAATATGGCAACTATTTCTTTCCCGGCACGGGGGATATGTATGAGATCGGAGCCGAATCTGGACGCTATTACAGTGTGAATGTTCCACTGAAAGAGGGCATCGATGATCAAAGCTATTATCAGGTTTTCAAACCCATAATTTCGGCTATCATGGATTTCTATCGTCCCACAGCCATAGTCTTGCAATGTGGAGCCGATTCACTGGCTGGGGATCGTTTGGGCTGCTTCTCCCTTAGCACCCGAGGACATGGTGAATGTGTAAAGTTTGTCAAAGAGTTGAATGTCCCTACTTTGGTGGTGGGTGGCGGTGGATATACTTTACGTAATGTGGCACGCTGTTGGACACACGAGACCTCTTTGTTGGTAGATCAGGAAATTGACAACGATTTGCCACCTACGGAATATTATGATTTCTTCGCTCCAGACTTTACTTTACATCCAGAGATTAACTCGCGGCAGGATAATGCCAATTCCAAGCAATATTTGGAGCTGATTGTGAAGCATGTGTATGAGAATCTCAAAATGTGCCAGCATTCACCCAGTGTACAGATGGTGCAGACACCGCCCGATGTGGATATGGAGGAGATAAGAAATATACAAAAGGAAGAATCCGATCCAGATGTGCGCATGTCGCAGGCGGATGAAGACAAACTGGTGGAGGCCAAGAACGAATTCTATGAGGGGGACCAAGATCAGGATAAACCAGAGGTGGCCGAGAGTTAGATATAAATCGTAGGTTAAGCAGATTATAAAGGTTGAAATCGACAGGAGACTAAACACATACGATTATTTATTTTGCTTATTAAGAGGGAATTACTTTAGTAGAGGTTTAGCTGGATCACCAGCCGGTTGTGGTATTCGCCAGACGTCGCATGCGTCGTGTGTTTCGATCCTGATCGCGTATCTTTTTCTCCATTTCGGCATCGGTTAGCGTTTCCAAGAACGGAGCCCAGGCATCCGCATCGCTGGGATTGCGAAAAGGCACATCTATGGTGGATAGAGGTGCCTCACTGAAGGCATAGGTTCTACAATGCCAGGACAATTGCCCGCGTATGCTATAAGCTATAGCCGTCACAAACTCTCCGCCTAAGCCCAATTCGGCGCACAGTTTGATGGCAAATTCTTCGGGATTATTATTCTTCTCCGACATGTCCCATTCCACTTGATCCACCAGCGAGGTATTGCCCACATGTATGTTCAATTTGACAATCACACGCTGATCACAGCTCTCCTCTAGTATAGCTGGGTCATTGGGAAACGCTTCGATTTGCTGGCGTATGGCCTGGGCTATGGCCGGCACAAAGGGCAGGGGATTCAAGTCCAGGTCATCGCATAACACCTCTGCAAATTGTTCGGGTGTTATCATGCTTTCGTTTTTGTTCCAAGTGAAAGTGTCGCGAAGTTTCTGACCCTCCAGTTCCATGTCCAGTCGAATGGGTACCAGGCATTCTTTTTGTGCGGCATTCTCCAGACTAGCCGTGGGATCGGTGTCGTCAAAGCACATGGGAAATGTGCGCACTTTTTTGGTGTGCACGCGATTACGGTTTATGGGCGTGGCCTGAGGTACTGCATCCAAATGACTTGAATTGGGCATAGTGGGTACATACTGTGGCTGCTTCTTGGATTTGCTCTCACGGGGCACCGGAGTGTCCGAGGTGTTTACCGACACTGCGCGATATCTGCAATGGAAGTTGTTTTACACTTGTGCCGAATCAAATCTTCAATCAAACACCTACTTCTCATCATTCCCAGCCATAATGTCATCCACTTCGACGGCACGCAGCAGTGACACCGAACTGGCCAATATGTGTGAGCTAAGACCAGAGTCAGCCAGCCGCTTGCGTTCCTCATTGGACAGCACTATGCGTGTCATTCCCGGATATTTCTTGTAGAGAATGCCACGAAAGTGTCGCATATAGTTGCCCACCTCGGATCCCACATAATAATACTCGCCGCCCTCCTCCAATTGAAAAGCTACCGGCTTATCACCGTAGGTCTGTAGTGCCATAGTGGGTGGATATGTCGAGGTACACAGGTGCTCAGTTAAATTAAGGAGTTGTTTAAGGTATAAATGACTTGTCTGTGTAACAATTTACTTTGGAGATTCAGAAATTTTCATGCCGCATACACAAAATACAAATGCAATGAGAAATGGCGTCCTGGTGAACAAACTGTCACACTGAAAAATCGATTAATAAATCATCATACATACAAAATACAATCGCTCACGCCCCCGTCTCTATTAGTTGACCAAATTAACTTCGTTAATTTTTTGTTATAATAGTTGAAAAATCAAAATTATTTAATTTTTTTTAATAAAATTAACACATGTAAATTTGGCACTTAATAATTTGTTTTATTACAAAATATTTGAAAATAGTTTTTATTCCAAAATTTGTGAAAGAAACAAATAATTAGATATCAATTGCAAAGTATCTCAATACTTATAAGTTACCGCGTATTTTGACATATATAAGCTGGATATTAGTTATTTTCAAAAAGGAAAAGATATTTATTTAAATTCTAAAGTTAAATTTGGTATTTCTCCAGCTTTATCTTGTGGTCCCACTGCTAAAAAATTAAGTAGTGCTGTAAAGCGAAATAAAACTGTCTCCGTATGTGAACTTAGAAATTCCATTTATAATTCTGAAAATGTCCTTCCTGCGCAGTGTAGCTGGTATCTGGCTGCTGGTTCGTCCGGTCAACCAAATCAACACAGGTATTTATCACTCCATTTCCTTAAGTTAATTCATTAACTGGTTTTTTGGCTAGTTCAAACACGCCGTCACATTAAACGGTGGGTGGCGCCGACGTTACGTGAATTGGCTCACCGGCAACAGAAACAAGGAGCACAGAAACCCGAGCCACGATCGGGCTTTATCGAGTGGAACTATCATTCAGAGTTATTCGCCTTTGGCAAACGTTTGGGCGAGAGCTTTGAGCTGCCGCTTTTGCATCGTGCCTTTACACATGGCTCATATGCCTACCAGGAGGAGGAGCGGCAACGAAAACTGGGCATAGAGGAGGAAGATTTGAAAATACCCCACAACAAGGAACTCGCCGACAAAGGTGGACGCATAACCAAAGCTTATGTCGAGGCCTATTTAAATGAAGCTTTGCCTAAGGTTCCATTAGAGGGAAAAACAGCCATCGCTGATTATCTAATGAGCACTGAGACCCTAGCTCTTGTTGCCAAAAATTTGGGCAGCAAGGATTTGATATATTCCACAGAATATCCGCCTAGTGAGGAAGTTTTGGCCGAAACACTTAAGGCGGTAATTGGAGCTCTGGCGGATTCAAGTGGAGTGGAGAGAGCTTTTCTATTTATCCGCGATTTTATTTGCACACAATTGAATCAGAAGGATCTGCTGGAGTTGTGGACACCCCAGAAACCGGTAGAACTGCTGAGGGAGATTTGCGAGCAACGCAAATTAGGCGACCCCGAACCCCGCCTAATGGGGGATTGTGGTCGAAATACAGTGCTGGCGACGTACCAAGTGGGCTACTATGCTCAGCGTCAGCTGATAGGCAAGGGATTTGGTGAGAATGTGGAGATAGCTCAGCAAATGGCAGCCATAGATGCCCTACAGTCAATGTTCGACCTGCACGACAATCGTAAACCATTTGATTTCACCCTTCAGGTGGCCAAAAATGTAAGACTGGCCTAGGAACACAGCTGCAGAAGCGGGGAATCCCTTTGTTAATCATTTTAATTTGCACTAAACACATGTACAACTCTAATACATGAGGATTTAACTATGATAATTAACAACTGTTGTCTGTTCTTTTTGCCGCCGGGCTAGTCGCTGTCGTCGCCACGTTTTTTGTCTTCCTCCCTCAAACCAGTGCCGACTGTTGTGGGCGGTGGCAAATCTTCGGGTTTGCTTTCCAGCGAAAAGGGCGGTATCTTGCAATCAAACGAGTAGCCATCCTCCCGCTCCAAGCGAAATGTACCCCACATATGTCCGCTGGGCGCCTGTAGGCTTACATGGCTGCTGTACTGGAAGGCCGGCAGGCGGGGACTTAAAATGGGCTCCTGACCCACCACACCACGTCCACGTACCGTCTCCAAAGTGCCAGAGAGAGAGAAAATGCGCCAATGTCGCTCGCGCAGCTGGACACTCAGCTCACCCAGATTCTCCAGGCGTATGCAGTAGCGCCACTATAAAAAATGTAAGAAATAAATAGATCCTAAGAAAGCCACCCACTTACCCAGTACACCGAACTGGCTGGTGTCTCGCGGCAACCCATGTAGAAGGGTATGACAGTTACTCGAACGTTCTCCGTGGTCTCCTTATGCACATCGCTCATATCCAGCCAGGGATGATTCTTTTCCTGCCAAGCCTTTAAAGTTTCCTGACCCACAAACGAAGGGTCCGCCTCTGGGGCGTAGGTAAGAAACTTATCAAACAGTTCATGCTGCAAGGGATGCTTTTCCGTGGAGTTATAGGGCATTATATCATCATGAGCCACATAATCCAGACCGGGTATGGCATATAGACTGCGATTGGAGTCCTGATTGCCCAAAAAGGTCACCGCCTCAGTTTGTGCACGCTGTAGAATTACAGAAAGATTAGTAATGGAATCTTAAAGCAGAACATTTCAACCTACTATATGCGGACAATCCCTGGTATCGATGAGCACTTGGTAGAATGTTTGTACTTTACCCTTGACCTCTTTAGAGTCTACCTGTTGGGAACTGCTGCTGCTGTTAGCCACATTGCTGGTACCTTCGGCTGTAGGTTCAGAGCTCCCTGACCACGATTCATTATGTTGAGCGGTTGGTGATGAATTTGTTGCCGGCGTCTCATTGCTGGACTTAAACCTAAGCGAAGCCTCTTTGGTGCGTTGTTGATGGGGCGAAGTTACAGTCGTTGTTGTTGTCGTTGATGTCATCAGCTTGCTGGGATTATGCAAATCTCGGTCATACACTCGGGCCGTCCAGGGAAAGAGTATTACCCCACGATAGCCAAAGATACGATGCAGGAACAACTGACCCGTCTCATATTTGCCCTCTCTTGCCTCCACCAGGCGACCCACCTCGGCTAGCCTGTAAATAACGAAACAGCGGTAGAGCAAGGATGAGAGGAGCATCACTGCTCAACACTCACTTGGTGGGAACAGCCTGCTTCTTGAAATTCCGCTTGACTATTAAATCACATTTGTGCAGCAATTGCCAGCGTTTGTCCCATTTGAACACCTGCAGGAGTATTCCAACCATTTCAGGAGGAGTGCGGGACGGCAGATTCTGTGGCAGCAAAACCTTTTATGCAACCTTTGTTCCCGTTTCCAGCTTATGCTGTCGCTAGGTCCTGTACATGTGCTGGATAATTTGGCTTCTAATTTAAATTGTATCTCAAGAATTTATCCAGATTTCGACATTGTTATGAGAATTTACTGTTGATTTCCGAACCAAAAGCTGTTGATGTTTTTTTCGATTAAATTGAAATTAATGTGGCCGTCTACGCTTGTCAGCCCTGCCAACTATAAATAAAAACGGCTGAAAACTGCAATTAAAAATGGCTAAAAACAATAGCTAAAGAAGCATGTTATTCTTATCGCAAGAAATATTATTCTTGGATATAATGATGTTGAAAATCTGAAATGAACGCTCAACATTATTTCAGTTTAATGAAAGGTTTAAATAATAATCCCAAAAATAGTGTGACTGTAATTCAAACTCACAAAATCTGGATCTGGTGAGTAAATAGCTAAATTGTCAATGTGCGTCAAAATAGCGACGTTCCAAAATAGCGATTTGGAACGATGGAATCTGGAACACGCGGGCAATTTTTATTTTTAAATTTTCACGTTAATTAAATGATTAATTTAACAACTGTAAATGCAGAAATGTTAAGAAAGACGTAGACTATCATTTTAATTGGGCGGGGGAGGATTTAAGCTTCTTGGGCACTCAAAATGAGGTGTTGAAAATTTTGACTTTCCACTAAAATGCAAAGATCGTAGGGCAATGCACGATATACCAGTATATTCGCCACGGTTTTGGCTGTCTTTCAGTAAAGAACTCATCAAAATCATGTGGAGCGTTATCGAGATATCTAAATTTTTGTGAGACCACCTACGTTGCTCGCCATACAAAATGCACCTGTTTGGCGTAGGCTAACATATGCTCACAAATATCTCGATTTACAGCTCGCGTAGCGCAATGCACGGTATACCTGTGAATTCGTCATGGTTGTCTTTCAGTGAAGGACTCATCAAAATCATGTGGAGCGTTTGGGAGAAAAGTGATGATTTGTAGACACACTAAAGGCACTAATTCAAACAGAATTCGGCCCGCGCCAGAAATGGAACCAGCTGATTATCGGAACCAGTTCATATTCTTATCGACATGCGATAATATATATTGGCCGCGAATGGTCAGCCTAATTCGTCGCTATCTAAATAGCGCGATTTTGGGCTCGCGTAGCCATAGACGCGGTATGCAGGATTAATCTAGGATTAATTCCGCATATTTTCCATCCACACTCATTAAAATCATGTGGAGGGATTTTCCAAAAAATTCATTTTTGTATCAGGCTAAATTTTTGGCGGCTCTGGCGAAGCCGTCGGCCTTCTTGAATCGTCGCTATCTTCAAATCGTCGCTAGCTTAAAATATTGCTCCTTTTTGGGGCCAAATGTGGCTATTTGCTCTTTATATCTCGCCAGATCCTTATTATGTCTTGTGTGTGGGTTTATTTGATTACGACCAATCAGAGTGCCCCGCATTTTAATCATTTTAATCAAACGATTTCGTGTGTGTGCGTCGCGCAGAACAAAAACCGGTTTTGTTCTCTTCTTTTATTGGTGTTTGCGCGCGCAAGCAAACTGACCAACAATAATTTCATTATTGTCGTATGCTGCTTTTGGGCATGCCTGTTATAATTCATTGATTGTGGTTCGATTTAAAAACAAAGCGGGCTAGCTTTTGCTTTTTAGCTTCTTCTAGCTTGTTTATTTGTTGATCTGGCTTTTTTAGGGTTCTAAGAGTTTGCAACACTGCTCATCTCTAATCGATAGCTGCGCCTTGCACATCTCTAAGTGAGACCAATATCGCGAAATTGGCAATTGCCATTTCAAAATTGTTTATAAAATGTCACGAAATCTGATGCTAACTGATGAGCAGAACCGTCTAAATGCCCGCCTAGAGGCCCACATGGTCTATATCTGTCCAGAATGCGGCAAAGCTTTCCGCACCCAGCTCGAGTGGCGTCAACACTTAAACACTGTAAGTGCGCCTCCTTCTACCCAACTCCTTCACTGATACATATTACATTCTCTTCCTGCAGAAGCACGATTACCTCAAAAAGACCTATTCAGATTTCAACTTCATACAAATTGATGAGCGCTTCCATGAGTGCCAGCTCTGTTTCAAATGGGTGGAGAATGCCCACAAGACCATTGCCCTATTGCAATACCACTATTTCATGCACTTGGCCTTTTCTCAGACATATCGTTGTGTCCACTGTCGCATGGCTTATACCAGAAGACGGGCACTTAATGTCCATCTGCTGGATACGCATATGCGGGAGATTGAGAAATATGAAGCCAAGTTGAGGCAAATGAAAAGGAATCAAGAGCAAAAGGCAGCAGCAGCTGCTGCTGCGGCTATTGCACCCAAGACCAAGCCGCCACCAGGTGCAAGACAAACAACGCGCAAACGTAAGGATCTGCTGGAAAAGGCTCTAATGGACATTGATCTGCTGACCGAAGAAGAGAAATTGAGCGCAAGCGGAAGTCCGGCTAAGCTAAATCCAAGTGAACTGAATTTGGATCGCTGTCTCAACGCCTATGAGGATATAGTGCGAAAGGAGGAGGCCGACTTGGATGCATTGTGTAAGGAATTCTTTGAGGAAAAAATAGATAATTCGCAAGCCGATGAGATGAAGACAGAAAAAACACCGCCGGGCACTAAAGAGTTGGTCATCATCGAAATCGATGCACTGGGCAAGGAGGAGGTGGATCAACTGCAAAAGGAAATGAAGCCGGATGTGCAAGCCGCCAAACGTCGTCGCTTGTCCGACTCTGATCGGGAGTCGGATACCGAAGAGTTGCCCACCAATGGCTTAACAAAACTCATTTCCTACTTGTGTCCCAAATGCGGCAAAGAGATTGTCTCCATGGACGACTGGCGGACGCATGTGTTCAAGAAGCATGATTTTGAGCATTACATTGAGAATAGCTTCAAGATCATTGAGGCGGGACGCAAAAGCATGTGCCTGCAATGCCATGAGATGCAGCCCACCACCAAGCGATCAGAGCTGCAAAAGCATTGTTTCAAGCATCTACCATATCGTTCATATTTGAAGTGTTCCCTCTGCAAACGCACCAAGACGAGCATGTCCAAAATGTACAATCACATACGCCACAACCATCAGGAAGAGCTGCAGCGCAAAAATAAAACACAATTGCTTATCAAACCGGAACCCAAAGCGAAGATAAGCCCAAAGCAGCGAGTACCAACCGCCATCAAGCGTGAACACGAACAAGAGGAGGGCTTCATCTGCGAGCATTGCAACAAGACATACAAGATGTCCTGGCGCTATCAGCAACATTTGACCACTTGCAAACGTGCTGGATTTCTGAAGCCCCCATCTGCCATGGAGGCGGGTTTCGATGCTATGATTAAGCATTTGCGAGAGGGAAACATGCGCATGAACGCCATCTGGAGGACTGATAGACTGATGCTGAGCACTTAACGAATAACATAATATTTTAAAGCAAAAAACCATTAAAGCATAAGCAATTCATAGCGCCAGGTCAGGTAAAATTCATCTGCGTAATAGCCTGGGAATACGACCGTAGAAGTGAAGGGAAGAGTACGAACTGAATCAGAGTCCTTAATTTATTTTTTAGCAAATGTAAACCAGTAATACCCCAAAATATCTAGAAGTATACATATACAAGAAAATCGTGATTATTGACAAATTAATAAGTAAAATTCAAAAGCAGTACGGAAAACTAAACGAAAGGGTTTTGGTCTCACACTGTTCCACTGAATGATCGCTTCAATAAACAAGATTTATTTACCTGTGTCGATAACGATGACGATGTTGAGGAACTAACAAATTTGGAGGATATGACGTGGTTAAGCATATCAGCATCATCCCTGACCTCGACTCATTCAAATTTGAGCGCACTGACTGAGTCTTCATTTGTTCGTGGTTTGGCAGCAAACCAACCGAAGTATTGCGAATAATTATTGAAACGCCAATTTTCATATTAAAACAAATTAAATATTTAATTCAATTGATGCAACCTATCCAGAAAAATAACGTTGCTTACATTTCCAAAATTAATTTTGCTTATCAAAATTGTTTGGCTGGTGATTTTTGCTAAATCTAATAACAAAACACGACAGATTTGAAACCAACCGAAAGAGATTTCCTGAACACCCAGAATTGGTTTTGGAGAAATCTGAGAAATCTGCGAACTAGTTCAGCATTTGAAAACCATTCCGTGCTTCTAAGGGTTTAATTCTGCCTTGTCGCCTCGACTGGTAACACCAATTCTAATCGCCAGCAACTACTATTTGGGATTTTTGCGCTTACAACTGTTTAGAGTACGTGTGTGTGGGTGCTGCTTCGGTGTGTGTATGAATATTCTAATGCACCAAAAAAAAATAATTAAACAAGTTAAAACGCAAAGTTTGTGCTGTTTAAAATCCAGTTCCAATGTTGAATCTACAACATAGCAAGTAAAAATATAAAACATTGAACAAAATCGAATCTCCCAACACGTGCCCTGTTCGCGAATTAACAATAATAAAAGTAAAATAAAACGCAATTAAATTACGAACTCGTAATACGAGGGGGAAAATCAACGAGAAAAGAGTGGAAGTCCGAACAGCAGCAAACAACACATTAAAATAAACGCTATCCAAGTGAGTTGAAAAATCTATACGAAAAATGACAAGAAAAAAGGAAACTCAGCTGCTTTGTTGTGATGTGAATTAAATACACCAACACATACTTGTAGGCACACACAGACACAGCTGTGCAGATAGAGATAAGCATAACACAAAAGCAAATACAAAAAAACAATAACAATTCGTTAGAAATGCAATTGTCTGTATCTACACCTGTTGTCCTGTGAAATAATAGTGAAAAGCCTTGAAGTTGCTCTTTTTGTGGACCTCTAAGGTTCAAGGTATCTACACGTACATACATTTGTATGCATTTGCAAGTGGGTGGGTGCTGCGTCTGCGTCGGTATGTGTGTGTGTGTGTGCGTGTAATGTAATTTTAGTCTGTTTTTTTTTTTGTTTGTTCGTGCTGGGCAGATTATCACTAATTAACAGCGGAAGCAGTTTTAACATTAGCAAGAAAAAGGTTTTCAACGCCCAAAGGCGCTTTTATTCTGTGCAAATATCCCCTCCATTCACTCATCCTGAGATACACGGCCAGAACCAATGCTAGGAGTTGGCACTGGGAAGAAATTCTAAATTCTAGCTTGAAATTCATAGCCAATGAATTGCATTTGAGGAGCTGAGATTTCTACTTCGCAAGTTGCCAATAGGAGGTAGCTAATGCTAATGGACTGTCAAATTAACGTCCAAATTTCGTCGATTATATTAATAGCTTAACCCTAGAAGTGCATTGTTGTATTCATTAGACCCAGGCATTTAAAAATGTTTCCAAATTCAGTTGTTTTCCAAAATTGTAGTTGTTTCCCGCTTAATCTAAATAGTCGAGAGCAGAGTTCCCCAGCTATAGCCCCTGGGGCACGAACAGACTCGCCAATTCGCACTGCATACTTGCCGAAGTCCTGCGTCACTGTGTGTTAGAGAGAGGCACATTTACATTTTCGCGCTCTCTGCTTGGGGAACCCTGGTCTAGAGTGGTGAAATCACATAATCTTGGCGGCCAATGGAGTGGTCCAAAACGTGGGATAAATTAATCACCAAACTCGTCTCTCAAGGGATCCCTGGTCTCGCGTGCCGTGGGGCATGTGGCGCCGTCTTGTTGACACCATGTAAACCAAGTCCAATTCTTCTATTTTGGGCAAAAAAAAAGTTGGTACTCATCGCACGGTCCTTTGATCCATTGACTGCCATTTTCATTATTTTGGAAAAAATACGGTCCAATGATGACGCCGGTCCACAAACCGCACCAAACAGTGCATTTTCAGGGTGCATTTGCAGCTCTTAAACTGCTTCTGGCTGCTGTTTATACCAAATTCGACAATTCGTCGCTGAAATTCAATGATTTGCAAGCGCGGTTCGTTTGCTAGACTATTTATAGTGTAATGGCAAACCTTACTGAGCATTTTTGGCGTTGCCACATGTTACGAATCACGCTTGAGATGTCAAAAAATGTACACTGAAAAGCCAAATAGCATTAAAATCACCCTTTAGTTTGTTATTTATCGTTTGTAGAGTAGTGCCGGCCAAATGGAGAGGACAAAAAAGTGTGCTTGTGTTGGTGAGCAAGACAGCCGTTTGAAGTCTTTAGTAGAAAATATACTAATTTGAGAGTATGGTTTGAACCTAGATAGAATTCTCCAGCATCTCGATTTTCAGCCCAATAAGTTTTTTGATTTTGAGCTCGTCTGCAAGCATTTATTGATATCCGAGGCATTGTTGGCGCAGTTTTCATTGGTGGAGTTTTTTTTGACGGCGGTGGGTACCAAGCCCGACGAACCAACCCTAAATATTCTACCCTGTAGGGCGGGCTCGCCGCTCAAGTTAGCCAGAAGCTTTGTGGATGCAATGCGTTCTGTTTACAGTGGTCACCAACGAAGAGGTGTAAGTCGACTTGAGACGCAGTAAGCCAGGATCGCGCTGGGTTCGCCAAGTTGAACCGATCAGCAGCTTTACCTCACTACATACGCTCCCATTAGGTCCAGAAAATCTTTGACTAGAAATTTCTTACTTTCCTCCACGGTAAACAGGGCGTTATTAGAGATTGAGAAGCAGTCTAAACTGATGGGCTTAGCGGTAAACGAGGGCAAGACGAAGTACCTAGTATCCACGGACAAGCTGTCAACGCGTCTTGGACAATTTGTCACTATGGGGAAGTACAACTTTGAGGTTGTAGAGGATTTTGTCTACCTCGGGACGATGATTACCGGCGACAACAACATCAGCCTGGAGATCCGAAGAAGAAATACTCTTGGAAACCGATGCTACTACGGGCTCAGTAGGGAGTTTAAGAGCAGAGCCTTTTTTCGAAGAACAAAAATAGCGCTTTACAAGTCGCTCATCATCCCAGTCCTGCAATACGGCACAGAAGCATGGACAATGACAGCAGCGGATGATGAGGCGATTGGCGTGTTCGAGCGAAAAATTCTTCGGAGGATCTATGGACCTTTAAAAGTTGGCGATGGATACCGCATTCGAATGAATCACGAACTGTATGAGCTCTATAGGGACATCAATCTAGTCAAGTGTATAAAGGAACAGCGGCTGCGCTGGTTAGGACATATAACCCGCATGGAAGAAGAAGCTCTAGTAAAAAAGACGTACAAAGCGAAGGCGGCTGACTTTGGAGATGGGATGATCAAGTGCGGAAAGACATTTGACACCTTGGTTTGAGCAACTGGTGCCGGGTCGCACAATGCAGAAGCGAGTTGAGGGCAATCATAGCAGAGGCCAAGACCGTCAAGCGGTACCTATTTAACTGCCCCAACGCTCCCACAAACCTCACTCCACATGACCCTGTGGACGCACCCCATCGAGTGCGCTACCTTTCGGGGGCTTGACCCTCAAGATTCGACATCCCCACTATCCACTACATAAATCCCACTCTCTATACTACACCCCTTTCATATTCACACCCTAACACTAACTTTCTTTCTCTCCCACGTCTACGCACAACCCGAAAATAACAAAAGCCGTTACAACAACAACAACCGTCGAGCGGTTGTGATGTTGTGTGTGTGCAACATCGGGCTAATAAAGAAGAAGAATGTATTCGATGATTTAGATATGATTTAGATACATCATGGTTTAGTGCCGTTGACTATTTAACAAATTTCAATCCTTAATAATAACAATTTCTTTTTTGAATGTTTTAGAAGTTAAAAGTTCACTTCAATTATTTGGATTCTTTTAATTGCATTTTTATACACTTAAAAAGCGTATTATAATTTTGCCCAGAAGTGTGCAACGCATAGAAGGAGTCATCTCCGACCACTTAAAGTACATATATTCTTGATCAGCATGACGAGCTGAGTCGATTTCTACGCGAACTAGTCCCTCAGTGTTGAAGCTATCGAGCTGAAATTTGGCAGAGAGTCTTCTTTTTACTGCACGCTGCTAATATGCCGGATCGGATGACTACTTCTTGTAGCTGCCATATAAATGTTCGGTCGAAAAATGGGTTTTAGTGAGAAAAACTTTTTTGTTTTCAATATTCGCGCTCTTAAACCCGGTCATTGTTAATATTATATGTTTTTAAGCTGATCTGCAAAGTTTGGTCGAAATCGCTATCCGTTGAAGCGAACTTTTTCAAGTGTATTAAAACTTCGGCACAGACGAAGGTTTTTTTGTTGTTTTTTGTTCTTAAACGGCAAATAATAAATTTCCTGTATGTTTTTTAGAAAACTTTTGTGCCTTGTTTCATCAATCTATGGATGGCGAAAATGCTGTTTGACCACTGCGGATAAGAATTTCACAGAATATCCCAATACTTGAGCGCTTTAATAGTTTGTGAAGTCGAAACAACTCGATGGATATTGATAAGTTAACAATCTATTAGAATGTGGATTCTTGTGAGAAATAACGTATGTTCAAAGGCTAGTTAAACCACCGTCGTATCCCTGAGTTTATTGTTTCGCATTTTTCCATAGTCAATAGATTAGACAGTCTAAAAATCGATCGCTCTGCCCGTTCGTAAGCTGTTCAATCAATCAATGTTCTTATTAAAAAGCTAGAATTTAGTTAAACCGATGTATGCAAAAAGCAAAACAAATCAAAATGTTAGCAGCCTAAGTCTAAGATCCCACAGGCAAATAATTTGTCCTAATTTGGATGAAAATTTGGCTAAATAGCCATGATTTGGCCTGTGGGACCTTAGCTTTAGAAACGATCAATTGTAAAATAAAATTTGTATAACCAATTACTTTTGTTCCGTCTAACTGGCACTTAAACCGCTGTACCAAAAGCACCAATGCCAAGCCAGTTGGCTTGTTTCCAAGCAGACCATCAGAGTTAGATACCCCAATGGACTCTTTGTACTGTCGGTTTGACAAGCAGTACGAAAAATGTGCACCGTCCTCAGGCATCTAAGCAATTTTATATCATCCACACGACGCTAGGCCTTAGCTTCAGTCACTTGTTTACTTAATAATTTATTCTTGTTTATTTGTACCATTTGTTTATTCCATTAAAACAAAGTCACGTTCTCATTATGAAGCTCTGGTTTCGTTTGTCTATCAATTTTGTATGTGCTAATATTTGTGACGTTTATAATTAAATTAAATACATATTAGTGACATTTTTGCACACATGTGCCTTTTTTTTCCCCCGAAATATTCCACATTTGTTTCGTATTTTTTGCAGTAGAAAATGCATGTTCACGAAATAGTGTGTGTGTGTGTGTATGTGTGTGTGTGTGGGTGAGTGTTATCAACCAGAAACCGAATGTGACTCATGGGAGATTGTTTCAGCCGGCTAATTGAAATGCATTTTATGTTTGATTTTTACTTTTAAAGCAGTTGCAGATAGTATAAATGTTTATCAAAATTTCAATTGATGAAAATTAAGCTCAATCAGATGTCAGTAAGATGCGTTGATTGATGTTTGCAGTGGCTTTTACATAATGCAATTCAAGAGTGCAAGAGCAGCCGTATGTCCACAACACCCCAAACAGCTGATTGTCATTCCACTCAACGAAAAAGAAATTGAAAAAATTAACAAAAAAACGAAACGTAAACTGTGACCATCAAAAACTGAAGTTTATCTTATCTTTCTCAGCCTGGGCTAACTGTTTGTTTATGTATCTTGCTTTTCTTCTTTATTTTTTTGCAGTCCACCTACACAGATGAGACATGCAAATAGTGCGAATGGTAAACAGCATTGGCCTTACTCAACCACAACAGCAATAATAGATCACCAAGCTACTTGTTAATCGCAGCAGAGCAAGACCCTCCTCCATTATGGCTAGAAAAAATTGTCACATTCTCACCTGGCTGGGCCTTTGCTTGATCTGTCATGAGGTGGCTGTGATTGGTGGGCATGTTCTGGTATATCGACGTATTACCAATCAGGTAAGGGTTGGCTCATTTCTTCTTCTTATGTTGTTTTGCGTTTAACTTAACTAACAATTCCTCTACAGTTAATTGAGGAATTCAATGATTTGCCAGCCCAATTTGGACCTGATTTGCCACAAAATGGCCTCAAAGTGTTTGTGGTACCCGCCGATCCCTCTGTCTATGGTTGTGATATTATGACAAGGCCACCGCGCTCGCAATATCCAATGAATTCCAAATTTGTAGCTCTTGTATCGCGGTAAGGCGAAAAAAAAGTAAATGTTTGTACTGAATTAATCTTTATATTCGGTTATAATCCTTTACAGCGGCGGTGAATGCACCTTTGAGCGTAAGGTGCGTGTGGCTCAGAATTCCAGTTATGCTGCTGTGATTGTCTACAATAATGAAGGCGATGACTTGGGTATGTTGAATCAATGTGAGATGAAAAGCAATTTATAAAAGTAAGGAGAAAATTATAATCTTTCTAAAAGCCACCGAAATTAGCCTATGCAAACTCAAAACCTGAACTAGAACCTTTAGTTGTAAGTCGGTTCCAAACAATCACAATCAATATTATGACCGGACAAATATGATTTTCGAGTACAGAATCGGTGTATTATCAATTGAAATTGCGCTCAAGTTGGGCTACTTTATATAACCGGCAGAAACGATCGGGACGTAAGCAGGACGCTTTCAGAGATTGAGAAGCAGGCGAAAGAGAACAAGACGAAGTACTTAGTATCTGTCGATCGAGGACTGATTTGACGTTGGTTTCTCCGTGTGGTTTTCATCCACATCGTTTCTGAACTGGATAGAATTCCTTGCCCGAAAGGAACATTCAGAGCACTAGTAAGGTGGCCAGCACTCGGGGACACAAGCAGCCCTGAATAAAGTACAGAGAAGTGCGGAAATATGTATTAGCGGCGCTCTCCGAACGACACTAACTCGGAGCCATCCAGGCTAGAGATCACAGCTCTATTAAAGTTGATTCTGTCCACACAATGGTTTAGTCCCGAAGACCCCCCCTAAATTTTAAAAGGGTCAACAGGGAATAAACGTGGCATCGCAATGGGCCCAAAGTGGCCTAAGTGGGAGAGCGACTTGTCACATCTGTAAGCCGCATTTCTCAGCCATCGCGTTTAATCAGTCAAACCATTGATTAAAATATATTAGATTGCTCTCGTCGCTATCGGAATTGACAAGGTTATAAACAATCAGACTCTATTTAATTGAGGTAAATCAAAAGCGGTTTTTGGCCCATAACTACTGATTTTGGGGGTGTTATGAAAAAACCAAGTATGAGGAAATGCTATACTCGACTAGCCCAACAAGAAAGAAAGTCGGTCAAGCCCGACTATAACATACTCTGTACCCTTAACGTCTCAGCTCGCATTTGCTCACGAGTTATACGCGCTCATCTCTAAGTTTCACTCTCTCTCTCTCTCTCTCTCTCTCTCACTAAGATTGCCGTTCAATAGAATGCTGCGGTGGTGGGTGGGGTGGTGCTGGGTGTTAACTGGCCGTTTTTTGCTCATAACTTGAGTATCGTTCATCCGATCTTTATCATTCCTTCAGCAAATCGATAAAAAATTTTGTTTACAAGGTATCTCTAGAAGGTACGAACGATCTATCTTCAAAACTGTAGGAGATATGACGTTTTTTCCAAATTGCGGGGGCGGGAGGGGGCGTGGCAAAAATTGAAAATAAACTTGATCTGCCTGCAAGTATAAGAAATATATGCCCCATACATGTCAAACCTCTATCTCTTACCATCTCTGAGATCTCTTCGTTCATACGGACGGACAGACAGACAGACAGACAGACGGACAGACGGACATGGCTATATCGACTCGGCTGTTGATGCTGATCAAGAATATATATACTTTATAGGGTCGGAAACGATTCCTTCTCCCTGTTACATACTTTTGCACAAACTTAATATACTCTATGTACCTTCGGTACAGAGTATAATAATATGTACTGGGTCTCTTGAAAAGTATGTGCAGAAGTTTTTATTTTTGTAACACTGTGTTATTATAATCGATGTCATGAATTTCTCGTTAATTTCTTATGTACGTTCTGCTTTTCTTTCTTACAGAACAAATGTCGGCCGATAACAAAGATGGCATTAATATACAATCCGTATTTGTTGGCCATACAACTGGTAAAATTCTGTCTTCATACTTTACCAGCGAAGTGGTTCTTATCATTAACGACGAGATGCCATTCAATATCAACACACAATTGATTTTACCCTTTTCCATACTGATTGGCCTGTGTTTTCTCATTATGGTGAGCAATTTAAGCTGCTTTGATTGATTCCCTAACCTAATTAGTGTGTGCTTTGCCTTAGGTAATCTACATGATCTACAAATGCATACGGGAACAGCGTCGGCAGCGTCGCCACCGATTGCCCAAAAGCATGCTAAAAAAGCTACCTGTGCTGCGATATACCAAAAATAATACAAACAACAAATACGATACGTGTGTCATATGTCTGGAAGAATTTGTGGAGGATGACAAACTACGCGTTCTGCCTTGCACACATCGTAAGTAGTGAGATATTAAAGACGGATTGCTTAATTGGTTGACTCACACTTTGATTGTAGCTTACCATACCCATTGCATTGATCCATGGCTCACCGAAAATCGACGCGTTTGTCCCATATGCAAGCGTAAGGTTTTTACGAAGGGCGAAACTCGTGCAAGTCGGAATCGACAGCCTTCTTTAGATAGTGTCACCGATACGGATGATGATACAACGCCGCTATTGCAACAGCAACCAAATGGCAGAACAACGGGCCGGGCGGGCACTGCCTCGACAACTGCCGGAAGTAGCTCAAATGTGGCTGCAGCAGCAGCGGCGGTCACCACACGACATGGCACCTTTCATAATATATACGGCGGAAATCCATTTGAGACGCAAGATAATCAAAGCTCTGATGATGAGAATGGTATGCAAGGAGTTGCACTCAAATTGAATGAGAATTAAATTTTTATTTTTATTTGATAGCCCTGCTGGACTCTACCTCCCGTCAGCCCGCCTCAACGTCACGCATAAACCCATTTGATCGTGCACCCGACTTGCGTGCACAAATGGCTATCCAGCTAAATCAGTCACGTTCCTCGCTGTGGTCTCGTATGAATTTCAGGTAACATCATCCTTACGACGGTTGTCTTTTATATTTCTATCCTAAATGTGAAAACACAAGGAAGCATTTATTACATTTCAACCAAGACTGCAAATCGCTTAAACTAGGCAAACAATTTGGGATTACCAAAAAAAGGATTCGCTTCAACAAAAAAAAAAAAAACAGTTTTTATTCCATTAATTCGGTGAATCATCTAATGAAAATGTTCCGTTTTGAAAATTTCATCTGAAAGTTTTATTGTGTCGTGATTTAAATTGCCAATTTTGGGGATACCTTCTTCGATCTGTTTCAGTCTTTCGAGTTAAGGCGGCATATCGGATGCAAACCCCATGATCGTGCCCATTCTTGATCCCCCTTCAAGACCTAGCGAGAAAAGTGTGAAAGGACAGCCGACATACATGGTACAAAAAGCTTAAAGCTTGGGCATTTCCATGATGTCGAACGGGACCGTCGAACACATTTATTATACACTTGAAAAGTGTATTATAATTTTGCCCAGAAGTGTGCAACGCATTGAAGGGAGTCATCTCCGACCACATGAAGTATATACATATATTCTGGATCAGCATGACTAGCTGAGTCGATTAAGATTTGTCCGTCCGTCTGTCTGTTTCTACGCGAACTAGTCCCACAGTTTTGAAGCTGTCTTGTAGCTGCCATAGAAATGATCGGTCGGAAAATGGGTTTTAGTGAGAAAAACTTTTTTGTTGCATTGTGCATTATTGTCAAATGTCACTTCATCTGAAAAACCATAATAACTTTTTTATCTTACAGATTTCTATTTCGTCGCCAGCCTATGGAAATTAGTGTGGCAGCTCCACCATATCTCGAGCATGTAGAGTCAGGCACCAGAGACATACCGACGGCGACAATTGCTGTGGCCTCACCCACATCGAATAACATCCTAAATCCGAATTTAAGCGGCTCCTTTAAGGATGATGATGATGACGATCTGCCACCGCTTCGTTCAATTTATGAACCGATCGCCATTGATACGCCAGCCAACGAAACCCCCACTGGCGGCGTAGCCGTAGCAGTGGCTGATTCGGCATTCCTCCTAACGCCCACTCAGGGCGGTATAGGCGTGGCTGCTCTACCGCACAGCGCTCCAGATCGTCAGTTTTTCATATGAAAATAGATCTTATATTGAGAGTAGCCTGTATGTATGTAGGTTGTTGCCATCGCTCCCGTGTTCCCAAATGGAAAATCTTCTTTGTTAAGAGTTTTGTGTTTTTTGGGTTTGGCTGCCAGCTGCTGCTGCTTTGTTTTAAACAATTAACTAATAATGTTTACTCTTAAATATACTTATATACATACATATGTAACCAATTCATTGCGTACATACATATATATGCGTATACAAATTGTGATTTATTTTATATAACTAACCCTAACTAAAGTCCAACCAATACAAAAAATAAAAGTGTGCAAATAAACTACATTTATAATTTAAAAACGGCTTACCTGATTTTTGCTTATGTATTAAAATTATTAATGTTTCTTTTAACCAAAAACACACACACAAGTGGAAAGAGAACTAATTGTTCTTTATTGAGCAAACAAAACAAATCGATTATACAATGTACATGTTGCTGCTTGATTTAACTAATTTTAAGCGTATTCTTCATTACAAGTCCCCGCATGAAATATGATCAAATTGTATTTAAATTTTGTGGCCACCACCAATCCAAAACCAGTAAATATAGTGACTTGAACTAAAACTAAATTTGTAAGCGTTAGTTTGTGATTATTTTCCCAAAATTATAAGAAAAAACCTTCAAATGCAACTGATGAAAACTGTTCACAACAAATATAATTGTAAAACAAAATCAATTAATCTACGTATACATATATATAGTATAACAACAAAATGCCGTGGCAGTGTAATTTAAATTTAGTTTACAGTAAATAATAAACGTAATTGATATAAAAACAAAATTATTAAACATATTTGACTAAAGAAAGCGAAGAATAACGTCTACGATTTAAAGGCAAGGTGAGCGAGATCTCAAGGGATGCAACCATTCCCGCTTCTGTTTATTCCGGCATTGAAAGAAGTACTTTGGCAGACAAAAGCGGACGAGGTCTACAAGCCGGGTATGAACCGAACCTTAAGCAAAAGCTGTACAAAAATAAATAGCAAGGAAGTGCAAAGGAAATCAAGATTGCTTTAAATTTTACTCTTATTTGGTTTGATTTTGAAAGCGAACATAAAAATTGATTTAATTTCACTCGAGTAGTGTTGTAAATTTTATTTCCATTTGTCCGGAAAACTAGTTCCAGAAAACTAATTGCGATTCGATTGATTAATTCGAAGTTATATCATAAGATTACTGTTTAGTTCCACTGTCACAATTCGAATCTGTCCCACTGTCAGCTCGTTCGATAACCACTGTCATTGCAACCCTGCGAGCCGAGAAGAGGAGAGAGAGACGAGAAATCGTGGTCGAGAAAAAGCATAAAAAGGTAATTAAAACTTTTAACTCCGGAGCTATTTGCAATGTTTAACTCCAAGGCTGAGGAACTATTACATTTGCGAGGGATAGTCCCAATCACAAAGCTAAAGAACTAATGGTCTTGACAAAGTTCCGGTAGATTTTAATACTCTGTATCATAGGTACAGCTGTTTATAATGCAAATATATATATTTTATTATACACTGCACCCATTTAAAATGGGTAAAAGGGGATCATGAAGCTGTGCAATAGTATGTAACAGCCAGAAGGAACCATCTCCGACCCTATAAATTAAAAATATTTTTGATCAGCATCAACAGCCGAGGCGATATAGCCATGTCCGTCTGTCTGTCCGTATGAACACACAGATCTCAGATATGATAATCCCACAGCTTTGTAATCAATCAGAATTACTTACCGATAATGAGCAAAAGAAAGTTCGCTGCAGTAGCGCTGCTTTCTGTTGCTTCTGCATCAAAAAATACATACTGACTCAGAGAGAGAAACTTAGAAATGCGCGTTTAATAAAAATATTGCACGATAACCGCGTGACTCCTTGGATGTATTATAATATTATAGTCGGGAGCAAATGAACTGGTACTGAATATGTTATAGTCGGGCTTGACCGACTTTCTCACTTGTTTTATATATGCGTTTTCAACTAAGCCAATCCTTTATTCTTAATCAGCATCAACAGCCGATCCGTAAGGAACGCGTATTATCAAAATTTGGACTCAATAAGCCAAAAAAAGAGACGGTAACCTCGTCTGCCATATTTTCAAACAAGGTAGAAGCCTTTTTCAATATCAAATGACGAATTAAATGTACTAAAGATTTGGTTATAGAATATTGTATTTTGTGGATTTTAATGTGTAATTTTTTTTAACTAACCTTTAAAGCCATGTCACGTTTAAAGCCATGTCTCGTTTTAAATCGAAGCACCGTTCACACACTATGAGTTTTTGTAAATTTCAAGTCGCATCCGGCCGTGTTGATATGGAATGTCCGACAGTCGAGTTTAGGAAATGTACATATGCTTATTATCCAAAGTGCTGTGAGTGAGCGATGAAGAAAGCGAAAAAATCTTATTTTATTACCCGTTCAGTGATGTTTGCTTAATCAGTTTTTATAGAACAAGACAAGAAAAGACAGTCAGCCTGTAAACACGTTGTGCGGTTAGGCAGCATACTCCAGCTATGCAATGCATCGGATCTATAATTGCTTAGAAATTCCAAAGAAAAAGCGATGATATGTCAGAAAAGCGGGACTAGTTCAAGTTCGCTTCATTTGTGTTGATACTATCCCGAAGAACTCATATAACTAAGCTTAAAATAATTTAAAAAAAAAAACATTTCCTCCCTGATTTTCCACCTATCATTAAAAACACCAATTTTGATTCTTACGCATGTAGTACGAATGTATATACTATAATTGTATATTTATTTGTTGTTTCTCTTTAAACGTTTTAATTGTAGTCAATTTGTAGAAGGTTTTTTGCATTTTTGGTCGCTTGTCTGTCTGTGGGAAGGACAGCAGCTGTATTGGAAAACAAGTCCACATGTACTCTAAGTATATTTGCATATTGCATATTGTATATTGGTTTTTGTTTTTGTCGATTTTAGGCCACCAGTAATAAGTAATTGCTATAGATGTATAGGGTGTACGTACACAGTTCTCGTTTAGTGTTTGGATCGTGGGAAAATAAATACAAAGTAATTCGGGATTTATACAAACTTTCATAGTATAATATTTAGTTAGGCATACATAGCTCTATATAGATTATTATATAGATATTTAGTTGAGTAATGCACAGAAACAAGTCAGCATTTGAAGTTGTTATATATATTATATATAGAAGAATTTTGCTAAATATTAGAAGTGAAGATGTGTGTGTGTGTGAGTGAGTATGCTTGTATGTATGTAGGTTTGTACAAGTTGCGCGTTCGTGACTTTAACTTTAAACCTATTTTTACTATATAAGCTATATACAAAATATGCACTTTTTTGTGTTTGTTTTTAAACTTAAGGTTAAAGAACATAGGGACTACACATTGTCGTTCACTTGACCACCAGTGATTGCTTGAGATGCCGCATTAAACCAGCCCCAATATCCTGAACATCTGGCCATTGTCGTATCACAAAGATGACAAAACAAATTGAGATAAATGTGGTCAGTACGCGTATCCTGCAGGTAGAAAAATAATGTACATTTTAGTCAAAAGGTAAAATTATTATTATTTAAACTTAAAAAACACTTGTAAATCGATACTTAAAATTCACTAAACTTAAATTAAATTATTTTATTATCAGCCATACTCCCATTTTCACTTTCGCGAAACTTATGCTATTTCAAACCAAATTTTGACTCAAAATCGCGAAAACGAAAATGGGAGCATGGCTGTATATGCATCTTTAATATAATATTCATCTGACCTCAATGACCTCGAGCCGGCGTAACCAAACATTTGGATTTACATAAATCAGGTCGCTAAAACCAACACAGATGATTAAAATTGCGTTTTTAAGTAAAAACTAGAGCGTAAGTTAAATGCGGCTCTAACCGACTTCGATATACCCGTTACTCATGGAAACAAATGTTTAATAGCCTTCCTGTGTGCCTGAGCTGGGACAGCCGAAAAATATGCAACATTTTTTTAACTCGGCTATTTATCATCCGATCCGACGATGCAAATTTCAGGGCTTATAGATATTGCGAATATAAATGTACGTTTTAAATTTGAGATCGATATCTTAAAAATTGTGGGAGTTATTCAACTTTTTTTATTGTGGGGGCGGGGGTGGGTTTGGCAAAAATTTGAAATAAACTTGATCTGCGTGCAGGCAATAGGAGTCTAGATTTCAAATTTGGTTGCTCTAGCTCTTGTAGTCTCTGAGATCTAGGTGTTCATACAGACAGACGGACATGGACGGCTGTTGATGCTGAACAAGAATATATATACTTTATATGGTCGGAAAGGATTCCTTCTGCCTGTTACATACATTTGCACGACTTTAGTATACCCTTTTACTCTACGAGTAACGAGTATAAAAATATTGGACCTAAGTGTCAGCGCCCTATCTCAAAAGTTATTTGAACCAGGGTTCACAAAGTACCGTACTTATGTTCGGTACACAAAAAGTACCGAACACAACAAGTACCGTACTCAGACAAGTACGGTAAATGTTTCATTTTGTCCTGTACGAAACACACAAGTACAGTAAATAATTTTTAAAGCACCGAACGAAAAAAATAAGTACGGTACAGCGTCGTAACGTAGTGACCGATAAAAATAAGTACCGAGAAATAAGTTCTGAGTTCAGCACTCGTGCATACTAAACATTTTGAGTTACGTACAGTTAAAAACAAAATGATTTTTAGTTAAGTACGCGAAGTGTAAATCGATGTTAATTACAGACTTTGTGGTAGGTGAGTTTTTTAAACCTATTTACCGTAACTGAAGACTTATAAAATCGGAAAAAAAAATACCAAAGAACATAAAAAATTGTAATAATGAAAAAAGGCAATGCCAATGAAGTGCAAAATCATGGCAGGATCAATGCAAAGACGCAATTTACAGCAAAGGGATCTCCATGGTAACAAAACCGCTAGATGCGTAAGAAACTGCTTTTAAAGACCACAAATGATCACACATAACTGCATTGCCATGGGTTTTAACAATAGTGAACCGTGATAAATACCATGGATGACCATGGATGTTGAATATAACCAAGATATTAAAAGACTAATTCAAAACACTTTTCGTTACTGAAGAATCATTAAATAGCGGAAAAATACCAAAGAGGATCAAAAAATGTAGTAATGCCAAACCAACTTTACTTTCAACCAAGTGAAAAATTATGCCAGGATCAATGCAATTCGCAGCTAAGGAATCCCCATGGTAACAAAACCGCTAAATGCTTAAGAAACTGCTTTTCAAGACAGCAAACGATTAATCATAACTAACTTAGTATCGAGATAGGCGTTTTACTGGTTCAAGACCGGTTCCGAACCAGATTAAATCGCTTCAAAGTGGTTCAGAGCTATAGTTTTCGAGCTTTTAATTTAAAGTTTCGTTTGTATGTTCTTAATTTTATGTTAAATATTATTCTAGTTCAAGATCGGTTCAAGACAAAATTAAATAAATGGTTTAAAACTGGTTCGAAGCTATATCTTCGGAATAATTCGGGCTTATTCCATCTGAGCCGATTCAAAAGTGTTTGGGAACTTTTTTAATTGAGCAATGAGTTGCAAATTTGGTGTGTGTGTTGCTAATATGAATTTGAAAAGACATTTTTCCGGGGAAAATAATCTAGTTTCGAGCCAGATTTTAACCCAGCTCAAATGTAATTCTACTTTAGTCTAACTAACATTTATGCAAAGTTTAAAGTTGTGTACATTATTTGTAATTTATTTGACGACCTTTCTTAAGTTTAATTAGTGAGTTTAGCTGTCTCTAGGTGTGCAGCGCCTTTGTACCAAAAGACTTCGTGCAAATTTTGGTTAAGATAGCTCCAAAACTGACAGAGGAGATAGCATAGCATTGTAATAAACCCACCTCGTTTTGAGAAATGGCATTATAATGCCCGCTGCGGTGGCCACCAACAGAAGAACCACTTGTAATATTGTTAATACCACATTAATGAGTTTCACAACCAAGGCGCGTGCATATGAACTATAAAAAGTCAAATATTTAGTATTTTATGGTTAAAAAAAAACACATGAAAATACATACCAGTTATCAATACCCTCGATGGTGACATACTGTTGCTGCGACATGTGCTCCATTTTCGATATCTGTTTGTAAAATGTGGAATTTAAGTCTTTTGTCTCTAGGTGAGTGCGTGTTTGTGTGTGCGGGACTTACCCTCGTTTGACAATTCTCGAGCACTTCATTGACATCACGAAGTCTTTCATCGCTTTGGTATTGTACTTTCTCCTCCATATCCGCAATCGTTTGCTTCAGATTCTCAATTTCATTCTGGGTACGACAGAAACAAAAGGATATAAATAATTATGGGCACATAGCCAAAACGGTGTGAGCCAGTGAACTAACCTGATGTAATTCTGTCAAGTCATTGATTTGCTCTTCGAGGCCCTCGGCACGATAGCGTTCACTTTCGAGTGTCGATGTCAGACTGTTGAATTCCTTCTGGCCCGTCTGCATAACAGAGTAATTAATATTTGGCTGCACATTT
This sequence comes from Lordiphosa magnipectinata, assembly GCA_037044535.1. Classification (NCBI taxonomy): domain Eukaryota; kingdom Metazoa; phylum Arthropoda; class Insecta; order Diptera; family Drosophilidae; genus Lordiphosa; species Lordiphosa magnipectinata. The sequence continues at coordinate 755,309 of JBAMBO010002246.1, read as the reverse complement.
CGATTAGTTTAGTTCTCACCTCTAGTCGTTCGATACGCTCCTTGAGCTTCTCATTCTCCGCCTTGCGTTCGGCCAGCTCCGTCAGCAATGTCTTGAGCACTATGTGGTATTGGCTGGCACCCGATTGACTTTTGCCCGAACTGAAATCAGAAACAAATATGCTTAAATAAATGATAATCCCTTTGTTCCTTAGTATTTACTTACCCCGCTGGTAAGCTTTCGCTGGTCACACTGCTACATTCGCTGCCATTGTCGCTATTAAATTTGCCCGTTCCACTGCCCGCATTATTATGACCACCACCGGAACCGGTGGAGGTGCCCACTGGTCCGGACACTTGTTGCAATCGCTCGACGGCCATTACATCTACATTGGCTGCCTGTTGCATGCCCTGCAGTTCAGACTCGCTCATTTGATTGATATTATCGGCACTGCCAAATTTGTTCTTAATCAGATGCGCAAATTCACGTGGCTTGGACATCACCGAACCGGAGAAGCCTGTAATGCCATCACGTATATTGCCACCCACGTTGCGCAGACCCTGACCCACATCTCGCAATACTTCGCGCGGCTGACGATGCTGGCTCTTGTTCTGATATTGATGATTTTGCAGATCCTTGGATCGTTTCGTGTAGTTGTCCAGTTTCTTTTGCAGCTGTGAAATGCTGTGTGCGCTTTTTTGATTCTTTTTCTCAAAGACGGCCTAAAAATAAAAGGGGGGTATGCAATGCATTTGGTATGACCCTCAATGGATTGTGCGGCGGAGTACTCACCTTAATGCGCTGTAACTGCTGTTTATCGGCGCTGGCCGCAAGTTTTAGATATTCATTGACATTGTCTGCAAGAGGAATGAATATTTATTTTCGAACCTGTTAAAGCTTCATTATGCGACTCCTTCAGATCTAAGGTTAAAACTGTCAAATTTTGGCTATGAAATTTCGGTATGTAAATTTATAGTAGTTGTTCGACTGGCTCATATTTCCCTGTTCCACTGAAATAGTCATTGGCACTAACGTAAGCAAACAATTAAAAGCGGTTCCGGTTCTGCTACGTACCGAAACTAATATTTCGGTAAAACGTTCAGGGGTTCTGTTTCAATTCCAACCATTTTTTTTATTTTATTTCATTCCGTTTTGATATTGCACCTGCTTAAGGGGGTATTTAGTCCAGAGGGTCAAATTCAATAAAAAATAAAATTAAAAATATTTGTACCATCCATTTTTTTGGTTATATGTTTATTAATATTTCATCGGACATGAAATGGGTATTTTATTCAAGTTTTCTGTAAATGCTGAGCTAATTTTAAAAATTGTCAGTCTGCCATTTTTCACCATTTGCAGAAAATACATTTGGTTAGCTAAGGCATTTTGTACGGTAATATTTAAGAAATTCGTTTAAATAGTTTTACTTCTTCTTCACTACTTACCATCTCGGGCAGTTTGCTCTTGTCTGATGGACTCCTTGGTGCATTGAATTTTCGTATTTAAACGATCAATGGCCTGAACACTTGAGCTGCGCTCATGGGTACAACGTCTATGCTGCTTTTTGCTGCCATCAAACTCGTCGGAGACAAATGACGAATAGTAATCCTCAGTACCAGATAAACGTGAATCCTCCAGTCCGCTGCTAGTGCCGGCACTGCCGCCACCGCCACCTCCAATCACACTAAAGTCAGTCATATCATTCAAGCCGCTGTTACCAACCAGACCGCTGTAGGCCAAAAGTCCACCTTGATCCGAGCCATGAGTGCGCCGTTGGCGCTCACGACTTCGTCGGCGGTGTGTGGGGCTGTGGCTACGAAAGCCACGCACCACCACACCGCCGCTGCCCAAACTGCCGGTCACCGTGTTGCCGCCGCTATAGACAGCCGCCTGTGCAGCTGCCACTGTGCTGGAGGAGGCTGAAGAATTACTATTGGTATGCCCGGCTGCCGGCGTTGACGACGTCGTTGCTGTGGTTGTTGTTGTTCCGCTCGTCGTGCCTGTGTTTGTGGACGTTGAAGAGGTGCTGACTCCGGCTGCAGCCGCCGCTGCTGACTCAGTGGCACGTTCCCTGGACACTGGCGAATGGTGGCGCATAGAAAAGTTACTTGATTTGTTTAGTTTCGAGTTCAATCTCTGAGATGGGTGATGGCACAGGCGCAGATGCAAGTACAGCAAATGATAAGAGCACCAGCGGCACACAGCCAAACGAAGGGCGAAGGCATTATTATTGTGGAAAAACACAAGCGAATGGAAAAAGTGTTGCATGCACACAGGCGCCGACTTAAAAGACAAGCCTGTGTGTTTGTGTGATTATGTGTGAGTGTGCGTGGGTGGGTGTGGATGTTTTGTTTATGTTTTTGAATTATTTTTGTTCACTTTTTTTGTGTGTTTGACAGTTAGACGGCAGAAAGAGAGACAGAGAAAAAGAAAGCAAATGGTTTGCGTTTTAAAATCGCGTTTTCTTTGCTGTGGAAAAAAGCAACAAATATGTGTGTGCATGTATAAGAATGTATGTTTGCATGTGAGTGTGTAGAATGTTTATATAATATGTATGTATATACCTACATATATGTATGTAGAAATAGTTTATTTGTGGTGTTTGGATCAACGTTTACAAAGCTGAAGACAGAAAAAATAAAAGAAACAAAAAGTGGGAACAAAGATTAAGCACAAAAAATAAACAAAAATCATACAAAATTCAATAAATTGGCAACCAAAAGAAGGCAACACTTTTTAATGCACAAATCAAATATAATATGTATGTAGAGGGTTGAAGCGGAGAAGAACAGAGAAAAAATCCACAAGAGAGGAAAGAGACTCCTACCAAAACTTTTACTCTGCTTCCCACAAGAAATTTTAGAGGCTTTCGATTCAAAGGCCAGAAGCCTAGTAGTAAAAGATCAATTACAATTATCGGCCCTGTTCCGAATTCCGAGTCGGTTTCCGTGTAAACGTTGTATTTTCTTATTTAAAATTTACAAATTGATATGAAAGGTGTGAAGAATATCTGTGGATACTAGATTAGGTTGTTTTTTTTGACGAATTGATTCCACCTGACATTGAGCAGTCGGTTTCAACTGCTTAAGCAATTCCGATATTCCTTAAACTGGATCTAGTAACCATAGATATGATTATCATCTTCCGTGTAAAAGACTCTGAATTCGGAACAGAGCCGTATACAATGATTTTTCCCCATCTCTATCGGAACTGACAAGTTTATAATCAAGACGGCCCATAGCATTGGGTGCAGTGGAAAGGACATACATATATGCAAATATTGGAAATACACGAATACACTATTGCATGTGCTTATAGTTATATTTAGAATGCCTACTTGGATGCTTTTTATACGCGTTCTTTGGGGGAACCCATTTTTTTTGTTTCGACTCTACCATTTTGAATAAAAATACCATTTGCTCAAAAATTACAAAATTATCAACTGCCCAAAAGTATGATATGAAAAAAAAACGACAGTAGGCTAGAATTTTGTATTGAATTCAAATAAAAAATACCCACACCCATTGCATACTTATGGGCAGTACAAAAATGCATATCTTGCACCTGTATTGCATTCTTTTGAGCAGTACAAAATAATTTCACATTTTGCACCTATATTCAAAATGGTATATCTTTGCTTAACAAAATCGAAGAATTGTTTGGCACAATTTAATTTAAATCTAAGAACAAGAGCATAGGCCCTTTAAAAGGTTAACAAGAAAGGAAAGCTAATTTCGTCTGTACCGAAGTTTTAATACACTTGAACAAGCTCGTTCCAAAGGTTACAGATTTCGACCAAAATTCGCAGATCAGTTTAAAAATATATAATTTTAATAATGACCGAGCTTAATAGCGCTAACATTGAAAACAAAAAAGTTTTTCTCACAAAAGCCCATTTTCCGAACTATCGTTTCTACAGCAGCTACAAGAAGTAGTCATCCGATCCGGTCGGTTCCGACATATTATCAGCGTGCAGCCAAAAGAAGACTGAGGGACTAGTTCGCGTAGAAACAGACAGACGGACGGACAAAGCTCAATAGATTCAGCTCGTCATGCTGATCAAGAATATATGTATATACTTTATGGATCGGAGGGAGATGATTTCTTCTATGCGTTGCAAACTCCTGGTCAAAATTATAATAGACTTTTTAAGTGTATCCTCGTGTTTTTCCGACGGTATTATTTTTCAATAAAGTAGAACTGAGAATTCTATATATCCCAAAAATGTATCTTATAGCCCATTTCCACTGGCATTATTTCGTATCATTTTCATTTCGTAAAATTTTACCATTTCCATTGACATATGGATGACATTGGAATATTTAGTAAAAAAAAAAAAAAATCGACGAAAGCTAACTTTGGCTCAACCGAATTTTATATACCCTTGTAGCTTGATGGCGCCACTGCTTTGAGCATTTGCTTGCCAGTTTGTTATATGGTATATTCATCCGATTTTGACCGAGCTCACCAAAAGTGTGTGGAAACTGATAATATATAATAATATTCACAATTGGAAGGTATAAAGACGCTACCATTGAAAACAAAAAAGTTGTTCTCACTTTAACTACTTTTTCGACCGATAGTTCCTATGACAGCTATATAGTCATACCATTTGGATCAAACTTGATAGAATTGTGTAATAGCATATAATATTGATCAGTAACCAGATTGGGAGCGATAGCATTAAGAACAAAAAAGTTTTTTCCACTAAGAATTTTTTTCAGACATATCTCTTTTGTATGGCAGCAATACTATATATTTGTCCGATTTTCATAAAATTTTGTGGAATTATGTGAAAGCATAGAAAACTACCAACTTGACCGATGGTTTCTATGGCAGCTATATGCTAAGTCATCCGATCTTACCGGTTCCGACAAATGTGCAGCGTATTTGTACCAAAAGACTTCGTGCAAAGTTTGATTAAGATAGCTTTAAAACTGGCGGAGGAGATAGCATAGAAACAGACGGACGGACGGACGGACAGACAGACGGACATGGCTATATCAACTCAGCTCGTCATGCTGATCAAGAACATATATACTTTATCGGAGATGCTTCCTTCTATGCGTTACAAACATCTGGACAGTTTAAATATACCCTCTACATGGGTATAAAAAGACATACCCGTCAGGAAACCAATTTCTCGGGGCGAACGCACTGCCATCGCCCTGAACTATCAGCAGAAAGCTAAATACACAAATTATTTTGACTAATTTATATTCTAAGCGAAATTACGCCTACTTTTTAACTTTTTTCTTCATAATTTTGCCATCATTTTCAGAAAAATGATAGAAATGAAAGGCAAAATGAAGTGTCAAATCGTATGGAAGAAATTATATCATTTTCCTCATTTCTTGTCATTTCAAGAAATGAAGTTTCATTTCTTTGGTGGAAATTGGCTATAACAAACTTTCCCTAGGAATTTTCGAACTGGTGGATATTTCGAATCGAAGGTCTAGGCTTATCCCTTTAGTTAGAGTGTTGATGGATCAGCCATCGTGCATGTAGGAATTGTCACACTGTTAATGTAAGTCTTACTACAAGAACTACTAAGTCGAAGTTACTAAGTTAGTTTCGCAGTATTAAATAAAATGAAGCATGATATTTATAGGATGTTTTAAGTATCATGTTTTAAGTTTCATTTTCAAAACTCAGCAAAACATTCCTTATTTAGAATGATACGTCCCTAACCCCAGAATTCTCAATCTGACTATCTCTTACAATTTAACGCCCATAAAATTTACTTAAGAAAACTCTTATCATTATAAGCTCCCTGGCTCACGGAAGCTCTAATTGAATCAAGCTAATCACTTGACAACTAAGTGCTGAGCATAAGCCCCCCCGGGAGACCCCCCCGATAAGAAACTGCTGATGCTAAAAAGCCAACGGCTTGTGCAAATAAATCAAATTATGTATGAAAAAAAGCACTACAACAATAATAACCGTTATCAGATTCACATTAAAGATGTTAGTTAATGATAATTACTTTGCTCGCTGCTTCGGCTGGCTGAAGGTGAGCGACTGCTACGCAAATTGGAACTAGAACCGCGAGATGAACGCAGCTGCGGAAATGGCAGCAATGTTAGATGATCCCGACTCTGATTCTGACCACCGGCCACATGAGGCATCGAATCCATTATTGCATATTGCTAAACTGCAAAGACAGAACAAGAGAAGAAGCAAATGTTGATGAGTAAACAAAATAAAAACCAAATCAAAGGCAGGGTACAAAGTCTATAGGTGAATCAACTCGCGTTAAGCTGATAACTCTCAGCCATAATCAGTAGAAATATTTAAAAAGTAGCACAAATTTAAGCCCCAATAGCCAATTGATTAAATGAAACAATTGAGAGAATTTCGTGGAAAGATTTCTTTGGTATATTAATGGATAATGGCATTCCGAAAGTTTCAATTGTTGGCAGATTGAAAACACATGAACCAATGATCTGGTGTAAATATTTCACTCCCTCCGTTCACGGACGTAAAGTGACGTCGTCAAGTGTCTGATATGTATAGCAATCTATATATAAACCGTGTATGTATATACTCTATATCTATGCACCTGATACGGTCGCATTTTGTTGAAGATAATGTGACTACGCCTAGTAGACTATTAGCTATATCGAAGAGCCTTATATAGATGTTGGCCTCCATATACCATATAGTGTTGTTTGGCATGTGCATATCTACATACATATTGTACATATAACTCAGCCGTGCGCGGCATGCCAATGATGATAGAAAGGTGAATGAAAAGAAGGAGGAGGAGTACAAGTGTTATGCATTGTTTACTTGTTTATAAACATTTTAACGAAATTTTCTGTTTAGATGGTTGCCAAGCCATTCAATTGGATTATTAATAACACGCTGAAACACTTGTTCCGGTTCACAAAAACTTAAATCTGAAGATAACTAACTTAGGAATGGACAAAACTAAAGGAATTGCCATGGCACGCATACTAAATATTTAATGTAAATTCAAGTTGGCAAAGGATTAAGCCAGTGGCTAGTGAGCCATCAACTACGACGCTGGCAGGGGAAACATTTATGACAAACCAAGGTTGCACAACTCCAAAATATATTAGGGTTCGATTTTTTTCGTTTTCGATAGGATAATTCATGTATTCATAGTCGATAGTCGGCATCATCGATAGTCAGCGATAGTTTTTTCCAAACCATTGATAGCTATCGATAGTTTTCGATATTATTTTAATTTGAACATAAATGTATGTTAAATTCTAAAGTTTATAAGTTTATAAGTTACTATTGGTAATGGTTTCGGAAACAGTTTGAGTATCGAGCTCAATTTAATCTCCGGTATTCTTGCACCAAGCCGATTTCGAGATCAAATCAAGTACGAATATCGAGCTTAAATCAATATCGGAACTTCTTGATTGGATCCGACTGAGGGTCAAAGCGAGATCGAATAACAAGATAAAATCAATCCCGCGTGAGCTAATGTGAGGATCAAGACAAGAATTCCGGGATTGAAAAATACGTGTTCAAATCAATCCTTCTAGTACTTGGTTTGAAAAAATCCGGCCTTGACCGACTTCTGACATCGTTTGGGATTAATTTTAGCCCGGATATCTCAGATTTTTTTCTGCGTAGAAACATCGGTTTGGAATAGTAATTCTTCTTCGGATTTCCAGACCGATTTCGAAAGTCGAAGTTTTTTACAATCTTAAAGATGTACGCTTTCATTGCTACAGATTGTCTACGACACATACACTTTCTGCTGCCCCATCAGCGGATTAAAGAAGTCACACGATAAGTTGTTGAATTGCGGACGCAGCTTCTCAAAGAGATCATGCAAAGTCGAACTTACTTTGCTGGCATTTCAAAAGTAGACAGGGCAACGGTGCATCAGACAACTTTAAAAATATCGTGCGTGTTTATTTGGTTTTCATGGGTCTTCTTCAGGATTTTACTCAATGATAATATCTGGTTTGTAGAGGCTTTACTGGGTCTAAAGCCAAACAGATAGAAAACAACCTTGTAAGTAAGCACCGGGTTGAAGACTGCTCCCTGACTGATTGATTATTTCTAAACAGTTTTTCTCACTGGCACCCATTTTCCACCTGTTAAATAGTAATCCGAAAATCGAAATATAATGATTTCCGTACACTGACAAAAAAAATCAATCTAAAATCTAGATTGAAAATCTCGTTTTCAAGAACCTTGCAATCTTATAAAAACAACACTGAAAAACCTTGAAATGAGCATAGAAATCTTAAAAACAATATTTATCATCTCGCAACTTATCAATTATCCTACAGTTTTCTGTAAAGCTTTAGTTGAAATTTTTTTGATATATATCGATTTATTATGCTAAAAAAAAAAACAAAAAGAACAAATTTTCAGTTGCAATGGAACCCACCCCTCATGGGATTTAAAGCACGTCCTCTTCTTTCAATAACTCATTGGCATGACCGATTAGTCGATTTTGCCTTGGGGGGTCAGTTGCAGTATAAGAACTCAGGCTACGAAAATCTCTGCTCTTATGCTGCAACTGGTTGGGCCTAACAGTTGACGCTCGGTGGTAATGCGGTGGTGTCAGTGTTTCAGTGCACAGATGGTACTGAGGTCAAGTCCCCCAGTATCGGCGGATTAATAATTTAAAATTTATATAAGTTTTTCAGAAAGAAGAAAATGTTAATAAATTAAAACAACTAACTAAACCAACCAAATTTCACCACCCTTTCTCCCACCAACCTCATCTAAAAATAAATAATGCTTAATTTAATTTTGTTTTTTTTTTTCATATAAAAAAATTAGATTGTTTCATCTCAATTCAATATTGTTGGATTAAGATTTAAATTGAAATTATAAACTTGGGTTAAGATTGATTTTTTTCTCAGTGTACAAACTCACCATGTTGTCAGCTTTTAATGATAGTTAATCCCAAACTAATTGACGAACCATGCTTAAATTTTAACAGTGGACGATAGATGACGATACCAGTGATGCATTTAAGTTAACTCAAACCGCCCTATGTATGAATAGTCAATAGAAGTAATGGTTGTCATTTATAAATTTTCTTTTTTTAGTATGGACAAAGTAGAATATCTCAATATGTATTTCAGATAATCTTCCAGAAAGGCCACTTAACTTACCATTTTGTGGTCATAACTAAGCATACTATATAAGGCATTACAACACATCGTTATTCTAATGATAGATCCTACCTACCTCTTTGCTTACATTCCAGGGGGAGGGGGAGGGGGAGGTGCCACTGCCAACTAGCTTACTCGTGCTTTCTTAGTCATATAATTATGGCATGCCCGTGTGTTTTGTATACTTATAATTCAGAGAGGTTCTTTATTCTTTATAAACCAGGCGTGGTGACCTTCGCAAATGATAAGCCAAATATGTAGTAGCTGGGCGATGTGTAAGTCTGTTGAGATGAGTATGGTGATGAGTGTGCCGTGTGTTTCGCTCAGAAGATGACGTCGTCTTTATGAAGCTGAACTCATTAGCAAATGTCTCGGGCATAATTGAAACTAAATGTATGCCTGAGGCATTATCAATTATCTCAACTGAACTTTGCCTTCATGTAAACGAAGGAATGCAGAGAGCAGCGGAAGTTCCTTTGTCCGGCTGATTGAAAGATCGGGTGCATGTGCACCCAGCTCAAGCTGATAACTGGCACTAGCGGTGGTCTTTTAGTCTCTTATCAAGATTTGCGACTTTCCATTTTTACAGAAATCTAAAACTCAACAACAGACGATGACACAAGTTAAGCGCGTGCTGTGTCTGTGCTTTTAAAGTCCAGTGCATTGACCCTGAACAATTTGAATGCACTTGGTTTTATAATTTTGCTACCCTTTCAGCAGTTGGTGTACATGCAAAATAAACCAAGGCGTTTAAAAGCCTTAAAATTATTCAAAAAACTCAAGTAATAAACAAAATATTAATTCTTGAAAAATAATTCATAGTTGGGCTTGGTTGTTCGGTTATTAAACTTGGGAAAAGTCAGAAAAAGAGTATTATTAACTTCACCATTGTCATGATTTCTCCTAATATGTTTGTTTTATAATTTCAATGCTTTATTTTGTTGCTTTAACAAAACACAAGGCACAACGAAGAAAGCGAATGAGGCGCGAGGCGAATAACAAAGCACAACAAAAAAAATCCAAAAAAGGTTACAAAATAAACGTTGATTAAAATTTACAACAAACTCAAAAGAAAGGGGCACAAAGAAAATGATTATGGCGCTACGCCCGAGACCCCCACAGTAAAACAAAGTCGCATGGCCTGCGGGCGGGAGGGGCGGTGTACTATGTACATACATACATAAATATGTACGAGCATATGCAGTCAAGTGCAGATGAGCATTTGGGTTGAAAGCGCAGTCAGCGTCCCATGAAAAGTTTCGCTGAAAGGTTTACAATGCGAAAAATGGTGGAACAAAAGTTTAAATGGATTATTTCTCAAATGGCAAATTACCAAAATTGTAAAAAGAAAAGGCAAAGCTATTTAACGACAACGAGAACACTAAAATTCATTAAAGTGGAGTTGCTGTTGGGGTAGGTCTTTTACCGAATAAACTGCTATGTAATGCTTTAAACAGGAGCAACAGATAGAAGCTGTTGTTAGTGTACGTTTGAGTCTTGGTCTGTGTTCTGAATGATCAGTGAACTGGCCAGTGTCTTCAAAAAACTGTTCTGTTACAGACATAACGAAAATACGTTGCAAAAAGACACATTTAATTCTGTTTTTCTCAATACCTGTTTTCGCTCAACCAAAAAGCGTATTTTTCGTTTCTGTTTTGCTCATGTCTTTCACTGACCGTTTTGACGAAGAAAGTGTCTTTTACGTATGTGAGCGTGTTTGTGACTATGGCGCCTGTGTTTGAGTGTCAGTCAACGATATTTGTATATACATACACAGAAAAAACGAGAGCGTAAGTTAAAGTCGGCTCTAACCGACTTCGAAATACCCGTTACTCATGGAAACAAATGTTTAATAGCCTTCCTGTATTCCTGAGGTGGGTCAGCCGAAAAGTATGCAACATTTTTTAACTCGGCTATTTATTATCCGCCAGATATTAATAGAAATTTGTCAATTACTAAATCCAACATAAATGACTCCAAATTCATCACGATAAACAGATCAGACAACAAAACTTTTGAAAACGTATCACCTTTCCTAATAAAAACAAGAAAGAAAGTCGGTCAAGCCCGACTATTACATACTCTGCACCCTTAATGTCGCAGCTCGCATTTGGTCACGAGTCAAACGGCCAGTTAACACACAACGCACAGCGCAGTGCGCTCTCTAAGTCTCTCTCTCTCTCTCACTAAGATTGCTGCTGAACGCAATGCTTAGGTTATGGGTGGGGTGGGTGGTGGGTGTTAACTGATCGTTTTTTGCTCATAACTTGAGTATCGTTCATCCGATCTTTATCATTCCTTCAGCAAATCGATAAATAATTTTGAGTACTAGATATCTCTAGAAAATACGAACCATCTATCATCAAAACTGTAGGAGATATGACGTTTTTTCCAAATTGCGGGGGCGTGAGGGGGCGTGGCAAAAATTGAAAATAAACTTGATCTGCGTGCAGACAATAGGAGTCTACATTTCAAATTTGGTTGCTCTAGCTCTTCTAGTCTCTGAGATCTAGGTGTTCATACAGACAGACGGACATGGCTATATCGACTCGGCTGTTGATGCTGATCAAGAATATATATACTTTATATGGTCGGAAATTATTCCTTCTGCCTGTTACATACATTTGCACGACTTTAGTAGACCCTTTTACTCTACGAGTAACGGGTATAAAAACATCAGGATATTTTCAATCTTTTTAATCTTGGAGGAAGCCCGGCATGAGCTTGAAAGTTAAATCTCGATTTACAGGATATTCGACACTATTCAAGCTTTCAGGGAATGGCCCAAGCCTTTCGAACTTGTATCATTAAAAATGTGCTTACTTCGATCCCCTTTGAGATCACATGTTCATAATTACGAGAGAGAGAGCGACAAAATTTAAGTAGCATTTTTGACATGCGGCAACAAACGATGGCGATGGTCGTGAGCGATAAGATGCCATTCCATTCGTGTTCAAGTGCGTATGGTCTGGTGGGTTCGAATACCAGTTGAGCCCAATAAATTTTTATATTTCTTTGTTTTTCAGAAGTTTTAAATAAACCAAAACTGGTGTGGGTCTTGAAGTGTATAAGGATGTCCTATGGAATATGGCGGAGGAAAGGAAGAAGAGAGGTATCTTTCCTGGGATCAAATCAATTACATATCGAGCTCGAAAACAATCTCGAACATGCTTCAAATGATTCTGGACTGTATTGAGATTAAATTGTTTTCGAATTTTTTTTAGCTTAATTCTATTTTTTTTCCTTTTCTTTCTTTTTAGGTTCAAAAAAGTCGGATCAACTCAATCCTTTTTCGGAACGGGTCAGGAACATCCGGGATTACGCTGTTTTTATTGCCGATTGGGAATGATTTGATCCCGTATGGATTGATTTTTTTTTTTTTGAGTGTATGTATGTGGAGTATGGGGAAATTTATTATAATAATTATTTATTAATAATTACTCTGTGACACATTTTTGAACTCAAAAAAGTTGATAGCGTCGAGACCAAAAAATTCTTCAAGGGTGTGATGGTAGTATAAAAACCCTGTCTTGGTTTGGTCTGATTAGCTGCCGTTTTCTTTTTATTGCACTTTGAACTTTTCAGCTTCAGAGTAGGACTAACGATTCCATATCTCTTAAATTTTTTTGAATTTGCTTTTAAGCCTTTAACAAAGTTGTTGCTCTTGGCTTGACCTACAAAGCATTTCTTTGTATCAAATCAAAAAAATTATATCTTCATACTCAAAATTACAAAAGTTGCCCAAAAAAGCGAAGTTTTGACCACTTTTCTACAGTTTTTCAACTTCATCTTGAAACCCGTTTCAAATTTGCACAAGTAATACAGCTCAAAGTTGTAGCTTAGTCCAAAACAAACAACCCGTTAGAGCGAACAAACTTCATTTAGTTACTCTCTCATATAGTTATAGGCCCACAAGCACGTACAACTATAATAAAAACTCGAAAAAACGAACATTTTCGGTAAAAAAAAGTAATAATATTAAATTTTTTAAATTACAGTTTTTATGTTATGTTTTCTAACTATTTTCTTGATTTAATACAAAACAATCGAAATTTTTGACTGTGGCGCCCAATTGGTACCAAAAATTGCCATTTTTCGAGTTTTGGTTCCAATTCTACATGCTTAAGGGCCCGTAACTATACGAAGGACCAATCCAATGAAGTTGGTATGTTCCAATCGTTTGTGTATTTAAGTCCAAGCTACGTTTTTGTCCTGCATTGCTTATTTAAATTCGTTACAGTTTTCAAGACATGGAAACTTAAAACTTTTTTTCCTATATTTTAAGTCAGTTGTAAATTGCATTTTCTATAATTAATTAACAATTCTGCACGCAATTAAATATCTTTATTTCTACAAATATTTTATGTGAATAGTTAAGAAACTAATTTGCATACAAATCCCAGTTTTACGGTCTCAAATGAGTGGAAGTTTTTGTAAAACGCAATTTGTGCTTCATCATGTTCGACATCGAATCTTAACTTGTTTTTTTTCCTGAGCTTATACAAGTATAAAAGATTATAATAAAAGTACAACCACAAACTGAATCTCTCTCTCTCTATCTCTCTGTGTTTGTTGGCTAGGTCAGGCAAGAACACAGAGACTGATATTTAGCTAACCTCCACTTTTATTGTTGCAGGTGTTTAAAATGACATTAAAGTGTTGCTGAATGAGCCAAGTGACATGCCAAAAGAGAGACGACCACATTGTTCTCATTTTGAGAAGGAAGTGGCGGGGCGGTGGTGTAAGTAAGTGTCAAGTGCGACTGTGATTCATGCAGAAACAAACAAAAAAAAAAATATAAAAAAATTGCGCAACATTTTCGTTGTTGCTATTTTAGATAAGCACTTTTGCGGGGAGCACTGCTGTCATAATAGACAACAACCGCAACGTTGAAATATCGTGTGGGGTGTCGATTTTCCAGCCAACAAGAAACAAATTTTTCTTGCTTCTGTATTTAATCCCATTATCGATGTGAATGTATGTGTATATATGGCATTTTGATTTTCAAGCAATTGCATTTTGATTACAAAACTTTTGCTTATCAACTGTAAGTCCCGCAGAATGAGGCAATTTTCGCTATCTATCATCATTAGTGGGTTACAAGAGGGCAAAACACAAAAAACGATCAACAAGATAAGTAACAACACGTTGAGACGACTTCGGCAACATCAACTTTACTTGCACACTCAGACAATGGGTAACAGGTAAATACATTAGGCACACAGATAGTTTGTGTTTATGACCAAGCCAGTCTCTCAGCATCTTAATTGCTGCTAAACAAATGGAACCAAAAATGAATATGCGATTTTTCCAACTAACAAGTATAAGTACCCAAGCACTCAATGAGGCGGAAAACGGTAAACAATCTTTTTAAAGTGAAGTTTTTTAGAAAAATGGAAAATTTTCATTAGGCAAATGCAAAGAGAAAGTGGAAATAATGATTTCGATTAGTGCGGTGGCAAAATCACGGCTGCAAAACCAATGAACACGTCATACACGAATCGTAAAAACATTTTTTCCGCTATTTCGGTCGAATTTCCGATATGCTGAGCTTTGTATTTGTGCCGAAGGACGCGTTCGATTTTCCAAACATTTCGATAATTGACGAAGGGTCCACTTTTTCTGTCTTCCATTACCATTATCTCTATGTATAAAACTAGCATAAGACCCGCCATTAATGTAGTCGCCTTATAAGCCCGCCAATAAGGTATTAAAATCGGTTGAAACCAAGGCTGCAAACCGGTCCTGATCCGAACATTAAAGAACCAGTTCGGTTCACATTTTGCTAGTCCTTCATACTGGACCGTGAACCGAACCTTTCAAATATTTATTCTTCAGAACCTAAGCCCCGAAGCGTATACGAAAAAAAAGTTCTGTTCAGACAGTCATTTAAGTCAATTTCTTAAGAGCTTTTTAACTTTCTCAATATAATTACAATTTCGAAAAGGAAAGATATCATAAATCAAGTTGGAAAAGGAAGAAGACCAATTCCAATTTTAGAGACCAGTTACTTTTGAAAGCCTTTTAGGGGGGGACCTATGAATAATATCGATAAGGAATGAGGTCCATTTGATTTGACGATTTACAAAGCTTGGAAATCTGAAAGTGTTCTTCTGAACAAAAATAGGTGTAAATTTTAACAAAATCTTCACACCAATTTTACAGGATTGCAGTCTTGGTTGAAAGTCGATTCGATCAGACTATTTATTTTACAGTTTACTTTGGTTTTTCTCAAAATTGTAAGTAATTTTTTCAATTTATTTCAAAAACCACGTTTCCCCATTTTTTGAACCGGCTGGTGAGTTTTTCCAAATTGGAAAGTATTTGGCCTATTAGACGTAGAAACCCGATATTCAACAAGAAAGAAAGTCGGTCAAGCCCGACCATAACATACTCCGTATCCTTAATGTCGCCGCTCGGATTTGCTCACGAGTTACACGCGCTCATCTCGAAGTTTCTCTCTCTCTCTAAAACTAAGATTGCATCTATTGAACGGAATAAGTTATGTGTGGGGGGTGAGGGGTGTTAACTGGCCGTTTTTAGCTCATAACTTGAGTATAGTTCATCCGACCTTTATCATTTTTCAGCAAATCGATAAATAATTTTGATTACTAGATATCTATAGAAGGTACAAACTATTTATCTTTAGAACTGTGGGAGATATGACTTTTTTTCCAAATTGCGTGGGCGGGAGGGGGCTTGGCAAAAATTTAAAATTAACTTGATCTGCCTGCAAGTATAAGAAATATATGTCCCATACATGTCAAACCTCTATCTCTTACCATCTCTGAGATCTGTTTAAAATTAGACAAAATGCTGTAATAATGGTAGTAATTATTAAAATTATAAAAGGTAATAAAGTAATAACCCAAAATTTTATGAACAAAGTAATCTAAATTTTAACATGGCTTTTCTACACGCCGCGTGTACACTCAAAAAAAAATCAATCCATACGGGATCAAATCATTCTCCATCGGTAATGAAAACAACGTAATCGGATATTCTTGACCCGTTCCGAAAAAGGATTGAGTTGATCCGACTTTTTTGATCCTAAAAAGGATTACAGTTATCCAGGGGTAATCTTAAAAAAGATTGAATTAAGCAAAAAAAAATTCAACAATTTAATCTTAATCCAGAATCATTTTAAGCATGTTCGAGATTGTTTTTGAGCTCGATATGTAATATTGATTTGATCCCAGGAAAGATGCCTCTGTTCTTCCTTTCCTCCGCCACATCATGTAGAAAACCTACACGTCGCGTGTGGAGATCAGTTTTCTAAACAAAAAATGTAAGAATTCAGTACTGATTTAGAGCTACATTTTTCGTTTAGAATTTCCACACGCCGCGTGTAGAAAACATACACGTTCGTGTGGTATTCAGATTGCTGCATGAGAAATGTAGAAGTTATTTGAAAATAAGCTAATTTTCTTATGTCGTGTAGATTTTGCATTTGCCCATGCAGCATTTAGAAATTGAAATTCTACACGACATGTGTAGCTTTCTGCATTCTACAGTTTGCGTGTGCATTTTAGCTGGGCGCAATTCGTTTCTTTTACACGCGCCGTGCAGCCAAATTTTGTTTACTCTGTGTATAAAGTGCATTTCATCTTCTTTTTCCCGACAAACGCATAGAGTACAATATTTTATTCAGATCGGCTCAAAATTAACATCTGGCTTTGTCGCATTCAGAAAATTACAATTTTCGAACATTCACCATCGGTTAATTTGGAATTCGGTTTGGGTAATGCGGGTCAAAGTAGAACAAATAATTTGAATACAAATACTCTACGAACAGAGTACAAATTCCAATGGTCCCAAGGGAAGAAAGGTGATTAAGCAATATGATTCTGGTATGTCACAAAAGACACAAAATTTTCAATATTAAATCTGACCGGAGAAGAGCTGCACTCGCCTCCCTTTTTCCCGAGGACGCTTTATATGTTCACCAAGTCGCCTTGTACAAATTGTACTTGTTCGTTATACTTGCCTCAAAATATAAACGCTTCTTTAGAATTATTTCGATTCCATATCAACTGACCTTATCTTCTGCCCGCACACAAAACACCTGAAAATTTCACCAGGTGTCGGCTACAACAACAACAAAAAAAGTCATTAAATTTCCCGATTTGGTTAACACTCAGCCAAGATTTTGTTGTACAAATGGTCAGAAATTTGATTCGATTCATTATTTATCAGCAAAACAAACGCAGCGCTTTGTGTTAAATGACGAGTCAGGTAAAATGAGTGAGTTTGTGGTTTACGTTTTTTACGATATTGTGGTGCATTGTGAATCAGAGATGGTGGGGAAATGCTTCCTGTCTCGCCTCTCGCTCTGTTGTGATCATTTCCAGATATTTATTTAGTTTCTGCGCCATTTGAAAACAAAACACTTCCTGTAAAATGTGGCTCAAATGCAACTATCGGCAGTGCAGTAGGTTGAACAACAGTTTTTAGAGGGTGTTGAGGAAGTTTACAAATGTTCCTCATTAGGAACTAGTGTGTGTTCCTTATCCACTTAGAAGTACTAAATACTTTTAAGGAAGCTTTATGGATTCTTCTAAAAACTTGTGTTAAATAGCTGTGTATTGTCTCATTTAAATTAGTTGTTTTTTTGTAGTTTTGCTACAGAAAAACACTACGTATGTAAATTTGATGTAGAACGGCAGGCAAAAGCAATTACCTTTATGACAGTTATCTAATGTATTTGGCCAAGAGTTTGTGCTCTGTGTGGCATTTTTTTTTCTCTATGTCTATTAGCGCAATTGGTTTGTGCCACTTTCTACATGTGGCCAGCTGCTGCTGATGCTCCGGTTATATCTAGTTGTTGTTGTAGTTGGTGCTGGTGCTGCTGCTGGGTGCTCTGGTGTCATTGGCCATAACTTATGGCACGTTTTTTTGAAATGTTTACGAGTATTTTTAGACATTGGCAGACGCTCTTCTGACCATTGAATTTAGACATGTGGGTGTTTGGCTTGCCGTCTTCTTTTACTTGTAGGATTATAAATCTTGAAGTTTATGGAACCTTGACCTTAGAGAAGATGAGAAGTGTTTAACTACAATTGCTAATGTTATCCATTATTCATATCGTTTGGAAGATTTTCAGCTCCATTGGATGAAAATCTAAGATCAATTTAACTTTAAATCGATATTGTGTATATCCTTTTTTTATATTAATAATATTCAGTTCATTCGATGCAAAGGACCCGTGCAACGCCAGGTATATAGCTATTTGTTAAATAATTCTTTACATTGGATTAAAACCTCATTAAGTAAAGTTTTGCAATTGACTTTCCTTAAAGACTGTGAGAACTTCTCACTGAGAAGGATTGAAATAAAGTATATAAATATTTTTTTTTTTTCTAAATTTTCGGTCACCTTGTGTAAATTTGGCAACTTAATTTAGATTGTGAAGATATTCTCTTAATGAAATAATGTTATGTTGTAAAAGAGTAAACCGAGTGGCAGGTTAGCCAGGTCCTCGTAAATTAATATTCCCCAGGTACTAGCTGAGTACACGGTCATTCTGCTGGCCAAATGATCTATGGTGCGATATTTGTGCGAATCCAGTTCTTGTTCAATTGCAGGTGTTGGGATGTTTGCTTGAGAGAGCTGCCTGATTGCCTTCTTTTTCTTTGTTCCTGGTTATTAATTTATTTAGCCCTCTTTCAATTCAAAGTCTAAGGACTTCTTATTACAAAAAGTACAGCTTCAAACAACTGGAATCTTTAATGCTTCACATGACCATGAATTATCTGAATTACTTATATTACTTTGTTATGTTTGTGACAATTTGTGTTGCCATTTTATGTGACCATTTTTCAAATTTCATTATTTGTTTATTGCAACAAAAAAAAACGTATTGTTTGCATATGAAACAAAGAATTGCTTAAGTTTCATGGCAATTATCGTTTAATATGATGAAGAAAAATTGCGCTGTTAATTTATGCATAATTTTTCAACACTCTAGACCAAAAAAAGCCCTCACAATGGTTGTTGTACACAAAATTTCATCATCATCATCATCCAAGGTTTAATGGACTTTTTTTTTGGGGCGGGTCAATAACTTGTAAGGTTTTCAATGGCGGAAGAGAGAAAAGGAAAGAGAGTTAAGGAGGTTAAAAGCATTTGTCAAGTGAGACGACATATGAGTTGAAATTGCGTCTTAAATTTTAAGCTTTCAAGTACCCAGTTTTCCTTTACTTTTGTTTTTTTTTGTATTTTAAATTCACTAAGTGGCTAAAAAAACACTAGCGAATGATTCATCTTCATTAGAAATGATTTCTCAAAAAAGCAACAACTTCTGTGGATGCGTTGTCACCTTTTTATATATTTTTACACCGAATTCTTAATGAATGGCGCCGCCTCCCAGCCTATCATCGCATGACTAAAATGCAAATAGAAATATCTAAAACACAACAAATAAAAAACAATAAATGGATGTCGTGCCTGAAATACTAAGAATCCGGAAAATAAAATGAACATACAAAACTTTACATAAGTACAACAAATATTTATGCTTTATATGGCAATTTTTCCTTTTGGTTTGTTTACTAAAAAGTAAACAAAGAAAAATCAAAACGAGTTTTGTACTTTGGAACGAGAATAATGGGTGAATCATAACATGAAGTTGAGCTTTGGCAAGTCTTGGTTAATGAATTTTGATTAAAAAGTAAAAAATATTGATTGAACAGGCCACCTCCACACAGTCAGTGAATCAGTCCGTCAAGTTAGATAATTCCCCTCCCAATTGGCATACCCAAGAGGTGAAAGTGAAAAGTTGAAACAATTTTACAATTTTTGTTTTGTGTGTTTGCTTTTTCGCAACGGAAGTTGTTAAAGTTGAGTGTGGGCCACCAGCAGAGGAGACAGGGCAGCTGCTGGTTTGTGTTTTGTTGTCGTTAGCTTTTAAGGTCAGTGTCATATTTGGTCATTTATTCAAGTGCTTTTGTTGTTGCTGTTTTTCATCTGTGGGGAAGAGATGAGTCAGCTATGATAGTTGAAAATTAAAATGAATTTCGCATTTAAATAGTAGGTTAAAGATAAGGTTTGCTTTTAAAGCCCCCGTTTTCCAATATTGAGGTGGAGATTCCCGAAATAGAAACCCAAATAAAGAAGCCCAGCGCTCGGTCTTAGCTCAATACAGGTACTAAAACAATTTGGAAACGTGGTTTATTCCAGACAGTAACAAGGTGGCCGAATGAACTATATATTTTCGCAAGTCCTTCAAATGAGTTTCTAAAATCGACGTATGCATACATTGCTGGAGCTGGAGACGGGTCCCTATTTTGGTCAACAATGCCAATTGGGGTAAAAAAGTAAATAATCAGGTAATATACCACGCGTATTGATTACTAAGGCCCGTTTTCGTATGTTTCTGTTTTTGCAATTCCAGGTGGATTTTCCGGTGGAAGCTTTGTAAAAATGTGAGAGACGCACTAGTCACAACGATAAATTACAGAGATAAAAAAAATTATTATTATTTATAACTAACAATATTCTCTTACATACTACATGCATAAATTATAACTAATACAGGGTGGTCCACTTTAAAATTGGAATTTAATTTTGCTATAAAAATAAAACGGCTCGATATTTTTCAAAGGTTCAACATTTATTGGAAAGGTTGGTTCATGTCATTTATTTATGAAAATCAACATCGATCCACCCAATTTTTTATTTATATAGTATCAATCTTTGGGAGAGAGAGAGAAACTTAGAGATGAGCGTATAGCGCGTATAACTCGTGAGCTGCGGCATTAAGGATACAGAGTATGTTATAGTCGGAAATGACCGACTTTCTAACTTGTTTTATGTTAAGTTAGTAAAAATTCGGATATAAGTTTATTATTTGAGGTATAACCCTTACTTTCATTTCCTTTCACGTAAAATTTAATAAGCTTGCATAAAAAAAAATGCAATTTAATCGATTTATTTGTTTGGCATTAATTAAGCTGCAGTCAACATGAATAGGGGCACTAATTGGCAGTGTACTTCATGTGGTCGGATTAGATGCGTCACAAACATCTGCAAGCAACAAATTAATTCTGATCATAAAATGATTAGCAAAAATAACGATTTGGATCATCACTGTATATATGTATATAACAAATCTAATCATCGTCTAAAGCGCTCCACATTTATGGTTGCCACAATTAACAAAGCGCCATTGCGACCCCTTCAGATAAGCTAAAAGTTTTACAGTACAACAGTTAATTATATCGACTACGTGTATTTGCTGCCTTGGGATCATATTTTTGGAATTTCTTAATTATTAGCAACCAAAAGGGCTGTCCCCCTTCGGGGGCTGCGTGCTACCGCTGTCTGTTGCCAGGTCGCCAGCACGTGTGCTCGTTCACTCTCCCTCTCTCTCTCTCTCTCTCTCGGGCTCTCTACATGTGCCTCTCTGGGCACACGCCCAAAAGCTAAAACACAAATTTCAAATGGTTCGAGAAGTTCAAGAACATTTTTCTTTTTGTTTTCCTTTCCGTTCCCTTTTTGGCAAACGAAAAGGCAAACCAAAACCAACCGAAAACCAAAACCCCTGAAACTGAAATTAATTAAATATGCAAATATTTGCGTGTTTTGGTGTGGTTTATTCAGTTTTGTGCTCTGATTATATTGCATAATGCACAAGAAAAATAAAATAAATATTACGCCAGGTCTTTAGATTAATAGGACTGCACCCTTAACCTACCTAAACTACTTACTTTCTTGATAAAATCTCGAACCCAACCGATTCTGAGTTATTCGGACGCAAGTGCGGAATTAAGTTTGGATTTAGAATTGGGACAATATTGATGGGTTAGTGATCGCAATTCGGTTTTTTTTTATGGCAGCTTTATAGCCTTTGTTTAGGAAAAATAATAAATTTTTTTATTCAGGATCGGTAAGGGGTAGCAGTGGATGTCTGTGCTATGCTTTATATAACTTCAGAGTGGCTGTTCCATAGATTAATGGAATTAGTTTATTGTATTATGGTTATTTTCGACATAATTAGGGATATATAAATTTTTCTGAATTTTTATGCATCCCCAAATTCTACGTCTCTGTTATTATTTGACTTCACTAAGCAGACACTGACACTTAATGATCTAGGTTTCTCTCTCTCTCTCTCTTTCTTTCTCTGTTTAACTAACAGAGACGGCTGCTGCTGTTAGCAACTACTAAATTTAAGAAATAAAATTCCGTGACCGCGGTCACACAATAAATTCAAACATTTATTATAACAAATTCTACTAAATGGATATTTTCAATGAAATATACAATTTGACATACGTAAAAAGCCGCCCACCATAATAACATAAGCAACAACAACATCAGCAAACACCCCAATTCTCATAAATAAAATCATCAGTTGTCACCCCAAAAAGAGATTAGTTTAGAGAGCGAAAGAGAAGGAGAGATCTGCACACAGAATTAAATAAATAATATAAACATTTTTGTGACAGAAATAGCCTCTAAAAAGAGCGAAAGAGAGCCAACAAATTATTCTTTTCACTTACATTTATCATTTTTGTTAAATTTAATTCAATTGCAGACATAAAACGTGGCATTCTCGTCATTGCTGGTGCCTGTCGCCAACAACAACAACAATGACAAACAGGAACAAGCAGCAGCCGCTATCAAATACTTGCTTAAGACGAGCAGCAGCACTCGCACAACAACAACAACAAACAAAAGTGCAGCTAATTGAATTGATTGAGCTAGAAAGAGAGAGTGAGCGTGAGATGTAGTTACTCTCTCTCTCTGACTCTTTATTGACTGTTGCTGACATTCCACAAAACGCATTTCTCTATTATTATGAATTGAATTGAAGTTTTGTTATTAACTTTAATTGTAAAAATGCCGCAAAAGAGAAAGAGAGAAAGAAAGAGAGCCTCAAAAAAAAAGGGGGGGGGGGGGGGGGGGTAACAAATTACAATCAAAAATGCAGTCGACCCGTAAAGCGTAAGAAGTTTTTTCATTTGTGTACAGGAGCGGAATTGCTATGACAGGAGAGGTCAAACTATTATATACATAGATTTTGAGCAGGGAAACAAACCGGAACCAGAACCGGAACGGTAAACCGAAAAGAACCTCTCAGAACGTGATTTCACACTGGCACCGATATTTTTAATTTTTTGTTTTCCGGTATCCGAGAACCGATATTCTTGGGAACGAAAAAAACCTAAACATTGTACCTGTACAGTTTCGGTTCTCAGTGCAACAACTGGACTGCAAAGCTGCCACTTAGTTTTGAGGGAATTTTACGCAATTTGGTTAAATAGTAAACTTTAAAAAAAGTCTGGCTGAGCAAAGCTTTTGTATTGAAAAATAAAAAAATAGAGCTATGCTATAGTCATCCGACTAGGATCAATCTTGGCAGAATTGTGTGGAAGAATATTATATTGATCAGTAACAAGTTTGGGAGCGATAGCATTGAAAACAAAAAAGCAAAACAACCAACTATTTTTATTATACTATATTATATATATTTTTACTATATTTTTTTCAGTTTCAGTTTTTTCAGAACTATATTTTGTATGGCAGCTATACTATATAGTTTACCGATTTTCATCAAACTTGGTTGAATTATGTAAATGCATAGAAAATACGAGGTTTGGGCACGTTTGCGTTGAAGACAAAAAAGTTTTTCTAACTAAAATTACTTATTTGACCAATACTTCTTATGGCAGCTATATGCTATAGTCATCCGATCCGGCCGGTTCAGACAAATGTACAGCGTCTTTGAACCAAAAGACTTCGTGCTAAGTTTGGTTAAGATAGCTTTAAAACTGACGGAGGAGATATCATAGAAATAAACGGACGGATAGACGGACAAGGCTATATGAACTCAGCTCGTCATGCTGATCAAGAATATATATACTTTATACATTATCCTTCTATGCGTTACAAACATATGCACAATTTTAATATACCCTCTACAAGGGTACATTTGGGTACATATTGAGAATTCATGTTTCATATTCCACTAAAAAATTGGTTTATGTTTTGCTTATCCATATTTAAAACTTTTTTTTACCCATAACTTAATTTCCGAGAATTTCTAACATTTTTTTCGAGAAGTGCCAGAATAAAGGGGCGGAAGAGTTAATTTTAGCAATGGACCAAACCGCTCCTGGACCAATACAATACCAATACTAACACACACGCACGTTTTACCTGCAACCCACTTAGATACGTGTGTGTTGTATGGCGTGTTTGTAGGAGTGTGTGCTGGGCAGCAGCAACACAAGCACATATGTGTATACATGTACTAATAAATACCCGTAAACTAAAATAAGCAAACAATCAACAATATTCGGCACGCACTCACCTTTGGCCCCGTTGCAGCAGCAACCCCCGCTCCCGTTCTGTAGCCGCCCTGCTCTCCTGGCTCAAAGAAGGTTTTTTTTTGGTGTCGTGCTGCAGAGCGTTTTTGAATTTTATGCACTCATAAAATTTTAAACAACTGCGACGCCCTTTGCTTTGTTGTTTTTGGCTCTGACAACAATTAATACGCGCGTGTGTGTGTGTTAACAACTATTTCTGTTTGGCTTTTTCACTTTTGTGTATTAGATTTTTGACTTTGATTTTCACCCAATTTGCTCTTTTACTCTGCGCATCACACGAATCGATGAAAGCCGCGCGGCCGTTTTATTTTTATTTAATTTCGTTACATTACCAAGAACTTGCACTTTAAACTTAAATTAACTTATTATTTATGCATTTTTCTTTTACTTCTCTTCTTTTCAAACTGCCGTGTATAACGCCTACGAACCAATCGCCGCTAAAATCAACAGAAAATGAGGCGACAAAGCGACAAAAGAGTGCAGCAACAACAAACGAGAGAGAGAGGGATTAAAAAATGGACTAACGCGTGACGCAAATTTGAGCTCAGTTTTACAGCACCGAGCGCCGCCAGTGCTGGTAGGCTGAAAGCTATGACACTCACAGTGTAAATGTTATCGCATAAAAAAAATAATAGTTAACTAAAAATGCATTTTTTGTCATGTAGTTTATTTAAGCCTGCTTTAATTGAATTAATTAAGTAAATTGTGCACAAATTGTTGAAGACTCTTATCGACTTATCGGACAGCAGGCGTTAGTGCATTCTGAAAACGCGCTAGTCCCTCTTCTTTTTCCCCCTCTTTTTGTCTCTTCTGTTTTCCTCTGTTTCTGTTTCTTCTTTATGCTCGAACGGAACGGACGTGTTTCGTGTGTGTGTATTTGTAACAATTTTTAAAGAGCCAAAGCAATGTAAAAAAATAAAGAAAATCCATACAAATTTAAATACTTAATTATACAATATAATCACCGCATAAAATAATCAATAGCCAAGTGCAGTGTGTGTTTGACAACAAGGAAAATTTAGTCTAAGCTAAAAATTACGTGAGTTTTTCCCATTAGCAGAGCATGCGCTAGAGCGAGTCGGCAAATCAGTGTGTTGCAAGAGAAGAAAAAAAAATAGAAAAGAAAAATATAAAGTGCCGTAAGTGAATGTGTGTGTGTGCGTTCAAAATGAAATCTAAAACATAAAATTAAATTGCAGCAAAAGAAAAGTTTATCAGGAAGCACAAAGCATAAAAGAAAATTGAAAATAAGTCTTCAATAAGAAGAGCAGCAGCGCCTTCGTGTATGTGTGTGTGTGTGTGTGCGCGCGTTGTGTCTGTGAGGCGAAATAAGAATACAAAGCAGCAGCTGAAAATAAAAAAAGGCCATAAAAAAGCAATTGAAATGTGCAAAGTTTGAAAATCATAAATTTTATTCTCATATTTCTTTTGCAGCGCTTAACAACGAAATAGAAAATAATAATTATAGTGTACTCAGTGGCGAACTTGAGGTTTCACAACAATAAAAAAAATCAAAGTATGTCCCGCGCTTAACATTTTTTATTCGCCGAAATGTCATCAAGAGCAGCAACAACAACAACAACAACAACTACAACATCGAACTTTTAAAAGGCAGCCGCTCCAGCAGACCAAGAGCGAGGGAGAGCGAGCAAGAGACGACGGCTAACGGTCTTTCAAAAGCAAAAAAAAAAAAAACACCACATGTAAGTAAATGCTCTTTTCTGTAGATTTTTGAATATAAAAGTTAAATTAGATTTCGCTGACTTGATTATTTCATAAGGCAAAACTGCATATGAGTAGAGTGTTTGTGTGTGCCTTTGCGGCTTTGGCTTCAACGGAAATGATAATGACAATTTTTGCCGATAACTAGCGGAAGTCTAAAAAGACCTTGGAATAATTATAATTGTTGAATGTGGTGCCAACTAGGTCATTCTTTTTTAGAAATTAACATCAGGGATCGAGGGTTTCTATGCTCAAACCGGTTTGGAACCAAACTGCACACCAAATTTCTATACCATTTTATTAAATTATGTCAATACTGAACAACACCAAAAAGAACATAAAATGATTGGTTAATGCGAATAAATATTCTTTCAAATCTACTGTTATTTTTTTGATTCCATATAAATCATCTTGTCCCAGTCCCAACTAACTTTAGTTTTGCTCAAAAACCAGGAAGACGAGCAGCAGCAGGGAGCATCCATAACAAACACACAACAACTCACTAATACAATAAACAATTTTCCAACGGTATTTTACATATGCAAACGCAAAAGAAGAAGCTGCAAACTCACAAACGTACAAGAGAAAAGTTGCATGCTGACTGCGGCAGCGACGCACAGTGGGGCCTCGGGACGAAATCTGTGTCAAAAATCAATTTTTTGACTGATGCGATGGACAAAAGAAGTTAACTTTTCCGATAGAGATATATTCCAAACTAACCCATACGAACTTATTTTGAGATCGTATAACAAATATGGACGATTTAGCTTTGGAAAGCCAAAGCGTATCTTTTTTTTCAAGTCTGCGAGGAAATGTGCAGGTTAGCGGAAAACGCAAATTTTCGAATTGAGTTGTCGCCAAACTATACCACCGATCATAATATATTAGTATAAGAATATAAAAAAAATGTTAAACGGTAGCGCCGTTTGAAAAATGCTCCATATTTCTCCCTTTTTTCAACTTTGGTAGACTCATAGTACAAAAAGTATCAAAAAGTGATGGAATTTATTTTGTAGACAGCTAAATTAGTCAATTCTCTACCTAATGTATTAAGAGGGGATTCTCCGAGCCTGTTTTTTGAACCTTTTTTAAAAAAATCTTATTTGAAAACGCAGAGTTTTTCCAATTCTGTTTTTTTGTGCTACAAACAGATTAAAGTAAACAAAAAAAACTTTTTAAAAAGTGGGGGGTCCAAATAAAAATAAATAACTATAGTGTTGGCGGCCACGATTTCTCGTCTCCAGGTTGTCTAAAATGAAAAGTAAAAACAGGGTTATAATCAGTAAAAATGTCATTCTGGTCTGACCCTGGAAAAAAGCCGTTATTTCTCTGCTTTATTTATTCGAAATTTATTTACTCAAAAATTACTTGTTTTAGCGAAGATATAGATTGACTAAAAAGGCTATATCTTCTAAAGTATTTCGAATTTTCGAAAAATCCTTTTAGGGCGATATTCTCAAATATCCAAGCTATTAAAAAATGCAAGAAAAAATATCGAAAAAAAATGTTGCGCATGGAGAAATCACAACTCAGCAATTCCGATCAATGGAATACGGATGCTTGCCTGTATGCTTTTCACATAATTATTACAAATATGTATACAAATTCGCAAATTCCCTTTTGGTGCCAGTCAGTCTCATAATAAACTGCGTTGTGAACAACAACAAAGTCAATGCGAATCGGAGCACGGCTTCTTCAAGACGCGCACACAGACGGCGCAGCAGCTGCATTTTGGGCGATCGAGACTCGCTGATAACGGTTGTTGCTGTTGTAGCGGCTGGGAAGATTTGTACGTAAAGAGAGAAAGAAAAAAATAGTAAGAGGTAAATTATTATAGAGATGTAGGGAGCTAATCTTGGGCCAGACCTTGGCGTTGTGTGGCGGATGATTTGGGAGCTGAAAGGCTCAGGTTTCTGCTGGAGAGGAAGATGGCGAGGCTAGGAAGGTAGGCGTTCATCCTCTGTTCGAGAGTTCTAACATCTCGGCCGGTGGTGATAATCGAACAGTCGTCAGCGTATATGACTATTTTCATATCTGGAGATGGTTGCGGAAGTCCGGCTAAATATCCGCTGATAACAGTTGTATTTACTGTTGTTGTTGTTGGGCTGCTCCCAAACTCATATTTCATGGCCACCGCTGATATGAAGGGTTAAAGATTATCTCATTTACTTTGGAAGATATTAATTTAATTTCGCTAAATTGGTCGTTTCGTCCACTGTGCAACGTCGTGACGTTTTTGTCGTTTGGTTGTGTGTGTATGTGTGTAAGTAACTTATTTTTGTTTAGTTGCTACGTTTTTTTGTACTCTGTACCAAAGGTACATTGAGCTTATTAAGTTTCTACAAAAGTATGCAACCGCCAGAAGGAAGCATCTGCGACCCTATAAAGCAGGGGCCGGCAAAACACGGATGCTCATTTTGACTTTGCTTGTGTGTGTTTAGCCCAGACCCGGCCAGCCATAGCTACCACGAGCCGAAGTCAGTCGTGTTTTTATGCAAACGCGAACCGAACACATGATTGTGTAAATCGGTGAACATTTAATTGCAAATAAAACGGCTGGAGTCTGGAGAGAACTCTCTTGCTCACCAACCAGTGTTGCCATTTTAGCTATTTAGTTGCTAGATAAAAGTGGAAATGCTATTAAATTTTTGAAAATGTTATTAGCTACAAATCTGAGAATTTTAAAATTATGTTTAGTTATTTTTAGCAATTCGCTACTTTTGAGTCGAAGTGCAAAATAATGACTAATAAATCCTTTTGAAAGCCGAGCATCTATGCCATTAAACAGCCCCTTAGTACAACGCCTTAGATGTAAATAAATTAGTAATGAATTAGGGCATAATCATTAGAAATAGCTCCAGTTAATGAGTGTGTTTTTTCTTAATTTTTACGCCTAACAAAGAACGCCCTGCCAGTCTCAAATTCATTACGAAAAATCCCGTAAAGAACCATGTTTTTAGTACCATCTCTTTCAAATCAGGGCTGATCTCAGTACTGAGACCACCTAACGGGTTCTGACACTACTGTGGACCATTCAAAATGTTGAACCTGAATGAAATTTTAAGCACTCAGAAAAAAAACGGTTACCCTAATGTCTATTTGAAATGGATATTATCATATCCTTACAAAATTGATATTATAATCCTTTTTTCCTTATCCTTTTCACGATTTTCAGCTGCATTAGATGAAAATTTAAGATCAATTTAACATTAAATGGATAGTTGTTGGGTTTAGCACATAAAATATACATGACCTTGAGCAGGCTAAGAACTATTTCTTAAATTAAATGTATATTTTACTACCCAAAATCCAGTCCTAATGGATATGAATTTATCCAATATTTCATCAATAAATATCCTTTTTTGTCTGTGCGTTAGGATGGTTTTAAGAACTTTTATTTGCTTTATTAATTAATATTATTTTGAACATATGGACTACACAGATATAACAAATGTTGTCCCCTCTTTGATTTGTAGGCAAAATATTTAGGTTCAATTTTAACTAGCCAAAAATTCACTGAATATGCTTTTCCTGCTTACGGCGAAATCACAACCTTCCCGTTTAGCTCAATAATGAAAGTAACCAATACAGATTCTGTCTTCAGGCTGTTTGCAGACCACATTTTATTTATTATTGTAGTCTTAACTCCTTGAATAGTATGTTTGTGTCATTTGTGTTAGGTTTTAGTTCTAAAATGAATTTTTTTTAAGTTTTGACTTTTATCAACTTTTTTAGCCACATTTTTTTATTTTTAGCAATTATTTTTTTGCACATTTAGCAACTTTCGGTCCTCATATTCTGACAACACTGTCACCAACACAAGCACACTTTTTTGTCCTCTCCATTTGGCCGGCACTGGTTTAGCCACGGGAGAGCGCGCTCATTTAGCACTTCTTTGTTGTTGCAAAAGAGAGCAGTTTAAGCTCGTATACTGTCGGTGTGTCGCTGCCGCAGAGCGCTGTTGAATACACTTAAGACTGGGACGTGCCGGTCTCTGCTTTAAAGTATACATATATATTCAGACGAGTCGATATAGACATGATATAGCAACGTCATATCTCCCACAGTTTTCCAGATAGATGGTTCCTACCTTCTACGCATATTTAGTAATTATTATTATTCATCGATTCGCCAGACGAATGTTGAAGATCGGATGAACGATAGTCGAGTTATAAGGAAAATCAACAATTATGCTAGGTAGCATCGGCCGCAACGGCGATGTTCAGCACTTTACACACTTTAAGGCGCACTTGCCACTTTGTGTGGTTTCTAACTTAAATTAATCAAGCTTTGGGTGGTACAGAGTATATTATAGTCGGGCTTGACCGACTTTATTGCTGGTTTTATATTCGTTTTGCTTCTTTGTGCGCGGTAATTTTTTTTTATGGATTTCTCTTTCGGCAATTTTGTGTATGGCTTTTTATGCAGAGAAGCAAAAACCAACAAAATATGTGTATAAGGAAAGAGAAATGACTTTGGAGTCTGTGTGTTGTGCGAGTGTGTTTGTGTCGGTTGCAACAAGAATTTGCCACAACTTTTAATTGACAGCCAACTTTGTGTTTTGGATTGTGGTCAGGTCAAGCTGAATGGCCAAATGGCACGCATATCTATACCTGACTCCCTCCCTCTCTCTCTCTCTCTCTCTCTCTCTCTGTCTGTCTGCTGTTTCTACATGTGTGTTCGATCTTGCAGGCAAGTTTCAACTCTAGTTGCCATAATTGGCCTTTTTTTTGGGTCTGTCTGTCTTTAAGCTTGTAATCAAAAGTCTGTCTTACTCAGCTTTGGGCATTTTTGTTGTTGGACTTTAATTGGATTTTATGTATTTTTTTTTTCTAACGTTGGCTTTGAAATGTAAACTGGTCTTTCAATATTCTTCGTAAATGGGTTAAATGGGATTTTTTGGATATGGAAATATGGGACCGAAAAGCTTTAGGCATTTGTTAGTTTTCGTTTTGAAACTTCAACTTTATATTAGTTGGTTTTTTTTTCGAGAACATTATTATTTTACTGAAATCAAAAGCAGGAACATCCTTGAGAGATTTTCTCCCCCAATTTTTCACTTTTTTCACATATCAACATAGTTGTCCGATTAACTCTGAATTTAAGTGTATTGTCACCAGAAGTTATACATTCTTACGAAATATAAAATCCTTAAATGAATAAATATAATGCTAATCAAAATCTTTGATAAATTTTATTTTTACTCAAATATAACACTAGGCAACAGGGATCAGTATATTGATGAAGGGTTGGTGGTGAATCTGTTTTAAGAAATGTTTCATCACGTTGAGATTTTAAGTAATTTGAGCTTAAAGTTGAAAAAAATGTTTTTTTTTATACTTCTTTTTACGCGTTTTGTGGGAAACCTATACTTTTGTTTTGACTTTTTTTGATACTATCGTTACTACTTACTACTTCTTAACTTTAAAAAACGACTATCCCAAAGTAATATTGTAATACATACAATAAAATAACAAAAGTGTCTACTGCCCAAAGCTATGCCTTGCAAAAACAATACAACAGGCTAGTAATTTGTCTAGAATTTCAATTAAATTTTTCAACAACACCCATTGAATACTTTGGGGTAGCAACAATATATACGAATTTTTGGGAAAACGTTTCCAATTACTAAGAAATGTATATCTTCATTTAAAAAAACCGTAGAAATGTATGGGATAGATTATTTTAAAGTTAAGGAGTAGTACTTTACTATAACATTAAAGAGAGTCAAAATTAAAATACATTGCATTGCTAACATTTGCATTTTTCACTTCAAAATGCTGCCAAAAATATAAAAATAAATCGAAAAATGAAAACTCTTCCTTGTTACCTCGGTAAACATAACACCTATTAAACGCATATCGACTTTTATTGTTTCAGATGATACGGTCATGATTCGGTTCAGATGAGAAGTCACAAAAATCTCTTTTTTGCTTTTGTCGTTCCCTTTATTCGCCTCGGCTTGGTTGATGGTAAAAATAACAGCGCGCTGAAAAAAAACAAATGTTGTTGCGTTGCTTTAAATTTTGCCGGTCTTGATAATTTCAGGAAAATTTCGTAGCAACAGCGATTTGTTGTGTGTGTTGAGATAAATAAGGCGCCGTGCAAAAAGCAAAATGCAAAAGCAGAAAAGAGATGTGAGAGACTTCTGTCCCACTTGCGCTGCCGTCGACACTTGCTCCTGCTTGAACTTGAGCCACTGAACAAAAACAAAATCAAAATGAAATTCAGAAATGATGAAACGACGACTGCTGCTGCTGTTCGCTGTTTGTATTTCTGAAAAGCAGAAGCAGCATCCAATGCAGACGAAATGAAACTTATTGCAGTTTTTTAAACACTGCACCTTTGTGTTACCGTGTAAAGCATTCAATACATTCACACATTTGATGTGGACTGCATTCAATTATGTTGGAAAGAGGCCAATATGTGACACATAAAATGAACTTAGAAAATACGTAGAACAACTATTCGACGAAGTCCTCGTTAATTTGGAGACGAAACATATTACTACTTATTTTTTTTTTTTTGAAGAACGAAAATCCGAATCGCTTAGAGAATCTTTAACAAGGTTGAAATGCTTGGGCAGCAATTTAACTACTTGAAGAATAATCGCAGGGTGAGCAAAATCTACTTCTACTCTATATATAAAACAGTTTGTCCCGACTGACTGATTCACTGACTAACTGAGTGATTCACTGATTGGCTATCAACGCAGAGCGCAAACGGTAAGCGATAGAAGGCTGAAACTTGGACAGGAGTTTCCATAAGTGGGGAGAGTGCGTACTAAGACGGGGTTTTTGGAAAATTGCAACCGAA
Organism: Lordiphosa magnipectinata; assembly: GCA_037044535.1. Classification (NCBI taxonomy): domain Eukaryota; kingdom Metazoa; phylum Arthropoda; class Insecta; order Diptera; family Drosophilidae; genus Lordiphosa; species Lordiphosa magnipectinata. The sequence goes on along the minus strand of JBAMBO010002246.1, from coordinate 722,344 downwards.
AAAGCCGGAAAAGCGTCGGAAAAGTTTGTATGGGAAATTTTTTTTTTTCTTCCTGTTGACTTAAAATTTGGTTTGTAAGCATAATACGCGAAATAATTCGACACGTGTTTTCCCGATTTTAGAAAATCCGCCCCCAGGCGAGAAATTCCTGGAAAATTCTAGATTTTTATGTTAAGTTAAAAGAAAATTATTATAATATCTTCAATATTTATTGAAAAGCTTAATACACAACAGATCAATACAACCAAAACCATTAAGATAATTCAAATAATCTCTCACCCCCATAGAGAGTGAAAATATGCATGTGCATGTGAAAATCGGCAACCGTGTGTTGTGCGCTCTCCAACGTTCAAAATACAAAAACGACCTTAGTCGACGAGCAACATGCATAGATAAAAAGCACACAACAAAAGCATAATACACCCATGTGAGCCCATAAAAAAATACAAAACAAAACGTACAGAAGGAGGAAGATAGAAAGAGATGGGCTAAAAGTCTAGTTCTAGGCAGTTGTCTTTGTAGACCAAGAGAAAGAGAGAGACACCCACCACAACATATATTGTATATGTCTCTAACGCCCCCCCCCTCCCCCCCACGCCAATACATGGACTGCATGCATTCATTCGTTTGTATCTGTTGTATATCTTGTCCAGGCCAACTTCACGTAAACTTCATTTGCCGTCTGGCTGCACGCAGTTTGGGTCTCTGTTTTTATTTCTTTTTTCTAGCTACAACACAAAATTACTTTTTGTGGCTTGACTTGCTCTCTCCTGTGCTCTGCTCTCTGGCTTGCTCGCTCGATTGCTCTGCTTTGCTCAGTTCGTTTATCTTTAATGCTGCTGCTGCTTCTGCCTTTGTTGTTTGTCTGCTTTTATTTATTTATTTTTTTTCTTGTTTTATAATAAATGCCTGTTTGAGTTCATTCAACTGTCAAAAAACACACATCGAATGAGAGAAACGGAGAGAAAATTGGAAAAAAAAATAATGTTAAAAGTAATTTTCCCTTTTGATGGCTATTTTCGTTTGAACTTTTGTAGTTTCTACTTGGCAGCAGCAGCAGCTAAATTTAAGTTTTCTCAAATTCTAAACAGTCAACAACATTTTACAGCAGCCTCTCCCCACCCTCCCCTCCCTTCCATATCAACTCCTCAAATCGCTTACACATTTTGTGCTCTCCGTTTGTACAAATTATTTATGGCATTGTGTTTCCGCCTTAAAGTAAGCGAGCAGCGCACAGGCAGACCTCCAAAAATGCAACTATTTTTATATCTGTTAGATATAGATAATGTAGGAAGAATTGAAAGGAATTCACATTCCTGTTTAAATATTTTGGTTGATTTGTTTGTCTTTAAGTATTTTTATATTGATTGTTACATTTTCTCATGTTTCATCGTTCTTTTATTCAGTTTTCCCCATTGCAATATTACTCTAGCAAGCATTATTATTTAAATGGAAATCGATGCATATATATGTATTAGTATGTATGTATATTTGTGTTTGTTGTTATTGCCAAGTCATTCATTCATTCAATCAGCTCCAATCAATGCCATTCGCTACAAATTGAGGTTGTGCCTGCTTCTACCTCCTCTCCACTCCTCTCTTCTCTTTGAGCTCTTGTGCATTTTTCATGCTGATTCGTCATTTAATGGGCTTCGCTTAAAATCGAATCAACCAGGGCCGTTGTTGTTGTTGTTGCTTGCTACCCATTGACCCCCCCCAACCCAACTTTTTTGGGCCACGCATGACTCGCCCGCCATCGCCGCCTTGTACGAAATTTAAGCTTTAAAACAGTTCTCTCTCATCTCTTTCTGTTTGACACATAAATCAATAAAAAATTCTTTTACACGTGCACCTACCTCGTTTTTCGTTTCGCAAAAATTAAACTCATTTTTCAGACAGAAAATTGGAAACCTATTTTTTTTTTTTTTGCTCCAGTTTTTCTTATTGTTGTGGCAGCTGCAGAAACATCCGAGACGACACATACATATGATGTGTGTTTGAAAACGAAGCCCAGACAAACTGCTGTTGCTGTCAGTCAAAGCAGTGGGAAAAAAACTTTAGAGGATAGAAGAACACTACTCAATTCGACCCTTTTCTAAAAAAATACAAGAAACGTAATACTATTATAGTGGCTTTTGTTGCTGTTTTTCTCTACCTTGAGCTATATGGTTTTGGTGTGAAAGCCGTGTGAAATTATGCAAATTATTGTCTTCAAATTAAAAAGAGCAAGTTTCGAACACGATTTGAAAACTAATTTCGAATTCGGTACTTCCGGTACTTTAACCCAGGGTTCCCCAAGAAGAGAGGACAGAAAATGTGTAAATGCTTTTTAACAGTGTTGCTTTTCAGCAGTGTACTGCCGCGAATGCGATTGTCTTGTAACATTAACTGCAACTGACTTTCAATTCAAGTCTTATACGTGGGGTTTTACCGAATGCGTTCGGTACCCAGTACAGTGGTCGATTCTGCCAATCTGGCAGGCAATTAATGCAAACTTCAAAATTCAAATCTGGTTGATGTTTGTAATTTTCTTGAAAACTAACATCCCGCCAAAGTTTATTCCGATTTTTATATATTTTTCCATTCGATAGTCACGATGTCATGAGCATGCAAAACTCACGATACTTTTCTGCCCATACCTAAAAACATTTTTGCGCCTTTTTAAATTGTTTTGTTTTGCGCTGAGAAAGTTAAGGTTTTGCGATTTGTTGTAAAGTAAGACTTTAATTTGACAATAGTTGGTATGTATTTAATAAAAAATAATTGTGTATTAGTGGTAAATCGATGTCGAAGTTAACATTTCCTTTAGAGTATATTTACATACATACCCGCGATTTTGGTGGAGTAGAACTTTTGATATTGGCCCGTATGTGTTTGTGAAAATGGTCAATTGTGAATCGTCTAGTGTCAATATGAACTGCAACTTATTAGTTTATTACCTTTTATACACAGAGAAAACAAAATTGGCTGCACGGCGCGAGTAGAAACGTCAAAGCTAAACGAAACGTATTGCGCCCTGTTAAATTGCACACGCAAAATGTAGAATTCAGAAAGCTACACTTGGCGTGCAGAAAAGCTACACGCCACGTGTTGAAATGAGAAAGCTACACGCGGCGTGTAGAAAAACTATGTTATGTTTCGAGTAGGTTTTGCATATTTTTTTTCTCTGTGTACTCAGTCTTTAGAAGATGTCCAAGCTAGAGAAGTCGGCTCTTCTCAAATTTATTCTATCCCCACCAGAGATCTGCACTTGTGCACTGCAACTTTAAGTGTACTGCTTTCGTACTTGATATTTTTCATAATCGAGTGCCTCAAATGACTACAAAAAATGTATGCAGTGTTTACAACACTCATAGCATATTTGTGCTTCGGGTACCGAGTGCCAATTATACCCGCGCTACTCGTGCGACTCAAATGTTTTACTTGTAGGGTGTTGGTTGAATCACCCCAAAAAAAAAATTTCGCTCTTTGTATTTGTCTCTCTCTCTTGAGATAACAACAACAACTTAATAGCGTTTACAGTTGCTTTTGCAAAAAAGAGAGAGAGAGAGAGAGAGCAATAAAAGTTATGCAAACCCGTGTTCTATTTGTGTTTGTGTTGTGTGTGTGTGTGTGAGTGGCCATCGTAGACGAAATCAACATGCGAGGCCGCTTAAAGGAGAAACAACCACTTTAACAGATGATCAAGCAGACACTCATTCGCAAACATACCAAAAACAGAACAAGTGTGTATTTGACTCGACTGCAAAAGTTCGAGTGTCAGTCACACCCCATACGCTTTTAAAGCGAGTATTGATGCAGTCAAGAAAACAGGGACTGTTGCAGATCTCTGATCCTCACAATGGATTAACCATCTCTAGGCTAGTAGGGAAGGGTATCGCAATGCTTACTTGAAGGCGATAGGTAAACACAAATGCACAACTGACTAATAGCCTATTTCCACTGGCTTCATTTCTTATCATTTTCATTTCTAAAAATGATGCTGTTTCCATTGACAAATCGTCATCATTTTGATATTCGCAATGCCACGTTGACAAAAACAGCTGAATGGTTTGATTTAAGCAACAGGCGCCACTTTCAAACTCACGGGGACTTTTTGCAATATTTACCCAAAAAAAGACATACCCGGCAGGAAAGCAATTACCCGAACGCATTGTTCTCGCCCTGAACTATCAGCAGAAAGCTAAATACACAACTTTTTTTGACTAATTTATATTTAAAACAAAACTGCGCCAACTTTTTGAATTTACATCAATAGTTTATTGGTGATGACACTTTCTATTTCCAGCGAGTAACGAGTAGTGCCAGAGAGTAGCGAGTACTTTTTAAAAAAATACCAAATTCCTTCGTGGCGAATGCCATCATTTTTGAGAAATGAAAGAAATAAAGGGCAAAATGCAACAACAATTTGTATGGAAGAAATGATATAATTTTCTTCATTTCTTGTCATTTCAAGAAATAAAGCTTCATTTCTTTGGTGGAAATAGGCTATTAGATGTTTTGATATATGTAAAGTAAACAGATTCAAAAATCATATTTATGTCTCGTCGAAATGCACTGGCTTGACCGCTTCAGACTTCCTTTTGTGTGTGTTATTTTTTTAAATAATGGGCTAATGTCAAAAAAAGTTTTCCTCACTAAAACAACATTTTCGACCGATGGTTCAGCTATATGCTAGCTATATGCTATAGTCATCCGATCTGGCCGGTTCCGACAAATGTGCAGCGTATTTCTACCAAAATGCTTCGTGCAAAGTTTGGTTAAGATAGCTTTAAAACTGACGGGAGGAGATAGCATAGAAACAGACGGACAGACGGACATGGCTATATCAACTCAGCTCGTCATGCTGATCAAGAATATATATACTTTGTGTGGTCGGAGATGCTTCCTTCAATGCGTTACAAACATCTGGACAATTTTAATATACCCTCTACAAGGGTATAATAAAATGATGTCGTTTCATTTTAAAGATAAAAAAAACCACATCGGGTGAAAGTACTTAATTTTTAGTAAAAAATGCAATATATTTTCCCATTGCAAAGTCATAAATGTTTTCTCGTCAATTTAGAGAAACATCATTTGGAAGTTGTAATTAACATACATAAAAAAAGTGATTAGAAAATTTAAAAGATTTTATCTTAGTGGTAGAGAGTTGTGACTAGTGCTTCCATTTTAGCTGTTTAGCTGCTAGATCTAGCAATTTTGAAAGTGGAAATCCTATTAGCTACAAATCTGGCAATTTTTAAATTATGTTTCGCTATTCTGTTACTTTTGAGTAGTTATGCAAAATAGTGTCTAACAATTTCGAATAATAGCTAAGCATTCTATACTTTTTCCCCTCAGTACAATAAAAGTAAGCACTGATGAATTAGGGCATAATCATTAGAAAAAGTTACAAATCAGGACTTATTCTAGAACTAAGGCCCATCTGCAGGGTTCTTCTGATACTACTGTGGTGGTCCAATGGAATACGTTGATCTTGGTGAGAAATAAATATGCTCAACAAAACTCAGCTGTAAACGTTAAATGCTATTTTAAGCAGGCCTGCGAACCCAACTATTGTTTTTAACTTCGATTCGCGGTCTTCAACCGACTTCTTCAAATATTTTGGGATGGGTTTTTGGTTCGATCTCTGGTTAGAAACGAAATTGATGTGACTAACATTCAAAATGATGGTGGTCCAATGGAATACGTTGATCTTGGTGAGAAATAAATATGCTCAACAAAACTCAGCTGTAAACGTTAAATGCTATTTTAAGCAGGCCTGCGAACCCAACTATTGTTTTTAACTTCGATTCGCGGTCTTCAACCGACTTCTTCAAATATTTTGGGATGGGTTTTTGGTTCGATCTCTGGTTAGAAACGAAATTGATGTGACTAACATTCAAAATGATGTTCACAAATTCTGTACTTTTGATCAGAAAAAACAAGTTTTAAGGCCCTAAAAACTAAGAATTCATTGGACGGTACTGAAAGACAGCTAGCGCAATAGCTTTACATTGATTCATATTCGATTTAGTCTGTTCTCTATTATATGAAACACTTTGGTTAGCGTCAAAGTCGGAGATTTTACTTTCTTCATCTTCTAAAAAAAAGTCTATTTAGAATTTGTAATAAGAATCCACCATACTTTCGTGACGATTTCGATTCTTTGTCGCATAATTTTTAACAGATAACAATTTTTCAAGATGGCTTTATTTTTGTTGTACCGAACCGAAAATTAGATTCGTAACAGGTTTTGTGGTTCAGCATTATTTTTCTTTACCTTGCTTTCGTTTAAGGTTCGATTAACAGTTTAATAAAGTCGGAAGTTTGGATTCAAACCGGCTCGGTTTATAACCGGTGTGAAGCCCTGTTTTAAAGCATAAGGATGGTTGAAAGAATTTTTAATGTTTTTATTGAAAATTATTTCTAAAAACAATAATTTTGTAAGTTTTGACTTTTAGCAACTTATTTTAGCCGCATTTGTTCATTTTTAGCTATTTCTAGTAATAATTTTTTGCAACTTTCGCATCTCATATTCTGGTAGCACTGGTTATGACTACCTGTTTCAAAGTATTGGAAGTCGTGGTCGCGTATATATTATATATAAAGATTTTAGCTTTTACCTTTACCTTCAACCAGATACCATTCGGATGATGCGTTCCATTCTCTTGCCAAGAGAATGTAGAGAAGCTTGGCTTTTCTCTCTTGGGGCAAAGTAGCCAAATTAAAGCTTAAACAAAACGTTAGCTCAATTTGACTTGAGGCTTTAATCGAATGTCATAAAGATTAGCAAGAAAACAACAATTAAGAAAAACTTTGTCAATTTATCTTCATTGTCAATGCACGAAGGCTGGTGAAATGTGGCAACTGCGCCAAGTGGCAACCAGAATGCCCAAGTAAAAATGGGCGCAAAAACTAGTTACACACACACACAGACACAAATTCCAAGCAAAGGCGGCAGGCAGCAGGCAGCATGAGGCAGACAAAATGCCAACCCAAGCCACCCACTGACCTGGCACGTTCCGTCTCCAAACGTTGGCAACTTGAGCAGCAGCTTGGGGCGTTGTTGCCGCATTTTTATCAAAAAAACGTTATCAAAATGTGCGTTGCCAGCTGCGGCTCAGAAGGGGCAGAAGCGGGCGTCAATGTATGTGAATGAGGTCGGTAGAAGAAGAAAAAGTTGAAAATGAAAATAATGACAGCTCTGGCTGGTAAGAGGAGGAGCAGCAGGAGGAGTAGAAGGTATGTAGGTACGAAGCGTAGGCGGCATCTGAAGCTTTTGTCTAAGTGGGTGGCGGCTTTGACGACTTCTTTTGCTTTTAGTGTTTTGTTTTGTCTAAAAAAAAAAAACAGTCTCTTTTTGCTGTTGCCTGTGGAATTTTGCGCATGTACAACAAATACATAAGATGTATGTACGTACATATAGAGACGCACGTAAATTGCTATCGATTTTCTCTGTTTCTCAAGAGAGAAAGTAGGGAGGAGGAAGGGTGACGAGCTTCTTGTTATGTTTATGACATTTTAGCATAACGGCAGCGACAGCAACTAAGTCCTTCCATTTAAAAACGTATCTCAAAGATACACACGCATGTGCATGTGCATGTGCCAGTTATTAACGTCACACGCCCGGCTAAGCTACGCCTTTGCTCAGGATTAGTATAGCTTTACCAAGTAGCTACGGTTTTTGTTGGCCAGGAAAGAGCTGAGATTAGGAGGGGGTAGCTTGCTATTTCGGAGATTTGTTTTTGTCAAATATATCAATACAACTTTAAGATGTCAAGACTTCTGGTAGATCAAATGGATCAAATTTAAGGGATTGAGTTGATCGGTTGAAAGTGTTTTCCATGCCTCAATCAAAGCCAATTTTAACGATTTGTTGTATCCAAATGTTTTGTTTAAAGACCACAAGTTCTCCTTTTGGATTCATGCGGGGGAAGTTTTGTTATTAGCCTGCGCAAAAAACGCAAAAGGTTCATTCTCAGGATCTCTGTGTACTCAGTGGAGTTTATGTGGAAATGCCAGCCTCTACACAGAAAAAAAATAATGATATGATCTGGGGCTTAATATTGTATTTTTTCATATCAATAAAAAGCCGATATGACACACTTGACATTGACCTGTCCGAAAATATCAAAGTGAAATTTTCGACCATTTCAAAATAATATTTTTTAAGATCAAATTGATATTTTATAATTTAATTATTAAACAAAGAGAAAAAAAAAATTAATTGGAAATGGCACTATTTATTTTTTACCCAAGTACTATTATAGATTCTTTTATAGAAACAGAAAAAGAACGAATTTATAATTTTTTGACCCCGCCCTTGACCAGGGATCGAACTGTGGACCATTTGCACGTTACAAATTGGCATGGCATCTTACCGCTCATAGCTTATAGCCTACTTAAATATTTCTTCACATTGCTTGAAGTTTCGATGTAAAGCACTATTTTTTCCTTCTTTTCCTTTTCTTATTTTCTATACATACCTTTCCCTTTGTGAGAGTTTCGAAAATTAAATAGATATCCTTTTGACCTTTTCTAATATCATTTGACAAATTGATATTATTTATGGTTCTAAAGAAACTTTATAGCTTAGAAATTATATGAAAAAAAATTATATTTGACAAAATGTCTAATTAACCAGCCCATATCAAATTTATATAGATCTTAATTTTTTTCTGTGCAAGCATATAGAATCGCAGAAATCATCAAAGAACCACCTCCGAAATTTTTCCTTGAAAGTAAAGGTAATTTTTCCTCAAATTTTCCGCCAGTAGTGGGGAAAAACCAGTCAGAGAACCCTTAGGAAAAAATTACCTTCACATCTTAAACTAGCTCATATTACTTTGATTGTTTATTATTACGTTTTTGCCCGTTGAGATTATACCAAAAAACTTTATTTCAGGGTACTAAACCACAAGGAAACCAAACTACCGAACACCCAAGTAACTTTAATTAGTGACGGAAGTCCAGCCGTCTTTTGTCAAAAATACGGCAGTTGCCAATTTAAGGACCTGCTCATCTCCTGTTTTGTTGCAACTGTGCGCATAAAATTGTTTTATATCCTGGGCTTTGTGAGACATCTTCTATAACAGAGGTGCCCGCGCCCATTCCGCAAGCCACGCACTCGTTGTTGCTTTGCCCAAAAGAATAGCTCGCGCGCATATTTTCTACGCGCCCATAAGCCTGCTTAAAGCAACAACAATTTCATATGCGTGCTCTACTCTCTTTCTTTACGAGCTAAGGTTTTGTTGTTGGCGCGTGCAGACCTGCAACGACAACAACATATGTATGTGACTCTCTTCTTTCTCTCCAAAGTCTCTTGCAAATTAAAAAACAACAACAATGTTGCCACACACACAAACAAAAATCGGGTTTCTCTTTCTATTTCTTGTTGTTGTTATTGCTTGGCATATATTTTGTGCATTTGCATTGGTATTCACTAGTGTTGGGTAAAGGTTGTTCATTTCACTGAACATGTTCACTTGTTCTTTTTTTCTAAGCGAGTCATTTCTAAGGGGTTGGTTTCGGTTTTGTTGTTTCGGCACTGTTTTTTGATTGTACACACATTCGAAATTTGTGTGTATGTGCGTCTATTACTCTCGCGCTAACTCTCCCGCTCTCTCTCTCTCGCGCGCTTAGTTCAAAGTGTTAGCGCCATACTTGTTATAGTCCAATGGATGGGGTCCAATGTCAGCTCCCAAGAACAATCGTTTTTTGCGTCGCATGCGTCTTTTATAATATCTATAAATCTTTGGTACAGCCCACAGAAAAACACTTAGAGCAAGACAGAGCGAGACACACAAAACAACTCACACAGCAAGAGAGACTGAGCAGCTGAACAGCTCTTAGAACAGCTCAAGAACAAATCAGAGCAAGCTCACAGAGCGAGACCCACAAAACAACTCTCTGAGCAAAAGAGACCAAACGGCTCTTAGAACAACTCAAGAACAACTCAGACTGAACAAGACTCGCTGAACAAAAATGAACAATTGAAGAAGAACATGTTCACTTGTTCAGTTTAAAGAACAACTCAATTTTGTTCACTCACTCATGAACAACTTCTCACTCATAAACAACTCAACACTAGTATTCACGAGCCCTTAAACTCATTCTGTTCTATAAGCGTCCTAAAATCTGGCTCGTCCTCTCAAACCGTGGTGACCTTTATGCTATTATCGAATCAATTGGACTTATAAATAAAACTTGCTCAAAATTTCTCTTTTTTTTTCTTTTTTTTTTATCATGGAAGAACACTTTTGCTTTGTCAAATGCGATAATTTTGAGTTCAAATCAATATGGAATTATACATATATGCCGCTAATCCTTTAGATCGGTGGACAGACCCACCTTTGTCTTTTTTAAAGCACATTCACCCGCAAAAGTTCACTGCTTTGACTGTTCCTTAATCTCTAGTGTGTTGTCCAGGCTCCATGTTTCGTCCACGCTTGAACAACGTCCAAATAGCGGTATAAGCAGAGTGACTAGCCTCTTTACTCATGTTTCTCCTTGATGTAAGACTTCGCAAGGTACAAGGTTGTCTGCTTTTGATGGCTGTCAAACAAAATAGCTAAATATTGCAACAACGTGCCGCAACGTTAAACTCACATTCTAAACTTTAAATGAAATCAAATAACGAATTTTTCCAAAAAAAAAAATATTTAAATTTCAAGCCATTTTCCTTCGCTCAACTTAAAGCTTTAAGAACTAAGCAAAGCCACGCCCTAGTAGTAACTGCTATCCCATTAGCCAGCTCAAAACCCTCTAACCAAAATTTTGACATTTTATACATTAATTTAATACAAAAAGTTTGATGGAACAAAAAAGCCAATCCCCAAATGGGTGGTAAAAATTTAAATGCAGACGCCATTTTCTATTACTCCGCACATTAAATTATATGGGCGCGCCTGCCGATATCCCCTCCTTCAAAAGGGGGTAAGGAAAGTATAAATGTGAGCCGAAAATAAAATCAAGAGAAAAACAGGAGCTGTTGGATGATGGCTGACTGGCTGGCTGGGTGGCTGGCTGGTTGACTCCTTTGCAGTTGCTGACTGCGCCCAAATAAGGGCTAGGGTCTGTAGTACCCTATATATATACAACCCCTGAAGACTTTTTTCTCTGCAGTTAGAAAATATTTTTGCTTGCCAGGCACCGCCCCAAAAAGTTTTCCTGCGAAAGGACGATCCAACATTTACACACACACACAATGATTATTTTTCATGCTTTTCTCATTTCATTTTACTGCCTCAAACACACACACACACACACACACACAGAAAGAAAAACTTTCACAATAATGCTGCCACCACCCACCCACTTTGGCAGTAGCAGCCTCACGTGCGCCTATAGTTGATGTCGCCTCTCCTTCTGCTGCTAACTCAACACAGGCAAACGCCAACAGCAGCAGAAGCAGGCAGAGCATTGTCTGCCCTTGATTTTATCGATTTTTGCTCTCGCATTGCCTTTTTTGGCGGAGCTCTCTTACTCTCTCTCTCTCTCTCTGCCACCCAAAATGGCGCTCACAAAGCTAAGCTTTGTGTATGTGAGTGTGTATGCCCCGGCCGGCTCTTCTTCTATGTATCCCCTTGTATTTTATGTGCTGACTGCCGCCTGTTTCGTTATTTATGGCATTTTAACCCCAAAGCTACCACCCCCCCCACCCACCCTCACCCACGCCCCACTCACTGAAATTGCTTTAAATACATACATACAAATCCATGTACACAGGACGCTTTAATCTTTTGCCCATAAAATTTTTGCAGCATTTAAATTTGCTGTGTGTCGGTTGTACCGTTATACCGAGTATCCTGCTGTGTGCAAGCACTTTTCCCCCGTTTTGATGCATTTAAGTTTTCAATGCGAGTGCGAATACGAATTTTGTTGTGCCAGGTCTTGGAGTTGACTTACTCATATAACTGGTGTGATTGCTAATGGCTTTTGCAATTGCAAAAAGTGTGCACAAGTGTTTGATGAGGCTAGTCCTGTTAATAATATAATTCTTATTTTGTATTAGTTTAGCTTGAGAAGTGAATAACAAAGATTCTCTATGATTCTAACATCTCTGATAGTATCAAAAACTAGAATGTAAATTCAACTTCATCTGACAAGGATTTAATACACTTGGAAATGCTTGCCGCAGTAGTCCTTTCGAAAGGAAAGGTTATCATTTTGAGTGCAGAGTTAAGATAGCTTTAAAACCGACGGAGTAGATGGCGTAGAAACAGACGGACGGACAGACATGGCTATATCAACTCAGCTCGTCGTGCTGTTCAAGAATATATATACGTACAATTCAGGACCCACACCAGATTTGGTTAATTTAAGTGTTTTCTAAAACAAATTTTTGTTGTCAGCTTTGCTTAGTTTTGTCTGGGAATCACCCCTAGGACCTTGGGTCCATCCTATAGCACCTCACCATGCTTGAAGGACGGCGAAAAAACAGGGGGAAACCCTCTTATTTATGAACATGTGATCTCATAAAGGGATTAAAGCTCATTATGGCTTTGCTTGTGTGTGTTTAGCCACTCGAGAGCGCGCTTATTTAGCACTTCTTTGCTGTTGCAAAAGAGAGCAGTATAAGCTCGTATACTGTAGTTGTGTCGACGTCGCACAGTGGGCGAAAAGGCTAATCCAGCGGAACACAGTGGCCGGTATGGCCGATTTAGCGTTGGAAAAATCATAAATTAATGCAAGCAAGCATTAAGCAAAGCTTGACCGAATAAATTTAATTTAAAAAAGGGCTTGCACTTTGGCATCCAATCCTGTTACCAAATTACCCTGTTGACCTACAATGATGACCATAAGCTTGTTTTAAAGCTACTGAAATTCTCTATCACCTTCCCTTTGGAATTTTTCAAATATCTCTTTCCGTTCCAAAGTTACGATTTTTGCAATGCTAGATCAGCGAAATCGGCCACTGTGCCTCGCTCTCGTTGGCCAACGCTGCTTTACACAGCCCAAAGAGCCGCAAGCCTAGCTTCTCTTAATCTCTTGGGGTGTGTGCTTATAGTTTTCGCACAAGAGAAAGGGGCCTACAGTTTAACGCCAATCTTATTCTTCAGCTTCAAGTCTGTCTCTATACATTTGGTTCAATAGGTCATGTAGTATGTCCTTGAATTTCACGCCTACTAAGAAGATTTCATAAAATTGGCAAGTAAAAACAAGTTAATTCAAGAGGTTTACCGCCAAGTATAACAGAAGTGAGAAGATTCTGGTCGCATACGTATCAAGCACAGACAGAAAACCGCAGCACACGTCCATCCCTAGTCAGAATAATTGTAAAACCACCGAGGAACTGGGAATACATCATCAATGATCCATTTCGGTGGTGAATTTTCCCATCTCTTATTAACTTATCAAACTCGGAGAGTAATTTTAAAAAACCATAAATATAAATTCTCACATTAACTTATTATCATGAACCCTTTTGTATTATCAAAGGAATTCAGAATTACAAGTGAACCCCACAATCAACATTTCCTTTTTTCCATATCAAGACAAGGTTTGTGTGTGTCCCTTTCAAGAAAAATAAAGATTTATAGAAAAGCCTAAAAGGGTATCAAGACACAGCAAATAAAAATATGTGGTTTTATTTTTGGAACAAAAAGAATAAACAAAAAATAAAACATTGTCAGCAAAGTTTTATGTGTGGGAGTTGTGAGGCTTCAAGGGACTTTTAAAGGGGTGTGTGTGTGTGCGTGCGTTGTTTAAGTGTATGTGGGCTAGGAACATGATGTCTATTATAGTTTTCGTGTGGGTCGCGGACGACTTTGAGTCAGTTTTTAAAAGGTTTTTTAGTATTTAGTAAATAATATTTACATACATTTGCTGGATAAAGATAAATAACCAGTTTAGTGCAGGCTCTTTAATGTGTGGGCCACTTAAATCCTAAACAATAAATCAATACTATTTGAGAATTCAATTTTCAAGCTATGTTCAATTGAAAGTGCTTTAGGGGCATCACAGTAGGCGAAACGGCCATTCTATCGCGTCGAAATTCAATATTTCAAGTTTGAAAAAGCGTTAATTTTTTTTTATTTATCGATTGCCGATACTTCGATTCCGATATATATCTGAACAGCTGTGAGTTTAAAGTAAAGTAATAATTAAAAAATTAAAAAAAAAAAATTTGTATTATTTTGAGAAATTATAATTGATGTAGACCAAAAAGCCTCTGTAAATCCTACATACATTTAAATTTATTAAAGATAAAGTGGTGAAATTAGGTAATATCAGCTGAGTGCGTTTACTCTGCACTTTACTTCACTTAACATGGTCATATCTGCCCCTTAAAATCAGCAATTGTATCACATACTTTACACTACCAACCTCCCTCCCGCCTGACCACCAAAGATTCCTTCAAATACTGTCTGCAGACACCACCACGCCCATTTTTGTCAAAAGGCTGTTAACACCATTAAACGGTAAAAACTAGGGTTTAGCCCCCTTTTGTTCTTGGATTTTATGGGTGTGTTTTGTCGTTGGTCTGAAGTCTCGTGATGGTGTGCAAAAACAAAACGAAATGTTGTGTGTATGTAATAAAATACGTGTCGCGTGTTTAGACATCATAAATATAAAACTTCCCCCCCTCCCTGTTAAAGGGCAGACATAGCCAGTTCCAAGTTCCTTCTTAAAGTGGCCGCAGTTGTCCTTAAACTTTTTTGCACTCACGGCAGACGACAGCATGCGCTCTTTGGCATTGAATGCACCCGCTCAGTTGCTCGCTCACTCGCTCGCTCATTCATTTCGACGACTTTTTGTTGTTGACAAGCCCTTTTTTTACGCTTTTGCACTTTTATTTATGCGATAAAAATAAAGCGATAATAATAAATGTGATGGCGGGGGCAACAAGCGAAAAGTTATTGCACTCCAGAGCAGAGCGCTGAGCGCAGAACAGCAACAGCTGTTTGGATTTGACTTAAGAAAGTTGTTGCAGCAAAAGTTCAATTGCCGCCCGTCATTCTCCTCCAGCTTCAGTCAGCCGGCCTTCCGCACTCTCCTTCTCCCTGCTCTTGCTGCATTTGCATTATTTATTAGCTGTGGCCGCTGCTGTTGCTGTTGGTGGGTTTCTCTCATTCACTTGCCATGTGTTGCGTAATATCCGTTGCAAAAATGCAGTGACAGAGAGAGAGATAGATGGAGTATAGGAGAAACAGTGTTTTGCATGTGTGTTATGTTGTGTAGGTCAGGTCCAAATAGCTGCGGGAACAACAATGAATGCAAATTACCGAGTTAAACAATCACAAAGAACAAAAATTAACTGGAATCATTAATTACGAAACTCAGGAGAAATGAAAATAAATGTATGGACTTGCCAGAACATAAGCTCCAGAAGTTTGTACATTTTTATACTCTGTACCGAAGGTACATAGAGCATATTAAGTTTGTGCAAAAGTATGTAACAGAGAGAAGGAATCATTTCCGACCCTATAAAGTATATATATTCTTGATCAGCATCAACAGCCGAGTCGATATAGCCATATCCGTCTGTCCGTCCGTCCGTATGAACGAAGAGATCTCAGAGATGGTAAGAGATAGAGGTTTGACATGTATGGGAAATATATTTCTTATAATTGCAGGAAGATCAAGTTTATTTTAAATTTTTACCACGCCCCCTCCTGCCCCCGCAATTTTGAAAAAACGTCATATCTCCTACAGTTTTGATGATAGATGGTTCGTACTTTCTAGAGATATTTAGTACTAAAAATTATTTATCGATTTGCTGAAGGAATGATAAAGACCGGATGAACGATACTCAAGTTATGAGCAAAAAACGGTCAGTTAAAATGCGAGCTGCGACATTAAGGGTGCAGAATATGTTATAGTCAGGCTTGACCGACTTTCTTTCTTGTTTTTTTATATAAATACATATAAATACATATACATAATAGTCCTGCAGGATTTACATTCTAAATAATGAGACAATTTCCATCAATCAAAATCCCAATTAAAAATGAATTAAACATGAGCATTTTGCTCTCCACCCTACCCCCTTTTATTATTGTGCAACAGCCTAGACCAGATGTTCCATTTTGTCGTCTTATTAGACAGACAATTTGCATACCAAATGTTAAGTATTTTGCCGCCCTCTCTACCTTCTCACTCTCTTTCTGTGCAAAAGGGTTTGTTGTGCTGTTTACCTTTGAAATTATATTTAATTTAGTATAATTTCTGCAAGTAGCAATTTATTGATTGAAAAAATCCCATGGCATTTTCAAATCAAAATTACTCCACTCGTACGCTTCGTCTTTGAGTATTTTTGTTTTATTATGAGCGCACAATTGCGCATAATAACTTACTTTCCATTTTGTGGTGAAACTTTTTGCTTGTTTGTTTAGATTGCAGATTTTAAGCAAAAAGGAAAGATTTGCCTGTATTTGAAATGGTGAAAAAAGAGCCATATAGGCAACACATTTTGAAGATCGATAAGATTTATTTAAAATATTAAATTATGAGCTTTAAACCGAATTTTCTAATTACTTAAATTACTTTTAAATACAATTATATTAGTGGTATTCCTGAAAGCAAGTTAGATTTGATTTAGATTTCGTGAAAGCAAATCTAAATCAGTTGAAGAAACGACCCTTTTTGCTCAGTGATTTGATTTAGACTTGTGAACAGCTGTTAGTGTGACCGCAAAGCAAAGTGCCTGGAAGGTTACGGCTAGGGGCAAAAATGCAGCGGTAGGCATTGGAGTTTAGTCTCATCATTTCTATTCTTATTCCCTAACTCCGTCTTTGCAGTTATAGCGAAGAAATGGAGCTGGAAGATGACGTCCACACTGCCATTGTAACACTCAAGTAGGGTTTCGAGGGCAAAATGACTGCCGATAACATTGAGCTGCGATTCAAGCCTCTCGACCCTGCCTCCATCAAGGACTACTTGGTCAACATCCCCTAATTCCTAAGTGCGAGTTTCAAGTTCAAGCTAAGCTGCTTTTTTATACGTAAATAAAAATAAAATTCGAAATTGGTGTCTTTTGGAAATGAATGAGAAGTGAAACTTTATTTGAATATTAATTGACTCCAATCGCCTCGACATAGCCCACACAGCCCACACAAGTGTCGGGGTCGAAGATGAACATTTTGCAATGCGGTGCACCATTTTAGTCACAACTTTGATTACCTCCGGGCCACAACGTCTCCCACAACAGCCACGGCTGGCGATATGTGGGCAAAGGGTACGTACAATGCCTCGTTACTGAGAGCCGATGTGATCAGTAGATAAACACGGATAGTCCGACTCCCTGGTTTTGTAACTGGGAACTCGTTGATTGGAAGAACGAAATTATTAAAGTATCCGAAGCAGAACTATGCCTGGACCATTGCGTTTCAACTTGCGCTGGTAGTCCGGAGCAGTCACATCAAAAAATAGGCTTTTGAGATTATCTTGTACTTAACGACACATCCATGAAAGGGGACAGAAGGTGGTTTTAGATGGGAAATAGAAACCAAACAGAACATTTTCATTTGTTTCGGCACGTATGTTAGCAATAGCAACTCGAATCTCGTTCTTCAACTCATCAATTGTTTCAGGATTGTTTGCAAAACATTTGTCCTTGACCGCTCCCCAAAGATAATAGTCTAACGGTGTCAGTTCACAGCTTCTTGGCGGCCAATTCCTAGAAGAACCAATCACTTAACATTGCGCGGTAGCGCTCACCATTCACGGTCACGGTGGCTCCTTCATTTTCAAAGAAAAATGGACCAATGATGCCTCGAGACCAAAATCCGCACCAAACAGTGACACGTGGTGGGTGCATTGGCTTCTCGACGACGATATGCAGATTTTCTGTGCTCCAGATGCGACAATTTTGTTTATTAACATAGCCATCGAGTTGGAAATGTGCTTCATTCGAAAAGATGATTTTTCGGTCAAATTCACCATCTTTGACCAAACGATATTCCGCCCAACTTGCGAACTGTAGACGATTCGGATGGTCAATTGGCTTTACTTGCTGCTGCACCAATTTAACTTTGAACGGCTTCATGGCAAGGTCTTTATGCACAATTCGCATCAAAGAAGTGCGCGAAATGTCCAATTGTTGAGATCGATGGTGAGTTGACGTCGATGTTTTCGGACGAGCACACCGGACGAGTACGTACACGGGTTGGTTTATCCACCAACATTCCAGTTACACGAACTCGCTTCACGAATTGAGCCACAAATTGAGTTTTCGGAACATTTTTTTGTAAAATATTTTTTTATTTTTTCAAATTTCGCACAGTTTGAGTCGAGGACTCACCACTTTGGAAATATGTTTGTAATATTTCCCAACTTTCTTCAAGCGAATAGCGACCCATTTTGTAGATGTCAAAATTTTTACTAAATAGTAGTCGCTTTCCGAATTACATTTGACGATTTTAAAGTCAAATTATGAATTGTTCAAATTCCAAACACTAGATGGACCACCCTTTATATACTTTATGTGGTCGGAGACGATTCCTTCTATGTTTTTTTTGCTCATAACGTGTATCGTTCATCCGATCTTTATCATTCCTTCAGCAAATCGATATATAATTTTGACAACTAAATATTTCTAGAAGGAACGAACAATCATCAAAACTGCGGGAGACAAGACCTTTTTATTCAACATTGCGGGGGCGGGAGGGGTCGTGGTAAAAATTGAAAATAAACTTGATCTGCCTGCAAGTATAAGAAATATATGCTCCATATAAATCTCTTCGTTCATACGGACAGACGGACAGACAGACAGACGGACATGGCTATATCGACTCGGCTGTTGATGCTGATCAAGAATATATATACTTTATAGGGTCGGAGATGATTCCTTCTGGCTGTTACATACTTTTGCACAAACTTTATATACTCTGTGTAACTTTGGTACAGAGTATAATAATTAAAATTAGGACAGATCAAAACTCCATAATGAATCCATAAACTTTGTAGGCATTGTTCAGGTATTATTCAGATCTAACCCATGGATAACCGTTTGATTCCTCTCAAAAAATGGAATCTTTTAGAACAAATATGTTAGCTCAAATAGGTAAATTAAAGATGAGTAAGCTTTTAAATAAAGGAATTTGAATAATGGGAAATGGTTTTAATTATTCGAGGGAAAAGCTTAAGTACCTAAACACTAATGAACAATTCACATAAAATTCCCCTACAACTGAAGGCCGGAATTTGCCAAGTGTTACGACGCGTCAGTTTTGCCCGTGTTGAAGATAAATGCTTGGAATTTGATACTGGGTAAACAAACCCAATTGGCAAATACTTCCGTAAATGATGTGTTGGCAATCAATACTTATCAACGATTATACAATCTCAAAAAGTAAGAAAATAAAACTTTAAAATATTTACACACACACACACACACACACTTACGCGCGCGCGCACACCTATATAAAAATACATTTGGAACTGAAATCTGTGTCAAATAAACTTTGCATGTTTATGGCGAATTTTCTGGCTTGGCCATTTGTTTTTGTTGTTGTTGTTGTTGTTGTTGTTGTTGCTGCTGCTGTTTCTCATTTAGCGACGACGACGTTGACCTGCTTTTAGCTTTAACAACGCCGCGTGATTCATAAAAAGCGGTTCCAAGTTCAGGCAATATGCACGAATAAAATTGCATTTTTATTCATATTTATTTATGCACACTTTTTATTTCGATAGAGGGCGCCACTGCGCGCGTGTGTCCGAATCCAAACAACAACCAGAAATCAGAACAACAACTGCAACTGTTGTGTGTGCTAACGGTAAACTGTAAGCGAGATAGCCATAGAGGAAGTTAAGCATTTGCTTACACTTTAATTGAAAATTGAAATAAAATAGAGGCGACAATCTTGTATATGTATGTAAATTACTACAGGCCAGACAGGTTGCCAGTATCTATGTATGTATATATCTCTCTCTGTGTGTGTGTGTACGCGCCTGAAAGAGAGTCCAACTCGAAATTATTAAATTGCAGACGCTCCAGGAGTGAGTGGGGTGGACCGGGGGGCGAGTCACGCACAGCGGCGAATGAACGTAGCCAACAACGAACAGACAAAATAAAAAAAAAAAGCTAAAATCGTCTGGCGAACGAGTTGAAGTGAAGTTTTAAAGAAGAAGAGCGACCATGTGAGCGTGTTTGTATGTGTGTGTGTGTGATAAAGGTCGTTGGCCATGCTGTGTGCGGCAACGTTGTTGAAGTCGCGCGACAACAGCAACAACAATGTTGGCAGAGAGCGCAGAACAAACGACGATGAGCAACACACGGCCAACGTTTTTAGCCTAAGGGCATCAAAATATATATTGCAGGTTTCTGTGGCTATGTATAGACACTGCTGCTGTCGCTGCTGCTGCTGCTGCGGTTGCGGCTGTTGATGTCAGTTGAAAAACACGTTCTCTCTTCCTCTCTGAACACACAAATAGACAAAACAAGCCAACAGATGCATACAAACACAGAGAATAAGATCATGTGGGTGTGTTTGTGTCTGGTTGGATGGCTTTTAAAGCCAAAACTAAGTCGGCCCTGATGTGCTGCACTTGGACTTTAAATTGTATAAAAAACGAATACGAACTTTGAGCATAATTTCTTCATAAATGCCCGCAAGCTTACACCAGGGTAGTTAATTTGAGCTGAAAATGCCACCATGCAGACAACAGCTGATCGATGTATGTATTTACATGGAGAATGAGTATTAGAGAACAAATTTGCGCTGCCTCTCAATTTTGGTGGTACTAAACGATAGTGCCCAAAAAAGATACTTATAGTGCACAAAAAGATACTTTACAGAGCCAGTAGGAAAACACAGTGGTTAGAGCGAGACGGGCATATTACCAAATGTATCCAAAGAGCGTAATTGAGAGCGAACAGCTGACCAAATGTATCCAATGAGATCGAACAGCTGACTAATTTCTGACAAAAGCGGTGTCGACAGCGCAATCAGTTCAGTCTAGATACCTTAGTCTATGGTATTTGTAAGGCGAGAACCTCGACGCATTCTATCTTTGTATTAACATTTTGTACGTTTAAAAACTGTATTTTTGACCGAATGCAATGCAAGCTTTCTTTCCTCATTGTGTTGCATTAAGAAAACAGCTGTTCTTTGTGTACAATTCACAAAATAATAAATAAACGGCAACCAATTGAAAATTATGATTTGAAACCTATTTCGATGTAAGAAAATATTTAATTTTGCCAAAGATGTGGAGGGCTTCCATGTGGGTGTCAAAAGTACACTTTTGGTACCGAGAATAATCAATAAACGAGAGAGCAAAGCTAGCTTCTTCTTTCAATACACTCGGAAAAAAGCTCGCTTCAACGGTTAGCGATTTCGACCAAACAATGACCGAGTTCAAGTGCGATTATATTGAAAACAAAAAAAAATGACAGCTACAAGAAGTAGTCATCCCATCCGGTTGTTTCCATCATATTAGCAGCGTGTAGTCAAAAAACGACTCTCTGCAAAATTTCAGATCGATAGCTTCAAAACTGATGGTTTAGTTCTAGACCAGTGAGTTAACAGTGAGCTAACAGTGACTTGACAGTGATTAAACATTGACTAAACAGTGACTTGACAGGGACTTGACAGTGACTAAACAGTGACTTGACAGTGACTAAACATTGACTAAACAGTGACTTGACAGGGACTTGACAGTGACTAAACAGTGACTTGACAGTGACTAAACAGTGACCTAACATTGACTAAACAGTGACTTTACAGTGACTTGACAGGGGCTTGACAGGGACTTGACAGTGAGTTGGCAGTGACTAAACATTGACTAAACAGTGACTTGACAGTGACTTGACAGGGACTTGACAGTGACTAAACAGTGACTAAACAGTGACTTAATAGAGACTTAATATTGACTTAACAGTGACTTACAATCAGATTTATCGTCGCAAAGGGCTTCGCTCGTACCGGGTGCCCCATTACACCCACTCTTTCTATTTTGTTATATAAATTTGAATACAACTTTTTACGAAAGATAATTCAATATATAGGTATGTTAAAGCAAAACTATGAAACTTAAAAAAGTCTTAGTTTTCGTTATGAAAATCGAAGAATAATAATAAACTATCACTTTTATAATATTTTTCCATAACTGTATATGAAATGATAGTAAAAAATTCGGTTACTATATTATATAGAAGGCAAACCGTACGATTGAACGATTAGCGGAATTGACAGCTAATTCCGATGGGGTGGTAGCATGATACAAGTAAACAAGGTATGGCACTCAGCACATATTGTGGCCCAGCGCTTTTACTGAGAGCGCGAGAGTGAAAGACCCACATATGTACATTGTACACACGTATTTAGTGTGTATACCAAACAAGCAATGAAGCAACAACAAAAACATCAAAGCGATCGGTGCAGCAGAAAACCACCTCCGTCGGCAAAACAAAAACGTGCGCTCACACAACCTTTCGGTTCAAGTGTCAACTGCTGACTGATATTTTCTGGCCCTACCAGACGGCGCACTCTGTGAGTGCCATACCTTCATTGTTGTATCTCATGGATGGTAGCGTACGGTGCAGTGTGACTGTTCAACGCCAAAACAACACCATTCATCAGAATACCACCAAATGTGAAACGGTCACACTGCGTTGATTTGCATGCATTTGAATTTTGTAAATTGTTTTTTTTTTGTTTAATATTCAGAGATATTTGTAGGTCTTATGTATGGAATGCAGAAGTCATCGGCAATGCAAAATCTTAATCTTGTCGAACTTTTGTTGCTGACATTCCGACGGGTGGGTGTCGGAAAAATTACAAATTATTTTTTCTGCTTCTGAGCATCGGAATTGAATCAGCTGTGTCTGCCCGTCAAGTTAGCGGCGCATTAGCTTTCCGACGCTCAGGAACGGAAATTTTAGTTTGTCTGAGTTCGACCGAGCGTAAGAGGCCTGTCCGACACCCTTTTTTTTTTGTATGGAGTTGACACCCATCGGAATCGATTTAGTTTGTCTGAGTACTAAGCTTTAATTAAAACTTTACGAGTGCCTATTTGCTGTAATGGTCAAACTTTGGGCATCCGTTAAAAGTAATCCTTCAAGTCAAGGACCCGACTCTCTCAATTCTCTGCAGACAAAAGTTGTGTCTGCCCTTGCTAACAAACAACTCAACTATCCAACAAAAAAATGTAATATTTTAGACTTTAAGTATTCAAAAGAAACCTACAAACAATATAATTTAATTTTTATTTTTAGACCTTGAGAGGAAACTAGTTAGAATTCAGGGCCAGCTGGTTGGGATTACCTCATCAAAAAAGTTCTCTCGCAAGTTCAAAGCAAAATTTAATATGCCTTAAGTTGAAATTGTGCATTACATAATAATGCTGAAAAGCAAACTAAAATGTCTGAATGCGACTTAAAAAGAAACAACAAAAAACCAGAACTTGTTGCCATTTCCTTATTTAAGTTGACACTTGTTAACTTTGCATTGAAATTGAGACGCAGAGCGTTGTCTCTCTCTCTCTCTTTCTCTCTCGCTAGCTCTCTTTGAATAGAAATGAACACCTGCGTGTTTTTTGTGGGTCTGTTTTGTGGCGTACGTGACTGGTGTTCAATGCAGTTATGCTACTATTACGTAGTATATGAGCTCACACAAACACACACACACAAACAACACGCACTTAACTAACACCTGTCCAACAGGCAACACGAACAACCAAAACTTGCTCTAACGCATCCCAGTTCCATCCACCACCTACGACAGCCAAGCAGCTGCCTTTTGTTTCGTTTTCCCAATTGTTCCACTCTCTCAATGCTGCTGCTGCGTCACGTTTCTCAAATTAAAATGTTTGAAATTCTGATTGGGAATTATGCGCTTTGTCTGTGTGCGTTGTTGCCATATTTCACGCAGCTTCAATTAAAACAGGTTTTTTTTTTTGGCTCTCTTGCTGCTGGCTGCTTTTGGTTTCGGCATTCTTTCTTTTATATATTTTTTTGTTTTTTTTTTTAAATATGTTCACTGACCTTTGCCGAGTTCCCAGTTTTGGGTTTTGCTGTAAATTGTTGTTATATATTCAAATTTGATACATGCATATTTGTTATATTTTCTCTTTGTTTGCTACAACTGACGCAATGACCTTCAACTTGATTTTTAATTAAGTGCGGTTCAATGAACTGAAATTGTCAACGTCTGTTCGGTTCGTCATTGTCTTTACCATCGAATACCAGTGGGTGTGTACGTGAGATTTAATGTTTATTATTTTTTTGTTTTGTTAAATATCTTTATTTGATTTTTGGTGTGCTGCAGAAGTATTTTTGGATATCACAACAAGTGTGAGTGTGCGCTCATATCAGAATTATTTCTTTTGTGGAATGGAAGCGAAGAAATTTTGAATTTTATTTTTCTGACCTGCTGTTGTGCATTTGAATGAATGCGAATTTGCATTTAAATTTCACTGAAATGAGAATATCGAGGTTTTTGGCGCGTTGCCGCATTTCAGTTTAAGAGCTTTTCTCACTGCAATGTGACTTAATGAAATTAGACGAATTTACTAGGTTGCCGCATTTCTCATTATAGCTAGGATTTGTATAAAATTTTGCATGTTCTTTGAACTGGAATTAAATGAATTTTTTTTGTTGAAATCAGGGTTGCAAAGGAATCTCCGGTTTGCGCGTGCGAACCAAACTTTACCAACGGTTTAGGTATGGAAATTTGAGGTTCGTGGTTTTTGGGCGGTGGTTTTGGTTCGCAGCACGTTTTACCAAATATATTTAAAATAACAAACACAATAGGTATACACTTGACGCCT
Source organism: Lordiphosa magnipectinata (assembly GCA_037044535.1). Lineage (NCBI taxonomy): Eukaryota > Metazoa > Arthropoda > Insecta > Diptera > Drosophilidae > Lordiphosa > Lordiphosa magnipectinata. The sequence continues at coordinate 697,645 of JBAMBO010002246.1, read as the reverse complement.
AGATACATTGTAAGACTGTAAGACGTCGAGTATAATTGACGTGAGACTGGCGCTCGTGTGCTATATATGGACTTCCTTCATTGCTAGTGTATAAATCTTCACACTCTACAAAATTGTTCGACATTTATGCCAATTATCGAGCGGTCTAAATCAGCAAAAATAACGGAAAGGGTACAAAAACATTTTATTTTTTGTGATTTGCTTCGATCGCTCTTGGATCTTACTAGAAGAGATATATGAAATGCAACCACACACAATTCAGTGGTACCCAGACCACTACTTTCTTCTTCTGGTACTTTGACACCCCAAGGAGCTGGACTTGGGGTAGCAGGACCTGGAACGAAAAGGTTTGAGTCAATGGGAGAATTTGCAAGCATATTTCAAGCCGAAGTATGTGCTATCTCCCTTTGCGCAGACCTAAATATGAAAAAATCTACCATAAAAGAGAAATTACTATCCTTTCAGATAGCCAAGCAGCGCTTAATGAGCTTAGCAGCAACAAGTTCAGCTCTAAGCTAGTATTAGAGACAAAGAACAAATTGGACCAACTAGGTAGCAGGAACAACCTGTCCTTACGCTGGATACCGGGAAACAAAAACATCCCCGGAAACGAAATGGCCGACGAACTGGCACGCAACGGTGCAGCCACTATACAATGGTAGGACCAGAACCCTACTGTGGCATAGGCCAACACACCATTAGCGAGCTCCTTAGAAAGGAAGAGAATACGCTTAGAACAGCCTGCTGGGTAAACATCAGTTTACATTAATAGTGGACCACAACCTGAAAAGGTTCCAGAAATTAATCCAACAAGGAAAGAATGCCCTCAGGATCCTGACAGGGCTCTACACGGGCCACTGCAGGCTGCGGGGTCACCTGTACAAGACCTGCAATGAGTACTTAATTTTTGTGTACACTCGCGCATTTACTCCTCGGCTTGTTTGTGCACGCCATTTTGGTGTGACACACAAGAACTGATCGAAAGCTCATTAAGTCAGAACGGGTAAGCTTTTTTTTCACTCGGGTAATAATTGAACAAGCTTGTCAAAGCTCGCGGCTGAACGGATGCCAGCGGGTATCATGCCGCCACTGACGAGTATTTTTATTGACTCGCGCTTTCAACATACAATCACCAAGCTTACTCGGCTTGTTGACGACAAGCCCCAAGCGATCAACATTCTTATACACGAACGCTTACTTGTTTTGTTGACGGCGTGCTCTGGCTAATATGATGTGCAAATCCAACTGCCATTGGAAATCAAACGTCTAATTTAACCCGCCACAGTTGCAGTAAAAAAAGTAAAGGAGTCACAAGTTCTAAAAACATTCTTTACCACAAGAAGGAGAGAGGAAACCGTGCGCCAAATGCAAATGCAAATATACAAACGATATCGTGCTATCTCTTTTGCTCTCACATGTTGTTGTTTTTGGCGTGCTGTTCGCGCCGAGTGTGTTACTCGTATCGCATTTGTAGCAAGGGAAAAAGAGATTTGCTTGTAACAGCCCGCAGCAGATCATTGATTTCGGCAACAAGTACTTGCGGTGACTTGTAGCCGAAGGTACGAGTCGTCTCGGGTATTTCTACTATGCAGTACTCGAGCTCGCCAATACCATGACTCGCCAATACCCGATCACTTTTGAATTTTTTGTTTTGTGTATGCTACAAGCAAATGGTCAACGAGCTTTGAGCTTTAAGTTTACTCGTACCGCATATGAAGCATGGGTGATTGATCTTACATGTGTAAGCTCGCTGCAGTTCTCTGCTGGGAATAGTAAACAACCAACTATGTAGATACTGTGAAGAGAAGGAGGAGCCCTCAGAACATATTCTAGCCCACTGCGATGCTCTAAAGAGGCGCAGATTCAGCAGATTTGGAGAACACAGCTTACCCACAACAAGATAAGTAATCTAGAACCCACGAAAATCTTGACATTCGTACAGGAAATAGGGCTGTTAGGAGAGTTGTAAACTAAGTATGGGGGCACAATAGATCTGTATTGGTTGCAGTGCGCTTTTCCCCAACAATAAACTATAATAAACTGATCGCGCGCTGTGTTTGTTGTAAATTTCTATTGCATTGTGGGTTTAGGTAAATAACGGGCCGGGTTGCGCGGACGGGCTATGTGGCTGCCCACTGCTCGTCTAGATGACTGACACAATCGGCTTTGATGGATATCAATCTGAAATAATACAGAAAATATTATGCTGTATTTATTGGCAATTCATTTATTGTCATTCAAATGAAACACGAGTACATCGAACTCTTAAAAATATGTACATACATAAATATGCATTTCGGCATATTTTGAAGATTCATGTATTCCTTATGATACTTTTGTGGTATACTATTTTTATTACATAAACTACTAAAGTCTACAAATTTAATGTTTTGGTAAAAGTTGAACAAATTCATTAAATTTGTTTTTGAGTTTTCGAAATATTCATATTAATCTATTGACACTGGTTCTTTTCTAATAATAGCGATACGTATTTTACTTAAATTTAAAGTTTTATTTTTAAAAAGTGAGTTCGCAAAAAGTTTCCAATTTTTGATGGATTTGTTCTTGAATTTCTAATCAGGGTGCCCAAACATTACGTACTGAGTCTACCGGCATCATAGTGTGTCCGGACAGTAAATAGGTAATCTTTATCGTTTTCAGGAAATTAGAAAAACCAAAAAAATATGGTTTCATTGCCAGCACAGCCTTGTTCATATTTTGGCCTGCGCAACTATCGCAATAAAGGCTCAGATCTTCGGGGTTGGTTCTGACTATCTAGAATAAGAAAATACTTCAAGAGAGCTGAGACTATTTCATTACTGCCTCTCTTGCCCTCGATTTCGCCCCACAAAAAACAATATCCATTTTGTGTCGCGGAAATCCGTCGATATGTACAGACATATTTTTTTCCAAATTTACCGATTCTGCAAAGCATTGATTATGCTTTCTCGTATGCACTTGAATCAATCATTCACTCACAAAATTGAGCATCGATTGGTGTTTATTCGACAAACTTGGAACTTATTTTCACAATAAGCTTCTTTATCTCCTGGCATTGTGTGCTTCTTAATTATGCACAAGCGAAAAGGTCCTACAGTTTAACGCCGAATCCAATCGGCAGAGTTTGAGAAGCTTTATCTGGTAGCTGGTAAAAGTGACAGTTTTTTGCAATGCTGCAAGCCTAAGGCAATTCTTAGAAAGTTCGGTATGTAGGTTCAAATTCATTGTCGAAATTAGGGTTCGGTTAGTAAACCTAAAAATAATTGTCATGACAAGCAACATTGCTATTAGACGTGTGAGAGTCCAGTCAATAGTACAGAAACCACAATAAAAACATATTTCCATATAAATCAAATTGACTGAAAAATGCTTGAAATTAATAAATTTATAAGTAAAATGCAACACCAAAGCGAACAGAACGCAAAATATTGTATTGTAATAACCCAAACCTACACCAAAAAGACAAGCAGCATAAGCCACGTTGCCAATTTTCAAACCGTCAAAAGTTTTCTAAGCCCGCGAAGAGGGTAAAGAGGGTGGATTTTTGTGTCATTTGCAGAAGACCAAACGACCGATAAAAACAGGAAGAGAAATATAAAACAAAATAGAAATTGAAACATCCTTCCTGGGTGGGGCGGTACGGTGCGAAGCAAGGTGGGGCAGCCCAAACTACAAACTTATAGTAGAAACAGCTACTGTGGAAATTTATATGAGAAAAACACACACACATATCCAAACTATGGTTGATGCGGGGGTGAGTGAACAAAGCAACAATTTTGTACAAAAGAAGAACCTGCCACAAGGGTTGCCAGCCAAGAGGGGATTTGTGTGAGTGGTGGAAAGGGTGCGACGCGCATTTCCGGGTAAGTGGCAAAAAGCACTGTAACAAAATCTGTCTAACATTTGTGTTGGGTACCAACAAAAAGGGGGCGTTGGGTTGAGCACATGAAATATGGTAAAAAATGTAAATTGAAAAAGAAAAAAAAAAAAACTTTTATGGGAAAAGACGAGCAGAAAAGAAAGAAAGGTACCCAGAAAGTAAGTAGAGAAAACAAAAAAAAAAGCGATTAAATTGCATGAATTATGATGGCTAGCATGGATGAGAGAAGCTGTAACTGAAACTGGTGGTAAGCTGGGATGAGTTATGTTAGATAAAAAGTAACAAAGACTCTCCCACCGCTAGAGTAGAGAAAGCCCACCTTGAGGCTGAGTCGACCAACGTGGCGTATGATAGTCAAAGAAAGTTTAAGGAATGGAATGTAAATGGAAGAATTTAGTACTTTAAGTCGAATCAGGTAACGCTGCAATAAACTAACTGAAAAGTCGAACCTATCATAGAATTTCTTAAACTTCATATAATCATTTTAATTTTATAAAAAATATTACAAATTGTTTAAAAATTACCACTGGAAATGTGGTAATAAACTTAAGCGTCTAACTGAACTATAAAAGAAAGGTGAAAAATTGTAAAAATGCCGATTATTATCGATTATTAGAGCACCCATTCTGCTCTTTTCTATAAATTGGGTAGACCCAACAGATTGTGAAAGTATTAAAATGAGTATAGTTTCGGCTCCATAAGAATCAAGACTGCAAAGAAATTAGTATCCGAACCTATAACAGTGTTTGAAAGTACCTAGGTACAAATTCCTAGGTACATATTTTGTGTACCTTTTACGTTACCTCCTCGGTATTTTCAAATTCGAGTACCTTTTACCTTACCCCTAGGTCTTAATTTTCATTTCATAAAAAAAGTTTTAGGGACCTGTTTGTGGCTATCACTGGACGTCCAGTAAACATTCCCTGTTCAAAAACTAAACGATCCTAGCTAAATAAGAGGAAGGAGGACTTATTAGCGGTGCTCCCATTTTCACTTTCCCAAACATTTTGCGATTTTAAGACCAATTTTGTACTGAAACCCGCTTTTAAAAAGTGAAAATAGAATAGTATTAGAAAAATATCGCTGGTATTTTGTAAAATACTCATTTTATTTGTACGACTGCCGATATCTGGCGTTGCAATAACAAACGCTACTTTGGTGTAACTGGCCACTATATAGATAGCAAGCAGCTACATCGTCATTCTCTCGTACTCGCATACAAACGTGTGCGATTTTCCCATACACATGAAATACTTGTCACTATATTAGCTGAAGTTCATAGCAAATACGGAAAAAAAAGGTACAGTAATAGACCTGGATAGTTCAGCTGTTGCTGAAATTATTTTGCCAAGTCACTGTAGATGCGTATCACACACTTTGAAGTTAGTTCACGAACGATGCTGAACAGGCTCTAGAATTCTTTCTTAGACTTTGGTTTTGTCCACTTTGATACTTCCAAAATTTAAATTGACGTGAATTCCATATTAAAACAACTAAATTGTGTAGTGTTTTAAAGATTGGCTTGTTGAAGTTCAAATATAAAGGATTCTGAAGTTTTTAAGATACTAGTTAAGGAAGATTCGATGAAACTGAGAATTGTTATGAAAATTACAATATTGAAATGGAAGCCTTAGCTTATCTTGCCGATTATAGCAAATTTTTTGAATCTTTACTTAAGTATAAAAATATTTGAAATGTTCTATTGAAAGAATTTTTAGCTGTGGAGGCCAAATACACAAAAACGAAACAGACAAGGTGACAAAATTTTCGATGCTGATGTTACGTTAAAAAATCGATATAGCATGTAAGACAATAAGCAAAATATTCAATTTTTAAACCATTCTTTTAAATTTAAAGGTACCTTTTTTGAACCTTTACCTTTACCTAGGTATTGGAAATTCCGTATACCTTTTACCTTACCTAGGTATATTTTTTTTGACATTTACCTTGTACCTTACCTAGGTAAGAAAATTGAGTACCTTTCCAATCACTGGTTAATTGTTGTTTGTAGATTTGTGGTACCGAATCCCAGCTAGCAATATGTGCGTTTTCTTACACTTTTCTTTAAGCATTCACCGTCATATAAAAATAGTTCAGAATGAGCGTTTTTTTTCCATAAAACTTCTGACTCTTCTTCTGACACAGATATAAGTGCTTTCACCCACCCAATGAAGCAGATAAAAACCTCATAAAAGACACATAAAAGCTACATTTCTAGACACTTGAAGTGCTACACTCAGAAAATTATTTTTCTATATTTAAGAAAATCGCCCTAGAATCGAAATCGCCTTAAAATTTAGAAAAATTTATATTGTTAAGAACAAATTTTCTGCATTTTAGAAAAGTTGCCCTAAAAATCAATTTTTTAGATAAAACTTTGTTAAATTTAGAAAAATATATTTTGTTTGCTAAATTTTAGGGTGAATTTGCTTTATTGCCTTTTCTAATTTTTAGGGTATTTTCGGCTTTGAGAAAATATTTGTTGCAAATTTAGGGTATTTTGGCCTACAATTAAGAAAAAAAAACACAATTTCTATTATTATTATTTATTTTTTTTTTTAGAAATTTTTTATTAAGAATAAGTTTTTTTCTAAAAATTAGGGAGAAATGACAATTTTTTGGGCGAGTGGTTTTTTGAGTGTACTGAATAGCCTCTTGAACGGTTTTTTTCCAGACGCATATTGGAGTGCAGTTCCGAAAATGTTCAGGCATAAGTTCTTTTAATGAGCCCGTGCTTAGAGAGCACAGAATGTGCTCCGAAAACCCTCAAATTTATGTGTTTACTCCAAAAACGCTCGTAGGCTCGACTCTTTTCAGACTCATAATTTGGAGCGCTCCGAACTTGGCTTGCTGGGAATTATCTACCGACTTGCATCGGTATACAATAGAAGCAGAGCAAATTTGGTTTTTAAATCACAAAACTGATTGCTTCTCAAATACTTGTTCTTTTGGGTTTACTTTCTATTTTCATAACAATCTATTAAATCAGACCAGTAAATAGTTGTAGTTTGCTTAAAACTGAAAACTTAAATACTCAAGTCATGCGGCAAAAAGACGTTTTGAGTGGCATGTCAGAGACGATGGAGTAAAGTAAAAAATTAACTAAAATATATTAAAGTCTCAAACACACACACACACACACACACGAGTGTTTATTAAAGCTAAGTCTATGTGTGTAGCGTTTGTTCTTTCAACAACCAACTAACCAACCGACCGACCGACCACCCTCCCAACCCCACAACAACTAGAAAGCAGTCCGCCTGGCAACACCGAGGAGGGTTGAAGTGGCGGCAAAGAGAGAGAGAGAGAGAGAGAGTATCCAAGTAATAAACAGCAAAGGCAATTTTTTTGTTTTTTTTTTTTGTGCTGTGTGCACATAAGTTGCGGGTGGTTGGGGTTGATGGGTGGAACCAAGTGGGGTGGGTACCACAGACGACTAGTCGTCGCTTCTGCTTGTTTATTTTGGTATACACAGGGGTGGGTGCCGTTCGCCTGGCCCTTTTTGCATTAATTGCTTTATCGATTTTTGTTTCTTCCTCTCTGGGTTGCTGTTGTTGTTGTTGTTGCTGTTTTTAGCACAAGGACGTGGAAAAATATGAAAAACTGCTTGTTATTGTGTATAAAAGAAAATGCATTCGCAAATGCAAAATGTTGAAATGCTTTTCCACCTGCCGTTCTACACAAAACAAAAGCCGTAGCAAAAATGTAGGCCACCAACCCATCCTCATCATGATGATCATCATCATCTAGTGGAGCGCACTAAAAACGCAAAGCACCGCCAGAGTTGCCATGCATGCAAAATGCAGTGGGTGGTTGGCTAAGTAAGTAAAGCTACCGCCCGGCAGGCGGCGCCCCAACAAACTTCTCTGTCCCGTTAATGTGTATACAAAAAAAAAAAAAAATCATAAAAAAAAGTTGCAGTAAAAGTGTGCACAGCCCAAAAAATGGGGTCAACTATTTTCTGTAAGAGTGAACAAGAGAGAGAGAGAGAGAGAGACACATAGAGGAGGAGAGCGTGAGAGACTTGCCTAGTTACTGGGTTATGTTTATGTAAATTTGCATAATTGCATTTACTTTGGACTATATACAACAACAAAAACAACAAGTACATTTCCACTTTACATTGTTTATATTTGCATTCGCTCTTTAAAGCATTTTATGCACTTTAAAGCTTCACTGTGAAGTGCGGCAACCATGCACGCCGTGTGTGGGAAGCGAGTGGGTGGGAGGCAACCACATAAAAAATGGGTCAGTAATTAAAACTCAACGCCTAAAGGCTTAAATTTTTAAATGGAAACTAATGCTAAAGGAATTGCTAGCTCAAATCTCTCTCTTTCTAAACGCAACTGGAACAGAGAACAAAAGGGAAAGAAAAAACAGAAGGAACTAGTGGAAAAGCAAATTATAAAAGTATAGTTTTTCAGGAGTATTACAATATATCAAGGCAGTAAGTTGCTTAAAATATGAAGAGTTAGGTTCGAGATCGAAAATCTTGTGCTAAGTTTGGAATTGGTCTTCTAAATCGGACTTCCTGTGGAGACTGGTTTTGTACGCTTGTCTGTCAAAAGGTAAGACTGTGCCTCTGAGTTTTGCACAAATAATTTAAATTGATAATTTGGGGAATCTGATGAAATCAAGGTAATTTTTAAAGGCATACTAAACTAGGCAACAGCCAAAATCTTCTCATGTTTTTTTTAAATGTCTTTTTGGGGTCTTGGAAAACCAAAAAAAATAAAAAAAAAAAAATAAATAAAAAAAAGCAACTAAAAAAAGAAAGTTGCTAAAAAATCACACTTTATAAAAAAGGTCCACGCCAAATTTCCGAGATATCATGCCAACCATCAATCGAACGAAGCGTTTTTTTGGTATGTACTTAAATATATCCCAGCACTCATTTTATGGAATTTCTGATTACATTCGAGTCTTTCGAGTCCTCAGTCTGATTAAAATAGTCATAAATGCGCTCGTTTTCTGATCATAAATGAACTTTTGTCTGCAGAAAAATGCTACCCTAGCCGCGACTCTTCATGAAGAGTCGTTTTTAACCCGTTTTTCTGATCAGTTTCGACTTATTTTCGAGACATTTGCGAGTCGTTTTTTAATGAATCACACGTTGAGCAAATGCATGAATCATTTTCGAGTCTTCCTTAAATCGCACATTAAACTAATCTCTTATTAATCATCAAATGGGCTCGAAAAAGTCTTACCAAGGTGAGGAATAACCTAATGATCTTCCAAATGCAAGGTGGATATGTACATTAATACCCTTTTAAATTACTCGTTCGCATTTTCTAGATTAAGTCAATAGCTTAAAAGTTTTAAAATTTCGCTTTATGAATTCAATGATTTTCCTTTTTGCTTAATTTTCAATAATGTTTAGAATTAACAACCGACGAATATTTGAAAATAAAATTGTTACATTCAATAAAAATACATTAAGTATCTCTGGAATAATTTGAGCATTTTCCTGAAATCGAATTGTTTTCTTTTCTCCTTGTAAGAGATTGCATAGGTACGGAGACTGCAAGGCAAGACCTTTTTACACTCATTACCAAAGGTACACAGTAACTATGGGTATTACTACTCACAGTTCGCAGTTCGCTGGCGCCACACCTTCTATCAGTTGTTCTTCTCACAGTTCATGTGGCGCCCAGTGGCTAAAAGTAGTACAATTCGTTTGGCCCCGCTGTTTGGTACAGATGCCAGGATAGCTTTCCTTTATTTCTTGCAAATCAATTTGTTTGCTTGAAGATGTTCAGTCTACTTTTTTTTCCAAAAATACATAAGAAAAGCCCTTTAGGTTCGCCACTCCCAACAAAAACGCGCCAAACCTTCCAAACAGAGAAATGAGAGCAAAAGTTCAAAGAAAAGCAAATTAGTAGAGAAAATAGTAATAAGACAAAAAGTAGTCAAAGCGTAGACTAAACAGAATTCAAGATATAACTTCTTAAAGATGTCTTTAAAGGTCTCCTGAACGAAAGAAATTAAACAATATAAGCCAGAAAAGTCATTTTATGCTCGTTTGTTGTTTTCGTATTTGTTTAGGGGTGAGTTTGCGCTCCCCCTCCAACCCCAAAAGCGCATGTAGAAAAAGAAACATGCCAAAGAACAGAGGAATGGGGAAAAAGTTGAGGCAGCAGCAGTGGCAGATGATAATGATGATGATGATGTGAAATACCTAAACTAAAGCTAGGAAGCATGTTTAGGGTGGTGGTTTAGTCGGGTTCAGGCTTATAAAATGTGTTGTTGTTTGTATACAGTAATGTGGGGGGGGGGGGGGGGGGGGGTGGCTTTGGGGGCAGAAATATGCAGAATGTTGTTGAAAAGTTTGGCACAACAGCACAAAGCATATAAAAACTCAGACGAAAGGACGCATGATACATACATGGATTGTTTTGTGACTGTTCATTTTGGTGCCGTCGCTCAAATATTGTTTATAGCCTGGCTTGAAAGAGCAGATGGATTGGCTAGGATAAAAACTTTTTGATATTCGCTTTTCTATGTATGCCAAGAGTTTGGACATGTCATGTTCCTCGAGGTCCTCCTCTATGTATATATATATGTGCGATACGAGAATGTTTGTGTTTGCAACAACATTAAAATTCGAGTAGTTCTGCCAGCTTTCGTCTGGAAAAAGTTCTGTCTTAGGGATTTTGTTGTTAAAAAGCGGCAGACACCTAATCAATAATGTGAAGCCAAAGCTTTGGACTTAGTGAAGTGTCAAAAGCAAGGGAAGAGCATTTTAATTGCTTATATTTTAGAAGATATAAAAATTGACAAAAATAATTAGAGAGAAAAATGCTTATCATGAGATGCGTGGAGTGTTTTTTTCCTCCATGTGTATAGAAGAATTACATACACATTTGAGCATTAAGTATTGTTTTAAGTATCAAAGCGATTTTACCATACATTCTCATTGGAACAAATTTTTTCCTGAAGTGCCCTTTACATAGTTTTGGAGCTCTTTACTTTTGTGTCACTTTTCTCCGAAGGTATTTAATTGCTCTTTATAACTTTAACCATACTTAAAAATATATTTTGACTTTTCCTTGATCGCTTGTTCCTTGATTTTATAAGCTAGTCTCATCAACTGTGTTTCTTTCCCTTTGTTTCATCAAAAATGTATAAAACAAACAAATTGACTCTTACAAATTGATATAAAATCAAGTAAAAAATTATATAAATTGAAATGTAAATTTAATTAGAATTTTGTAGCCATTTTTATCAAGTATCTGTCATTTCTTGCACATGTTCGTTTTTTTTTGTTTTTTTTTTTCATTTTGCAAGTCAAAACAACTTGACAAAAGAGAAGAAACAGAAAATGCCCCCAACCTAAAGGCTTGGCAGCTGTTTTTTTTGCTGATCAAAACCGCAGGACAACAAATTATAAGCCTTTAAGGAAAGGGAGCCAAAGGAGAGCAGCCAACTTCCAAACGAAAGGGCACGTACCAAAAGATGATGTTGCTCTCTTGAGGCAGGTGTTTGACTTGAAGCCTGTTTCTGAAAATTTCCCCTGAGGTTGTTAATGTCACATGTTTTATTTTGAAAAAAAAAATACTCCAAATTCATAAGTAGGTCAGAGCGTAATCAAATCTTATCACAGTTTTTTATTTGTTTTGTGCTTTTAAGAACAAACATTTGAGGGTCGTCCCACAAATTCCAGCAGGTGGCGCTTTGGGTTATCTAGTCTAGAAATAGAAGAGAGCGAGAAAGCCACACACATACGTATAAACGCATTCTTCTTATCAGTAAATGTAAATAAAGCGCTGCTTTATGCTTTATATTTCCCTATTTGTTGTATTATGGATTCCTTATCAATGACCTCAATGGCGCTTTGAAAAACAACAAACGGAAAACAGACTTTGATTTGTATGCATTTGTGCATTAGTCTGGGACAATATTTCTATAAAAGACTCAGACTTCGTTTTTTCGTTTTTGGGACCTGCTTTTGATTTAGTCAAAGTTTTTGTTTGTGCTGGCTCAAAGGTCAGGATTGATTATAATTTTAATACAAATCAATACCATTTTAAACAGATTTAACTGCTTATAATATTAATAAGGTACGAGTTTGAGGACGCGAACATTGAAACCAAAAAAGTTTTTCTCAGTAAGACCCATTTTCCGACCGATCGGTCCAATGGCAGCTATAAGATATGGTCATCCGATTTTGACCAAAGTTTGCAAATCTGTTTGAAAGCATATAATATTGATAATGACCGTGTTTGGGAACGCTAACATTAAGAACAAAAAAGTTTTTTTCACTAAGACCCATTTTTTGACCAATGGTTCCTATGGCAGCTATAAGATATAGTCATCCGATCCGGTCGGTTCCGACATAGAAACAGACGGACAGACAGACAGACAGACAGACGGACGGACGGACTCAGCTCGTCGCCCTGATCAAGAATATATATAGTTTATGGGGTCGGAAATGAATATTTCTATGCGTTGCAAACTTCTGGGCAAAATTATAATACCCTTTGCAAGGGTATAAAAAACGAAGGGGTGAGTGTCGTTGACACTCACGAGGCTTTAATGTGAAACATGAAGCTAAGTTTAAGGGCTTAATTTCAAAATCACATGCTCTCTCAATGTTAAATAAATCAGCAACGGCAATATTTCAAAAGAAGGAAAGTTGAACTTGCAGGTAGTGGAAACACCAACAACAAGATCACTTTCTGCTGTGTCCTTTAATTTTTTCTGTAACTCTTATTTATTGTGCTGCTCCATAGATAAATGCAAACAACGACAGTAGCAAAGGAATAACAGGAAGAATTAATAATCTTGAAATAGCTTCCCACACTGTTCCCACACTCCTCCCACACTCTACTCACACTGTTCCCACACTCTTCCCACATTCTTCTCACACTCTTCCCACACTCTTCCCACTCTGTTCCCACCCACTCCCCACCCAGTCCTCACCCACTCCCCACCCCTTCTTTCTTCCTCATATCCCCCGCCCGTCCTCTACCAAACATCTTGTGTGTGTGGGTGTTTGTGTATGACATTCCACAAAACAAAATATGAATGACGTCATCGTCACGTGACGTTAAAATCAAATTTTACTCCTACTAAAATCTTCCGTAAAGATGTTGCGCATCAAATGTGTACAAAATATAATGAGAGACCATTTAATTACTTTAATTCAAACTGTCCTCGTATTTTCAATTTGATTTCAATTTTTTGCCATACAAAAGCGTTTTCAGAAAGGTTGTATTTCGAACAGTTCCTTTAATCTGCTTAGACGAATCAATGTAAACATAAAACTTTAAATGCAAAACTATAACAATTCAGGAAATATACATAATTTCATGTTAATATTTACAGAAAAAAATTCAATACAACCTTGTGCTTATAATAAACACAACAATCACGAATTAGTCATATCGCTTTAACAGCTAGGAAAAGCTACACAAATTAACGAGAAATCCAAAGCGTAAACTAATTTAACCTTCGGGCAACAACAACACTTGACAGGCAACACGTGACCATGAGAACCAACAAAATGTTTAAATATAAACGAATTATCGACAAAAAAAAATGTAGAAAAATGTTTATTACTAGAACTGAAATTATGAAACAATTTGTGTAAGGCGTTTAAATAGCACAAATGAAAAAAGGGATTGACTTGCTCTAAGGCCAAATTACAATAGTGCCTAAAATATTTTCCAATTGTTGTCAGCAGTATTCAGCTGACTGACGACGACGACCTTGACACACTACAATATTTTCAAACATTTTAGAATATTTTTGTATTATTCGCTATTATTATTATCATTATTATTATTTTATTGTGTAGAGGAGGCAAAGAATAGAAGAATACCAGCCAGACAGCGTGGCAGGCCAAAGAGTCATAAAATACAACAATAAAAAAGCATTGCAAAAAGGCCGTTTGCGTGGGCGTTGGCAGGTCTACGAGCGTGTGTGTCAGAAAGAGAGGTAGAGAGGGTGTGTAGGCTAAGCGATTACTTTTTAAGTTGATTAAGAGCGCGTTCTGTGTTCTATGAGCGTTTGTGTTTATACACTTGCCGAAAGGGTATATTTATTTTCATCAACATTTTTGGAAGCATTTAGTTTACAATGTGTGTGTGTTCACTTTAATAAGGAAATAGTTCGAAGCAATGCTGCCATCCAGCTATGAGCCCAACCGTTAACCCAACCAAAGCACAGTGTGTCGTTTCAGCAATCTAGACCAGTGGTGTCCAAAATGCCAAAAGCCTATCCCATGGGATAGGAACTCATCATTCTGCCGGCATCGCAGCCGACACACGTATAGAGAGAGAGAGAATACTTGTGTTCTATAAATCAGAGCCGGTCAGAGCTACCACGAGCCGAAGTCAGTCGTGTTTTTACGCAAAGGCGAGCCGAACTCATGATTGTGTGAAACGGTGAACACTGAATTCCAAGTAAAACGGCTGTAGTCTGGAGAGAACTCTCTTGCTCACCAGCACAAGCACACTTTTTTGTCCTCTACATTTGGCTGGCACTGTTATAAATGGCACGCTCGGCGGCTTGCTCTCTTACAATGCGCGTGGTCGGCTTTTCGTTCTCTTGAGGGATTTGTTCGTTCGCTGCTTGCTCATCTTGAAAAAAAAATATATTTTAACATATGTTATACCAAAATGTCCCACTGTTACGAAAATGCACAAAAAATAAACCAAGAATTGAGAACTCAGAAGTAACGGGACTTTAAAGATAAGAAATGTTTTTGCTTGAGAATGTAGATGACAATTTCGGAAATTAAGTGCAACTTCAATTGATTGAACTGAAAATAAAAGCGTATATTCGCCATAATGTTTTTGTTTTAAAATATTGTGCGGATATATTTAGTTAATTTTGCATCAAAAGTGGACATAAAACTATTTGATTAAAAAAGATGTAAAGCTTTTAAAAATGGCATGTTTTTAACGATTTTTTTTTTGTTTTGTTTTGAAAGATTGGGATAGAAAGTGTATAGTTTCGGCTTGTTTCGATTGGTGCTTGACGCGAAATTGAAAGTCGTTTTAAGGTCTTTTCAAAATGCTTAAGTTTGTTTTGCACCGATTTGCACAAAGTTGGTTTTTTTTTTCCTGTTTCGACCTCATAAGTGCAAAAACGATAGGATAATTTTTATTTTCTAGATTGTTTTAAACGACACACTGTTCAGGGCTGCAAAGTCTGATCTTCGCTGTCTAGAAAACATGGTGAGGTGAACTTTCACCTAAGTCAGCTTCTTAGTGGGCACGGCTGTTTTAGAAGCTATCTGAAAAGAGTCGGCCATGATGATAGCGAGGAGTGCACTCACACACACCACAAAGGAGGATGTTTAACTGTACAGCTGTTTCAAGAACCTCCCGGTTCTATCATCAGCAGGCTTTACCTATCTTCTGCAAGTCGGTAGAGGCTTGAATTGTTTGTTGTTGATTTCACAGAGAACGCAAACTCTTTATTAGTTGAATGTTTGCTCTAGACAAGAAAATTTTGTATTTCAGGGATGAGAACCTTCGATTTTATGGGACTTTTTGGTAAACAAATGGATAACCTTTGAATTACTAGGACGTGTCAAAATGTACTTTATCTTTTTTTAGTCTCCCAAAAATGTTATTTCGAGATGTCTGACCGGAGAGCATCTGAAGTTAGAAAGATGAAACTGCAATATTAGGTGAATTCGTTAGATGCACCTAAAATTGTTTTCAAATAATAATTTACCATGTGAAATAAAGATGATTTCGCGTGCAACGCGTATAAAACATTTAGAAAGTGTATACGTTGTACGGTGTATTTAAAATTAGCTGCTCCCTCTCTCTATTTTTTTTTGCCGATGGCGACGACGTCTCTCTGTGCTACGAAATTGTGTCAACTTAATGTGTGAGCTAGTGTGTGCAATGAAAATGTGTGTCACGCCTCTGCAGGCTTGCATAAAAACAATTTAGTAGAGCGTTGTCTAATTAGTAATTTGTTTGAAAATGTTTGCTTTGTGAGCGCAAGGATAAAAATGGTTGGTAGAATTCTCCATGATGCTAGGCCAAATCAAAGGGGAAGTTGAAAAAGACTTGAAAAAATATTTATATATTTCTAGAAATCTGAACCCTTAAATTGTGTTTTTACATTGTTATTGTCTGGCTTATGTCAGTGCCGCGTCTCTCTCGTACCCTTGTACCCACATGGCGTATGTGTAATTTTAACTTCTCAGCCAACCACGTTGAGAACAAACAAAAAGCTTCCAAAAGTTGCCCATTTTCTCACTCTAAATTTTAGATAGAAACTTGTACATAGGCTTACACACATATGTATGTATAAACCACCACATACACTGAGGTTAACTTTGACAGGACGAGCAGACAGTCATTGTTGTTGCCCATTGCCTGCCGTCTGTCTGGCGGAGGCAATGATGAAAATGACTTTGACTTTTTGATTTTTGGCTTTTGCTTTTCCATGCATTGTTTGGTTACTCTGGACGGGACGGGGACGATAAGTTCAATGCTTGATAAATGGATTTATTTGGTTTTCTGTCAATCCTTCCAAACGGACTTTGTCTATGTAAATTAGCTGCTAGAAATGCAGATACAGTGCTTAGACGGAATAAAACACGCATCACGAATTGTTTAGACAATATATAGTTTCTATAAGTGCCAGCTGTCACATGATTTATTTCAATTTTAGTTTGTTATGCCACTACAATTTCTTATAACTGGGAAACATCAAGAAAAACTGTAAAACCGGAGCTAAGTCAAGCGAAGATAATTTTTAATAGGTACAATTGACTAAAAAGCTGTACATTGTATGGCATCCCTTTTCAATTTTAGTAGAATTTGTGTTTTTCTAACTTTTTACTAAACGAGGCAGCAGTAGTTCAACAGCAATTGTATTTAAACTTTAATGGTTCAATAGTTCTCGAAAATGGATTGCGTATTATACTTAAAACAGCTCAAACATCTGAACCTCCAACGAAGTCGCAAACGATAATGCCTTCTGGAAGCCTTAGGGCATTTTATACTCTTGTAGAGGGTATATTCAAATTGTCCAGATGTTTGTAACGCATAAAATTTCTTGATCAGCATGACGAGCTGAGTAGCGAGTGGAAAGGTACCCAATGTTCTTACCTAGGAAAGGTACAAGGTAAATGTCAAACAATATACCTAGGTAAGGTAAAAGGTATCCGAAATTTTCAGTACCTATTTAAAGGTAACGGTAAAAAAAAAGGTACTTTTAAATTCCAAAAACCACAGTTCATCAATTTATTTTAGTAATAAATATTAACTGTACTAGCTTAAATCCAAATATAAGGTTTAAAAATGGTAAATTTTAATGTCATGTGATGTTATATTTCCTATATACCATATTGCTATAATCCGCAAAATAAGACTTCCAATTCAATATTAGAATTTTCATAATAATTCTCAGTGTCATCCAATCTTACATTTCTGGTATCGCAAAAGTTTTCAGAAACCTTTGTATTTTAACTCGCACTGACAACAGTTTCCAAATTTTCCGTAATTTCTTTAACAAGCGCTTCAAAACACTACATTTTTGGAATCTACTTCAATTTACAGCAAAGGTTTTTGCCTCGCTTGAAGTCAAGTTTTCAAAAAAAAAAATCGTCAATCAAATCATTCAAGCATTGAAGTCCATCTTATGAAGTATCATCTTATAGCACTAGTCTAGAGCTGAATAAACAAATTTAATTAAAGATCAATTGCCTTAGCGAAAATGTCAGTAACTTTATTCAATTGTCCAAAAAACTATAATTTCAGCATCAGCTGACCTATCCCGCAGAACTTATCAACTCATAAACTAAAATCAAATTGGCAGATCGGTACAAAAAGTTAGTAAAAAAAACGCCATTTCACTTAAAGTTTTAAGTCTCGACTTTCTCTCTTACACACGCACACACACACATTACTAGTACATTCAGACGGAATCGATAACGTTTTTTCACATCAACAACTGCAGCAGCAGCAGCAGCAGGAGGCTTCAATGCCGGCATGCCTCTTACATACATATATGTATCTATCAACAAGCTGTTGTAAAGTGCAGTAAATGACCAAAAAGGACCCCCGTTCAGTATCCCTTAAATGCTTTTAAAAACAATTTATTGCATTTCTGATATTGATTAATCATAAATTATTTGTCTCAACCAGACACAGGAGAGGCCAAATGAGGAGAGAATGCAAAGCGGGCGGCGGTGGCAGCTGCTGGAATGGAGCTTTGTCTGTTGTCTGTCGGGTTGTCATAGAGAGATACAGACGCACAGGACATAAGCACATATATATTGTAGATACACAACCAAAGGAAAGCCGGACGGAGGTTGGATGCGCACACGTGCAACCATTAAACAACAATGCCAGTACATAACGGTACACATTTACATATGTACACATAATGTGCAGTTTTGTAGTTACCAGACACAGCCGACTGTTGATTTGCTTTCGTTTGGTTGTATGTGTGTGTGTGTGTCCAAACCAAAAACCCATTCAATTTAATGTGGCGCTTGTCTAGCCAAAAATTTTAATGCTCGACTTGCTCTCTCCCTCTGTTTGTTGTTTATTGAAGCTTTAAGCTCCAATAATTATGACGATGCCCTGGCCATGCCCGAAGCTTTAATTAGACAAAAATGTGGCTTTAAAAATGTACAAAAATATCTCTTTATTAGGGGTGGTTGCTATTGATTTTCCCTTGCACAACGAAAACTCTCTCATAAATAGTAGAAAGCTGTCGTCAACGTTGTTTATGCTAATAAAATCAGTCGCCTTGTCGTTGACATCTGAGGGGTATCCGCCCACCAAAGAAAAATTGAATTACATTTGCTTGGAACGTGCCCTGCATAACTAATTAGCATAATAAACAAATACAAATGGGAAAAAGTCTCTTCACCCTCCAAAAAAAAGGTGTTTTTTGTGTAGACATAAAAATTTTGTATAAAATGTATGTTCGATTTAGTATTTATAGTTAGCTCTTAAATTGGTTCAACCCGAAAAGCGATATTTTTTCAGAATTAATTGCGTAGTTCAAGATATTTATATAAAAACCTAAACCTGAAAATCTGAGAGCGATAACTATTTCACTGACACCTTAGATCAGGGGTGCCCAAGCCCAAGCCTATTCCGCAAGCCACACATTTGTTGCTGCTTTGCGCAAAGGAATAATTCGAGCGCATACGTTTCACGCGCCCATAAGATTACAAACAGCAACAACAACATATGTGACTCTTCTCTCTCTCCTATGTCTCTGGCAAATTAAAAAGCAACAACAAAGATGCCTTTGCAAAGACCACACACACACAATCAAAAAACAGTTTTCTATTTCTTGTGGTTGTTATTGCTTGAGTTGTATTTTCTGCATTTGTATTGGTTCCCACGCGCCCGTGTGGTCATCCATGGTATTTGGCGCGATTTAGTATTGTCATAATCATGGTAATGTAGTTATGTGTGGTCATCTACTTCTACTCTATATATAAAACAGTTTGTCCTGATTGACTGACTGATTCATTGATTGGCAAATCAACGCAGAGCGCAAACGGTAAGAGAGGAAAGATAGAAGGCTGAAATTTGGATAGTAGTTTCATTTAGTGGTGAAAGTGCGTAATAAGACGGGGTTTTGGAAAATTCTTGAAATTTGACTTGTAAGCCTAGTACGCGAAATAATACGACACGTGATTTCCCGATTTTGGAAAATCCACCCAGGAGGAAAATGGCAGGAAAATTCTGCATGCAAAAAACTATTTTTCATCCGATTAAGTTGAAACTCGGTCTGAGGGGATAGAATACGGAAAATTGATATGCTAGTTTAAATGCTGGTTTTCGAACTCGTAATATACCAAATTTAAATATGGTTTCAAAAACGCATCTTTACTATATAATGTACAGAAAATTGTATGTTTTTATAATAGTGAATTTAGTCATACGGTGAATCGAATATTTTTCCAATGAAATATGGTCCGGCTTGGGTTCTGGAGGTCATAGGTGTAGGTGGATTCTACAAGGTTAATATTACTAGAATATTAAAAAAGGAAATCATTTAACTATATATTTAATAATTATTGGGGACCTATTGATACCTTTTGAATTTGTGTAATTAGTTTGCTGATCGTGTCATTACCTGAATGTGAACATAAATTCAGCATTTAAAAAACCAAGGAAAAATGCCAGGGACACAACACTCTATCATATGCTAAAACTAGCTGCTTTTTTCAAGTCTGTATTTAAATTCCTTTTATATATATATATTTAGATGATCTATAGTAGATCTAGCTTGTAGTTTAAATTAGTACTAAACTTAGTTTAAAATTCATTTGATTGCCAAACACACTCACATTTCAATCCTGAAACACACGCATGGGCACAACTGCATTTCGATTCTTGGCATTATCTTAGTTCCGCACGCTCATTCAAAAATGCATTGAAATTTTATTTTATTTTTAGCCATTTTCTCAAAGTTTTGTTTATTCATGTGTTCTACCATTTTCTCTGTTTTCTTCTTTCTTACAGACTCAAAAATTATTACAAACAAAAAACACATTCAGAAATTTTTTGATTTAATTACATTGCAACGCCAACATGCATAACGGTAGTTGGCAATGCTCTGAGCGTGTCGTGGAACGCAGTGAAATGAAAAGGAATAGCTGGAATGAACTGCGCAAACAACAACAGAAACAGCAATAAATAAACGGAAATGATGAACATGTTGTCAGATATTGGAGAAAATGCATCGTTTTCTTAACATACAACAAAATATTAAATTACGCAACTATCATCAGTTACTTTTATATTTTGTCGATCAACCATTGGCTGCCACTGCTGCTGAAGAAGAAGGAAGAAGAGGAGGAGGCACAAGCACAGGAAGAGGTCGCAAAGGAAGGGCAGCAGCAGAGCAGCAGCAGTAGCAGGAACGATTAGCCCATTATATATATATATATATATATATATATATATATATATAAACCATACACATTAACCCAACGCTGCCACTGTTCCTAAGACAACAACAACCAATAACGTAGACATACATACTCTTACACACACACACACAAACTGCTCCTATGCCAATTTTTGTTCATCAAATCGCCAACATTATTACCTACTCATCTTTCGCCGTCGACGTTCATCCTCATCATTCAAATTCAAAATCAGCAAGCAACAACAACAACAACGTAACGTTGGTTTAGGTGTTGCCCTTAAACACCCACACCCATACACACACACACACACTTCGGCCACGCTCCACTCAGCTGGGCAGCTGGCGGCAAAGGTAACAAAATATGGCAACACCCCAAGTCAAGGACTTGGTATTGCGTTCGCCCGCTGGCTCCTCCGATATCATCACCTTTGCTTGGCCACTGCAAATTGGACATGGACAGGATAAACATGACAATGGCATCGATATTATCGATACAATCAAATTCGTTTGCGATGAACTGCCATCAATATCATCCGCATTCGAAGAGATTAATCTCAATCAAATTGACACTGCCTGCTATAAGACTATGACAAATCTTGTCGATCGCTTCAATAAGGCTGTCGACAGTATTGTTGCATTGGTGAGTACAATTCGAAATGTAAGACTAATCCTAAAATAGACTTTTTCTTTATCCGATTTGCCAACTAGGTTTTTTTTGAGGTTACAAAATTGAAAGCGATCTCTTTGTACGATAAGTTTTACTTGTCGTATAGATGCAAAAAAAATTCAGTGAGCCACTTATCCCAGGCATGATTTTAAATCAGAAGCTCGACTTGTTGAAAAAAGCCAAAGTTAAAGTTAAGAAATAGTACTTTACGATAATATCAAAGAGAGTCAAATGAATAGAATGATTCCGCACAAAAACGCACCTAATAATGGTCAAAATAGCCATTTATCAAATTAATGGAATAAATAATTTTGTTCACGATACTTCATCTGCTGCTACTGTAAATCTGCTAACAGCATTCCAAGTTGCAATTGCTTTCGCTAAGAACGAATTGTACAACCTCTTGAATTATGTGTTTGGAAGAGCCTCTTCAGCAACTTTCGAAACAACTAATTTCAAGGTGTGTGTCGCGCATCTAAAGTGCTTAGGAAAAATAAATTCAGCATCAGCTGAACTATCCTGAGCTTTTACCTTCAAATTAGACTCTTATATAGGTACAATCTCAGGCTTCACGTGTTTCCTTCAAAACTGTACACTTTAAATGCTTTTCAGAAGTTGGATGCATTTTCTGTAACTGTTTTACATTTGTATATCTCTAAGTCGGTATTTGCTATGAACTTCAGCTAATATGGTAGCAATTATTTCATGTGACGCTTATGCGGTCACGAGAGAATGAGAATGTAGATTGCTATCTGTATAGTGGTTACACGAAAATAACTTTTGTTATTGAAACTTCAGATATCGGCAGTCGTATATATAAAATGAGTATTTTGAAACATATCCCCGATATTTTTCTTATACAGCCGTGCTCCAATTTTCACTTGTGTTAAAATTTTGCGATTTAAATCCGTTTTTCATCGTATTGTTTTTGAATACGGATTGTTTACCGGATGTCCAGTTAAAGCCACAAACAGGTTCCTGGAACTTTTCTTTTCAATATGACAGAGCGCGGCAGCATCTCAGCTATAATGTAATCGGAGCGAAAAAAGTCAGGTACAAAAAGTACCTAGTACCTTACCTATTGATAAAGTAAATGAAAATTAAGACCTAGGTAAGGTAAAAGGTACACAAAATATGTACCTAGGTATGTACCTAGGTACTTCCAGACACTGATTGTTGTCAACTTGGCCCTGCAAATTGCAGTATCGTTTGTAAAGCCCTTTCAGGATACTGAGGGAATCCTTTCCTTGTATTAAGTTTTGGAATCTTCTCTTTGTGATCATGGTTCTCTGTTATTGCTTT
Source organism: Lordiphosa magnipectinata (assembly GCA_037044535.1). Classification (NCBI taxonomy): domain Eukaryota; kingdom Metazoa; phylum Arthropoda; class Insecta; order Diptera; family Drosophilidae; genus Lordiphosa; species Lordiphosa magnipectinata. The sequence goes on along the minus strand of JBAMBO010002246.1, from coordinate 674,921 downwards.
CGCTTGTCTCTGTACTCTGATATTTATCCAGGAGGTTGTTCTGAGCATATTGCGTACCCATTTATTTGCTATTTTCTGCTGCATAAATGGTCCCAAATGGGTCAGCTTGGAGTGGATCGATTTGCTGCTTAGAGCATTAACCTAACCATTTATGCACAGTGTAGTTTTCTGTGGAATTGGAGCTCTGATTAAAGGGATTCGCTTCTCCAACTTCTCAAAGGCTCTTAGCTTCACTATGTAGTTAGTGCCTACTCCCTTTATCAGTCTTAGCAGTTTATCTTCAGGACAATGGTGGTTGGAAAGGTGCGTAAGGTGCGCTCCAGCGTCTACAGTTTTTGCAGTTCTCTATCCATACGAGAGCATAAGTCTCACCATCATTGTGCTATTTTCCGGTTATGCCCCTGCATGTGTATAGTGGTCTAGTACTCTTGCTGAGTGAATACTTGATGGATGTGCTTGTCAAATCTTCATTTGTTGCCAAATACAACATCAAAATAGTTGGTCCCTTTTCTGGTGTAGTGAGATATACGGATTGGCTTATATTTACATAGGTCTCATTCTAGCTCGCTTGTATTTTCTAATAAACGACCACCTTGCATTTCATCAGTATTGAAAGCAGCAATGTGTTTTCCGTCTTCCACTGAAGAGGCTTGCCTGCATCATAGAAGTGAATATATCCATCTGCCTATAGTTGGATGTGCTCCTGAATGTCCAGGAAGGCGCACAGAGCCACTTCCTTTCATCTCACCTGGTGGCGCCCTAATAAGTCTAGGATACGCATCTAAACCAAATCTAGATATGTTAAGCTGACCTCAACTTAGCGAAAGAGTTTAGAAATGATTTCTTAAATCCTTCTGATACTTTCCAACTAATCACTTGTTCTTTATCTTTATATCTCTGCAGGAAAAAGGAACTTCACTGCCCGCCGAGCGTTTGAATAAGTTCGCTCACCCTAGCCTTTTAAGACACATTTTGCAATTAGTTTACAATGCTGCCGTACTCGATCCGGACAAACTCAATCAATATGAACCATTTTCGCCCGAAGTATACGGCGAGACATCATATGAGCTGGTGCAACAGATGCTTAAACATGTCACGGTCTGTAAGGAGGATACGTTCATTGATCTCGGTTCCGGTGTGGGTCAGGTGGTACTTCAAATGGCCGGTTCGTTTCCCCTCAAGACATGCATCGGGATCGAGAAGGCGGATACACCGGCCCGTTATGCCGAGCGTATGGATTTGATATTTCGTCAGTATATGGGTTGGTTTGGCAAGCGATATTGCGAGTACAAGCTGATCAAAGGTGATTTCCTGGTGGATGAACATCGCGAAAAGATCACCTCGTCAACATTGGTGTTTGTGAACAATTTTGCATTTGGTCCAACAGTGGATCATCAGCTGAAGGAGCGATTTGCAGATTTGCGCGATGGAGCACGAGTTGTGTCATCAAAATCATTTTGTCCGTTGAATTTTCGCATAACTGATAGGTATGATAATGATCGTTTATACATCATACATGATGACTAATGTTTTTGTATACTTTTATTCTAGAAACCTGAGCGATATTGGCACCATAATGCATGTCAGCGAAATACCGCCCTTGAAGGGATCGGTATCTTGGACCTGCAAGCCTGTATCGTATTATTTGCATGTGATCGATCGTACGATACTAGAGCGCTACTTTCAGCGTCTGAAAACGAAGGGCGGTGACCATGACCATGTGGGTAAGTTGTGGAAGCGTTTGAGGAATGCCAACATCTTTACAAAAATGCAGCACAAAAACCAAACTTACTTTGCGATGTCTACCAAGCAACAAAAAAAAACAGGGAATCACTAAAAATCTACAAACCTATCGATGAGATCTTCAAAATAAATCAGCTACCGAAACATTCACAATCAACTACACAAAAATCACACTTTACCAGTCATAAATCACCTTATGATCACTGTAAAATCAATGTCATAACAGTCACGATCACACAATCAACTATAAAATTTTATTAATCATGGATCAATACTAACAAATCGTGTCTCAGTTACATATATCCTCGCTATTACTCAAAAATTAACCTAAAGCATTGAATATCAGTCGCCTTATTTAAAGATATTACTTTGATTTGTTAAAAATCAATCATGGTCACCAAACAGTCACAATCACACAACACACAATCGACCTGGATCAGTCTCGGGTCACAAAACAAGATCGCCAAGGACGCCAAGCCTTTAAACTTGTCAAAAATAAAAAGCTTAGGTATACGTCAGGTTCAGTCGTCACATTCAACAATATAACTTTAATTGGTTCAAAATCAATCATTATCAAAATCACCCAAGCAGAACTCAAACATTTTCACCCCCAATCTATTCTACACTAAGGGTTTAAAAAAGAACACAAATTTGCGCAACAAATTCTATAAACGTTTTATAAAGACGCAGGATTCTGCCGATTGGGAGAGATATAGGCAGCACAATCGTGAATTTGAATTTCTGAACAAATTTCTTTATAATCAGTATATTGCAGATGTTGAGAATGGCTTGAAATTAAATCCTAGATTGTTTTGGCGATTCGTTAATTCTAAAAAGGCGAATTCTCCAATACCCCCATCTATGACACTGGATGAGTTAATAGCAACATCAAATACTGGCTTTTCAAATTTGTTCGCTACATTTTTCAGTTCCAACTTTGAACCCTCCGCTTCATGGAATAATCTGTTTAGTCTGAGTGCAATTCCCCACCTGCTGAACATTGGCACTTTAACCATTTCTGAGGATGACATCTTCCAAGCTGTAGTGAGTTGCGATGACTCTAATTACCCCAAATTGTGATGGAATTTCTTCGCTTTTATTGAAACATTGCATTGGGGAGCAATGTGGGCCAGTAATAACAATATTCTCAGCTGGCCGATTTATTGACAAGTGGAAGATTGCTACGGTCACACCTGTGTTGAAGTCTGGTATCAAGAGGGACGTCCCTAACTACCGACCTATGCTAAGCTCTTTGAGCGGATTGTAGCCACACAGATTTCTTTTTTTGTAAAGATGTACATCAACCCAAATCAACATGGTTTTATGCCAGATCGCTCAACCACATCTAATTTAGCGGTCTTCAGTAATTACTGCATCAGTTCCTTTGACAAACGCTGTCAAGTTGATGTTCTTTATACAGATTTTTCGAAGGCATTTGATAAAGTTTGTCATAACGCTCTACTCGCCAAGCTATTTAAGCTAGGGTTTCATTCCTCTTTATTGTGCTGGATTCAATCTTACTTGGACCGTCGGACTTACAAAGTCAAAATAACCAACTCACTTTCTACTCCATATGTGGCTACTTCAGGTCTTCCACAGGGTCCTTTACTTATCATTATTTTTATTAATGACATTTGTATGCATTTGCGTAACTCAGAGTTTCTGCTATATGCTGATGATCTTAAAATTTACCGATCAATTAAATGCTTAAGTGATAGTCGATTGTTGCAATCTGATCTAGATAGGGTCAGTGCATGGTGTGCTCTCAACTTACTCCCTCTTAATCTCAACAAATGATTTATTGTTAGATATAGCAAATGCTTCTACAATATTACGGCCACTTACTCCATTTCTAATCAAACTTTATTGAGCCGGGTTGAGACCATTGATTTGGGAGTGAAATTCGACAAAAAAATTGATCTTTAATGAGCACATAAATTATATTTTGCTAAAGGCCTATTCCATGTTTGGCTTTGTCAAGCGCAATGCCAGCCAATTTAAGGATCCTTACACTAGGTTAAGCCTTTACTCTGCATTTGTGCGTTCCAAGTTGGAGTATGCATCATTTATTTAGAATCCCTCTAGTGCAGTTCATACAAAGAGGCTTGAAAGGGTGCAGAAAAAATTTCTAAAATTCGCGCTCCTACCGTAGATGTGCCTTGGTGCATCTCTCCACTCTAGAAGATAGAAGGACTATTGCGTCTTTATTGTTTTTGAACGACCTTGTTTTTGGCTGCATTGATTGTCCTACCGTGTTAGGGAAGATAAATTTAAATGTACCAGGCAGAAATCTTAGAACCTTCCAACCCTTTTCCAACCAATTTTTCCGAACAAATTATTCCCTTAATGAACCTATATCTAGGGGTCTTAAAACTTCAACTCCTTTCCCGTTAGCATGCGATTTGAATTCGACTCCAATAAATCGGCAATCAAAATTTTGTTAGCTGAATACTTTTCTTCTTTTAGAAACTAATTTTAGTTAAAAATAGAGTAGCCTGTTAAGAGCTTTGTTCAATTGGCGAATAAATAAATATTCTTTTGTGTTATATATCACCCCACGATCACTTAAAATGCACCTATAACATTCATGATCGACATTGTGAAATTTTAAATCATGCTAGATTGATTCATGATCAGTCAAAATGAATTAATAACAGTCGCGACAATTCACGACTTGATCACTCAAGATTCACCACTTCACGATTACCACACAATCTTTTTTAAGTTATAGATAACATAGCTATTACTTAAACACCAGGCTATAACCGACTCGATTAGTCACCTAAGTTAGAGATCTACTTGTGATTGGATCAACATCAGTCATGATCACTATCGACAAATCAAAAGATTAACTTGATCAGTTATGAAACACTTTGCGATCACTTGTGAAACAAATTTAAGTTTTATTCTAATCTAAATCTTTCATTTTTCAGGATCAGTCCGCACCACCCGCGATCGTGCCAAGCGTGAGGCCAACATTGGTCAAAATCACAACAACAATCACAATAATAACCACCACCACAACCATCAGCAGAGAGCAGAGCGAGAACAATTCAATGGAGCGGCAACGGTGGCAGCTCCAGTTCCTGCCGCAGCCCCATCACGTCATCAATCACAATCTCCAGCCAATGTCAGTGGTGGAAAAGTAGTTGACAGTAGTCAGCCGGTCTCCAAGACGCGTCAACAAGTCCAACTGCAGCAGCAGCAGCAACAACAACAACAACAACAACAACAGCAACAGCAGCCACCGCCTCAACCACAACGCAGCCTGGACATGGACAGCAGCACCGACAGCGACGGTGAGGCCACAAATGGTAATGGTGGCAACACCACCACAGCCACCAATACCACTTCCACCTCGAATGGTGGACCCATGACACGTAAAGTCTGGTCAGATTGGTGCAGTTCCAAGGGCAAAAGTTCTCAATCCGATGAGGAAGAGAATAATAATAGTAATGGAGGTGGCACAGCTGGATCCGCACGTCCCTCACGTGCCGCTACCACCACCACCACCACGCAGAAGAAGCGTAAAAAGTTGACCCGTAAAGCAGCCATAGCCAGTAAATCCGCTGCAGCCGCTCAACGAGCAGAAGCCGAAGCAGTCGCCGCCGCTGCTGCTGCAGCAGCAGCCAACAAAGATTCTAGCTCTAAAGAAGATCAACCCAGAGCAGCCAGTGCCGGTCCTGGACGTAAGGGACGCATGAAAAAGGGCGCCCGAGGGCGAAAGTGCTTGAAAATAGTCGGTTTGGATGTGCTACACAAACAGACCGTTCTGAGCACTTCAGGAGATTCCATGACCAAGAAGTTGCCCGCCGCACCGGGCACTGTGGATCAACAGTTGACTTCGCTATTAACCGAGAATATGTCTCATGCTGAGCTGGATATCCCATTGGCTCCACAGGATACACCGTACGCCTTGCAGATATTGATGGATGTCTTTAAAGCTCAGTATATGACCATAATTGATCACATGAAATCGAGTGCCTATGTGCCGCAGGTGCAGAAACATTTAGCCCAAGAGCAGGAGCGCATGACTAGGTTGAAAAATCGGGCTAGTCAGCTGGATAAGCAGATTAAAGTGCTTATAGATGACAGTGTGGCTCTGCTCAAAATACGGATGAACGAGCTGGGCATCAATGTAAATTCGCCAAATGATTTAATAGCCCAGGCCAAGGAGATAGTGGGCAGGCACAAGGATCTGCAGCATACGGTCAGCAAAATGCGCAACGAAGTCACCTACTATGAGGGCGAACAGAAGTTATTGCTGAGCAAGCAGCTGAAACATCTGCCCGAGTACCAGAAACTGTGCCAGGCAAATGGTAATCCCACTCCATTGAATGGCAAAGTGAAGCTAGAGCCGCAGCCGCCACAAGAACTGTGCGAGACCACAGCCCAAGAGCTGGTGCTTAAGGAGATAGCCAATACCTTGAGCCAACGTAAGAAATTATACGCTCAAGTCTCGACCATAGAGCAGGAGACGAATGTTTTACAGAAATCCGCTGAGGATCGTAGCACTGCAGCCGCTCTTTTGGCCCAGGGCACAAACATCAGCCTGGCTGTGCCCCAGCAGCAGCAGCAGCAGCTACCGCCGGCAGTGCAGGCAAACTGTAAGCTCAATCATGGCAATAAGGGATCGCGTCGCAGTCGAGAGCATCGTGCACGTTCGCAAGAATGGCCAGAGGTACCCGAAGTGGGTAAGATCCAAGAGAGCAATCCCGAGGTCTTGGCCCAAAAGATTGTAGAGACTTGCCGACAAATAGAGGCTGGTCATTACCATGTGAATGGCAAGACGGCTGCCCCCAATCCTTCTCCCCAAGCTTCTCTGAGCATGAAATCTGTGTACAAGGACAGCACTTTAATGCCTGCACCCAAGCAACAGCAACAACAACAGCAGCAGCTGCAGCAACAACCATCATCATCTTTGCTACCCAAATGCGAGTTGCCTGGTCTCTCCGCCTGTCGCAGCAAACAGGAATCACCGAAAGTGGCCAACTTTGAGGATCGCTTAAAGAGCATCATCACCACTGCCCTCAATGAGGATCAAGAACAGCGCTCTAAAGCCACCATAGAGTTGCCGCCGTCTAATGCTGCTGCTCAAGCCTCACCTTTACAGAGTCCCTTGGCCAAGAGAAGCAAGCAGCAGCTGGCAGCTGGTGGTGGAGCAAATATCGCACAGCCTTTGCACAACATTATAACCGTTTCCACGCAGGGTTTGATGCATTTAAATGCCAATACCACCATATCGCCCATTACACCGCCTCTACCGGGTCCCGGGCCGGGAGCCGCTGCCTCAACCGCACCTCCACCACCGGCCAATTTGCCCTATGGAGCTTATGGTGGTGTTGCCAGCAAGGCAACCACTAACAAATATCTAACACCCACCAAGGAAGCCAAATATTCACCAGCTAGGCATGCGGCTCCACACCTGGCTGCCATGTATGCTGCTAGTAATCAGCCAGTTGCAGCTGCTGCTCCTCCTCCGCCGCCTTCTCCCACCAGCAGTGATCTAGGCTATCAGCGTCGCCGCAGCTCGGTTAGTGCCTCCTCTTATGAGCATTATTTGGTCCAGCAGCAACAGCAGCAACAACAACATGCTCTTATGCTGGCCGCTGCTGCCCATGTGGCCCAACGACAACAGATGCGTGCCGAAGAGCAGCAGCCGCCGCCGCCGCCGCATCGATTCCACCCACAACATCATCATCCACATCTTCACCCGAACGAGTTCAAGGCTCCCGCTGAGAATCTGCTACAACGTTCTGGCAGCCGCGAGCATTTGGTGATGGAACCGTCGCAGAATCAACATTTGGATTTATTGCCCCGTGCCAGCTCGGCCAATTCGGACTACGGGGGCTATCGTGTGCGTCCGCCCAGTCGCCCCAGTTCGAATTCATCGCAACCCGATTACACCCAAGTGTCGCCCGCAAAAATGGCCTTGCGTCGTCATCTCTCCCAAGAGAAGCTCAATCAGCCACTGCCCACACCGCCACCAGCAGCTCCAGCTCAATTGGCACCGGCAGGCAAAACTATAGGAGATCTGGTCAATGGTGAGATTGAACGCACTTTGGAGATCTCGCATCAGAGCATTATCAATGCGGCCGTCAACATGAGTACCAGCGGTGGGGTAGCGGCTGCACATTTTATGGAGCGCGCGTTTCTAAATGAGCGTTCGAATGAACGGCTGCTTATCAATCTCAATGCCCAGAGGCCCGAGCGTGTGCATGTGCGTCCCACCATGTCCGAGGAGCCCAATCAGGAGCCCACCAACTACAGCCAGCCGTCGGGGGCGGGATCAGCGGTCACAAATAGCAATCTGGCCACTTTGGCTCAGGTGGCCTATGCACAGAAAAACCCACGTGCCACCTCAGGATCAGCTGCTGCTCGTACTGTCAGGGACTATCAGCCGGTGGCCTTACCGCGTGCCGAAATGAAGGGCTGCATCGAAGCCTACTTTCACGAGGAGCAGCAGCAGCAGCAGCAGCAACAGCAGCTAAAATCTAAGAGCACACCTGGTACAGCAGGAGCTGGAAGGGGACCACGTTTAAATGGAGCAAATCCACCGCTGGAGGGTAAGTGACAAGACACTAAATGTACTAGATGCTGCAGCTGTGACGAACAATTTTTGATCAGAAGACTCTTGTGGGTTTGTGTTCTAATCTAGTCATATACGATCGGTACTAAAAGACCTGTGCAAGCCATACCTTATGCCCAAGCTGTTAGTCCACTTGTCTGAGTTCTCATATGAGTTGGCTCTAATTAACCTCAGGAGTTTATCAGAAATTATTTTAGCTTCTTCTGTCTATTACACTAACTGAGCAACTCATATAAGAAACTTGTTGTCGAAGGTAATCATCGTCCCGAGGTAGACAAAGTCCTCTACAACCTCAAAGTTGTCCTCCCCCATAGTAACAAATTGTCCAAGATGCGTAGACTTCTTGTCCGTGGATACTAGGTACTTCGTTTTGTCCTCGTTTACCGCTAAGCCCATCAGTTTAGACTGCTTCTCAATTTCTGAAATCGCCCTGATTACCGCCCGTTCGTTTTTGCCAATAATGTCAATATCATCGGCGTATGCGAGTAACATTAGATCTTTATAAAGAAATGAGCCCGATCTATTGGCATTTGGGCACTATCGCAGTATATACTCCATCAGCAGATTAAAGAAGTCACACGATAGGGTTCCCAATACATTCATACATTATGCTTAAGCTCATATAGAATCGGTATAGAATCGACGACGAGAATGTCGGCTTTCGGAAACGGGTTCTCAAAGTTTTAATGAGTAAAATTCGATAAGCGGTTTCGATTCGTATTCCACTTTGAAACATTATGGCGACCTTCAGAGAGTATATAATCGATTTGTTCTACACAAGTTCGCTGACCATATAAATATCAGACCCTTCCGACTGATTTTTTGCCGGTTTGCAAAGCGCACCATCTAGTGTATTCAGGGTCTTTGCTAAAGGTTGCATTTTGTAACTCGATTATCTTACAGGTCTGGCCGCCTCGCTGCAGGATCATGTGCGTGCCCGTAAACACAAGGAGGAAAATGAAGAGCGTCAACGACGTGCAGCCGCCGCTGCCTCCTCCTCGGCTCCGTCGTCCTCGCTGGAGCTGGGCACTCACTATGCTCATCAAGCGCCGCCTGCTCACAGCTATATGCATCAGCAGCCGCAGCATCATCAACACGTGAATGGCGCACCGCACAAAGTAGAGCGTAAGCTATCACTAACATAGCCCAATCATCAGTTGTCAACTAAATTTTGTATTTGTTTCACCCCCAGTTGGCGTGAAGCGTAGCTCTACATTGGCTCCGCATCAGCAACCACCGCGTCCAGCCAAGTTGCCTCACTATGAGCACACACAGCAGCCGCAACAGCATATATATTCTGCCAATGGCCAGGTGTTGCCGCCACCAGCTCATGATTCGACTACAACGCCCTCACCCACACCCTCCTCATCATCCTCATCCTGTGGAAGACGTAGTAAAATGCTGGTGGAGCCACCGCTACTGATGAGTCCCGAGATTAATTCTCTAATGGGTGATGAGCGTCCCTTGCAGCTTTCAGCTGGTCAGCATCCGCAACTCCATTCTCACCATCATCAAGCAGCACATGCTTCAATTCAACAACAGCAGCGTATGCCACATCATGGTCACAGCATTACACCCACCTTAGGTGGTCATGGCGCACGCAATAGCAACAGCAATGCCAATGCCGCCGATGATGGTAAGCTAATCGTAAACCAAGCCAAAGCACTAGCACCACCAGCACATGTAACATACACACAACCAACACATCATCAATTACACCAACACAACTATTCTATACGAGTCGCTGCTGCCCAAACGGTGGCTCAAGATCTAACAATGAAAAAAGGCAATCCTACGCCTGCCACAGTTGATTCTGATGATACAGATGAAGATGAAGCTGATGATGAAGAAATTGAAGAGGAGGAGTCTGAGAGTGACTCTTCCTCCGACAGTTCTGACAGCTCTTCCAGCAATGCTTGATTTAAACATTACACATTCACATTTTACGCACACATTATTTACTCCTCCGCACTTTTCATTTTTATTTGTAAATACACAACAAAAAAGTATGCAACAAATTTTTTCACTTTCATGTTGCGCGTGTTTGTCCCCCAAGTAGTTAGTTTATTTTTGTAGAAATTCTGGTATTTGTTTGCACCAATATTATTTGTTTGTACTGTAATTATTGATATTTTTTATTTTTATTTTTTAAAGCTTTTTCTTTCATATTTTCTCTATTAAAAAAAAAGAAGGAAATTGAAAAAGAGTTCAGTGCACTGCACAAAATAAAAAGGAACAACAAAGAACTTGTAAACATGCGCGAGTGAGAATCATTAACAAAAAAACATGCTCTTTCTATTTAACCAAATGAACTAAAATTACAGTCAATCATTGTAGTTGCCATTCAGTGTGGACGCAAGCGCAAATTTGGATGATAAATTAAGAAAAGAGACTATTATTATTAAATTTTTGAATGTTGTTGTAAATACCACAAATCGCAGAAATCAACAGGACTGCCAACCAGCGCGGACGAGTCCTTTTACGCTCTCGTTTTAAATTTATATTTGGAGTTAAAAACTAAACCTAAACTGGTTCTGGCTCGGAATTTCAAAAACAAAAAAAAAAAACGGGAAAGCTAACTTCGTCTGTGCCGAAGTTTTAATACACTTGAAAAGATCGCTCCAACGGTTAGCGATTTCGACCAGCTTAAAAACATATAATATTAACAATGACCGAGTTTAAGAGCGCTAATATTGAAAACAAAAAAGTTGTTCTCACTAAAACCCATTTTCCGACCGAACATTTCTATGGCAGCTACAAGAAGTATCCCGTCTAGATTTTTGGTACTTTGGGATTAAAGTTGCTTAGAATGCCTATGTTGAACCTTTTTAGGGGCGTTTTGTGAAGGAGCTTACTTTTGTTTTGACTCTAATAATATGAGACGGCACAATTCTACGATTTCTTAAGCGAGGATATAGTCTTCTGGCTTTACTTCGCAGAAGTTTTGTAACTTTTTTAATTTCTACGTCCTTTTCGGGCTCCATGCAAAACAGCCAATTCCAATAAAAAAAGTGCCAGTGCACCAACAGGAAAAAAAACACCATAGGTGCAAAAACACCAAGTGTGGCAACCGTGGTTTACAGTCGCTTTTGCAAAGAAGAGAGCAAGAGCAATAAAAGTTATGCAAACGCGTGTTTTACTTGTGTTTGTAATGTGTGTATATGTGAGTGGCCATCGTAGACGAAATCAACATGCGAGGCCGCTTAAAGGAGACGATCCCCCTTTATCAGACGATCAAGCAGACACTCATTCGCAAACATACCAAAAACAGAACGAGTGTGTATTTGACACGACTGCAAAAGTTCGAGTGTCAGTCACACCCCATACGCTTTTAAAGCGAGTATTGATGCAGTCAAGAAAACAGGCACTCTTGCAGATCTCTGCTGTGCACGCAAGCTGCATATCATTACAAAACAGTGCTGCCAAAATTACAAATTACAAACTTTTATTTTAGAAATTTACCTTTTTATCGTTTTCACACATATTTTACTGTACATGAGTGAATATACTTTATGGGGTCGAAAATGATTCAGTCTGCTTGTTACATACATGTATTTCGCAAGCATCCATAGGATCCACAATATAGCACTGCGTAAAATAGTGGTGGAGCCTAGCTATGCGCGAAATTTTGGTGATGTTGTCGTGCGATCTGCTGCGTTGCTAGCTACTAGTGGAAGTAGAAAAATATTTACAGGAAAGTACTCCGGAAATCGTAGGAGTTTAGTCTCTCGGGTTCTCTGAAATTACGTTCGGTTTGCGTCTCCGGCTTAAGGGGGTCTTCTAGTTTAGACGGCGGAATTTGACCTGTTTTTAAAAAAATCGTGAAAAGAAAACGCGTAAAGATTTTTTAACTCTGTGTTTTTTTGTATTTGGTAGGGCAATTCATAAAATACATACAAAATTAAAAATGTGTGAATGCGAGGGGTGCTCAAAAAGTTCTCGGCATCCAAAAATATTTATGTCCAATGTTCGCACAATTGCGGGAGTATACCGCATCGAAAAAAAAAAACAAAAACGGGGAATGAGTAAGCATAAATGCCTTTATCGTGTGAACCTACAGAACAAAAATGAACATTTTTTTGTAGAATTGGCAGCGCCGTTAATTCTGCGTCGTTTGGCGCTTATTTCATCAAAATCGGTCCAGAATAACTTGAGTTATCGAGCGAACATGTTTGAAAAACATGGTTTCGAGAAAATCGCGTTTGAAGTTTCGACAACCGTTTTCGATAAAATAAAAATTATTTTTAATAGATTTCAAACATGGATTTGATGAATCTGTGTGTTAGGTTTCACCGAAAAAAAAAATCGGATCATTAGTTATCGTGAAATTTCGGTCAAAGTGCGTCAACACATGGTAAAAAAAACGAGGGCGTAAATTAAAGTTGGCTTTTACCGACTTCGATATACCCGTTACTCAGACGGACAGACGGACATGGCTATATCGACTCGGCTGTTGATGCTGATCAAGAATATACATACTTTATATGGTCGGAAATGATTCCTTCTGCCTGTTACATACATTTGCACGACTTACTCTACGAGTAACGGGTATACAAATCTAACACAATTTTCAAGTAAATTTTACGTAAAGTCAAGTAAATTTTACGTTTAAGCTAATAAAAGAAAATCGAAAAAAAAATTTCTAAACTAGAAGACCTTAAACCAAGAAGCCACTGTGTAATTTTACACAGAAAGAAAAGTTGTATAATTCATTAAACATTGCTTTTGCGTTCACACTGAAATATTTGCCATAACAAAAACGCGCTTTAATGCTTTCAAAATCGTATACAAAAATAGTTGAACAATGGATTCAGATCCAACACATTTTTGTATATAAAGCCCCCACCAAAACAACATTCAAAATGCCAAATCAATCATCTTTCTTTCACATAAACTTACACTTGTACAAAAAATACAACGCTCTCTCACACCAACACACACACACACACACATATAAACATATACACATACCAAACATTTTTTTCGAAATTAACCAAATGGAATGTTATTATTATGCATTAATTTTGAATTTTTACTAAAAAAAATAATCAAAGCAAAAACGACCAAAGCAACACATCAATTACTGCTGCCGCCCCCTGCCCCACCTCTTTCTTATCCACTTTTCTTTTTTTTATATATCTATATATATATGTGTATTCCCTTCTATTATGCTCTACTCCATACAGTTACCGATTTGGCAACGCAACGTACTATAACTAATTACGATCCCAGACGTCGACTTCGGACGACTTTGTCTGGCGCAACGAAACTATCAGCTCAGAATGGATATGTTGTGGCCGATAGTAGTAGTTTGCCGCACCTATGATTGAAAGATTGATTGGTTGATTGATTGGCTTATCTCAAAATTCTCAAAACAAAAAATTACACAAAAAAAATGTTTAAAAAACGCACCAAAAAACATGTATGTTGTTGGGCTAAACAAAGCAGAGTACAAAAACCCAAAAAGACAAATATTTAATTTTTACGTTCAATATAATCATTTTTATACCTACTAAACCCAAATATGCCAAAAAAAATTGAAATTTTTAACGAGCATGAGGTAAGTTCTGTTGCGCCTAATTGGTTTTCTTTTTATTTATTTAATGTTTATTTTTTATCATTTGATTCATCCATACACATACAAGCCACACACATTTCATTTCCTTTGCACGCCAAACGCAACTCTCTTTACCAACACCAACACAAGCAAAGAAATTACACACACACACACGCCTAAATATCCACCAAACTCACCACAAAATGAAGCAATCGTACCTGTTCTTTTCTTAGTAAAGAAAAATGGGAATGAGATCATAACTAACTTTTGTTCTTCCATCTCTCCCAGACGATGTCATAGCCGCCGACGATGAGTCCCATTGGCAACATCGTGTCAGCTCCGGGTTTGATCGACTGGTGGCCTTTGCCAGCACCGAACTGGATAAGACACGGCGCAGCATTGATGGTGATACAGTGCCTGCCTCAATAAGTTGCAACACCTCACCGGATTCGGGTATAACGCACAGTAGCAGCAACTCAGATGTGGCACGCACTTTTCTGTCCACCTCATCGAGCTCATCACAACTGGAGCTGCCCCTTGGCAGCAGTCAGCAGGGTCAGAGTTTATATAGCAGCCACCAGCTTCATCATCAGCAGCATCAGCAGCCGCTGTCGCAGCAGCAGCACCATCATCAACATCATCTTCAGCAGCAGCAGCAGCATCTGGTCGATCATCTCAGTGACAGCAGCATGAAATCTACCGCCTCCTCTTCCCGTGCAGCCAGCAGCTCTATAAAAACTGTCTCACCCGTAGATCCCAGTGCCATGGAGTCACCGCCGCTCTCCGATGTGGGACTACCCCGTACGCCCAGTCCCAGTGCAGCCAGTGTGGCCACTCCACCGCTGGCCCATGCCCCTACGCTCGGCAATGAATTGCGCATACCTCTGAAATATCAGCGCAAATCCAAATCTGGGTCCGAGAAGCATTACAAGAAGAAATTCTGTGAGCGTAATTGGGAATACGACTGCGACGAACTGCTGGCCTATTCCAATTCCAGTGCGCCGCCCACAGCGGCTGATGCGGCGGGCAATGGCCCGCCCACTTTAGAGGCAGCTGCAACGCCTCTAGTAGTGGTCAAGTCTGGCAAATCACCCAAGGAGAAATCATCGCCGCACCATCAGCAGTTGCAGCATCATCACAAGTCCTCCAAATTTCGGCCCAAGGGAAAGGATTGGGATTGGTCGCAGGATAGTCGCAGCCAGACCGGTGAGCTGCTGCCTCCCACCACAACCAACACAACGAGTAATTAAAATTGTAGTAAACTAATTTAGCTAAATTTTTGCTGAAAACTAGATGCCCCTTCCCCAAAACGTATGCACTAGCCAGATTTCTTTTTTTTTTGTGTATTTAACTGTATTTTGTAATTTTAATTGAAATAATATTAACTAAATGAATTGTGTTTATGTGAGTAGTTAACTTATTGTATAGAGCTACCCGTCACACGCTTTGTTTGATTTGTCCTCTCCCCCACTTTATGTTTTCTTATTCGTATTTTGTCGTTTGCTAATTAAGATGTATTAGTTTCTAAGAACAACCCATCCTCCCCTGTTTGAAGAATAATGTTACTGATTTCTGGATTATCTGCCACCCTTATTATTATTATTATTATAATTATGATTATTGAATCTTGTATTTAACTTTTGATTGTTTACTTTACGTTTCCTCTTAAGTTTTGAATGTTTTCTGATTATAATTTTTTAAATAAAATTGTCAACTAATTACAAACTGAGTTTTGATCATTTTTGTTGTGGAAATTTATAAATTTTATGTTTGTATGTACTGCAGGGAGGATCTCAATAGGGAAAAGTGAAAAAGGAAGATCTCTGAACTGCGTTTGTTAGTTTTTATACCCTTTTAAATTTTGTATAAAAAAATTACTCGTACGAAGCGTATGAAATTTCAATTTTTAACAATACTACGCCTCATCATCAACTTATAAATGAGAAAGTAGGAATTTCCCCAAAAGTGGCAAAAGTTGCTTATTTACTAATCGACTTGGATACTAATCGAACCCAAGGTTTTGGTTCGAGTCTGGGTTCATAGATGGTTAAATAGTTGACCGATTTTTGCCTTAACATTCGGTCATAATGTGGACATATATTTGATCAGTAGAACGCGTCCAGATCTTCAAGCTATGTATATGAGTCGTCAAGTCGACTGGACCACATTCATTATTGTTATCATTCATGTGGTGTCCTAAAAGTCTTTCAAAAGTGCCTGGTCTTTGAATTTTGAAAGCCTCACCTCTACGCACATACCCAGCCAGCATTTTATAAAATTTCTGATCACATTTGAGTCTTATTTGAGTCCTTTGTCTGATTAAAATAGTCATAATAAAATATAAAAATAAAATAATATATAAAATAATTTTGTCGGGAGAATGTGGTGCCCACGCTGAGAATCTTCTTAATGAGTCGTTTATAACCCGTTTTTCTTATCAGTTCGTGTCATATTTCTAGTCGTTTGCTAGTCTTTTTCTTGTCGTATCTCAATAAATCACGTTTTGAGCATATCCATGAGTCATTTCCGAGTCTTCTCTAAAGCGGACATGAATTTAATCTTCAAAAGAGTTTTTTTCTTTCTATTAATAAACTTTTTCAATGTGTTTTAATCTTTCCAAAAGTAGGACTTATCAAAGCTAATATCAAAGTAATAGGCTTTATTTGTGGCTAAAATTTTATATTTTGATCTGAATTATTCACCTTAACAGAGAAAGAAACCAATTTTTATACTAGAGTTCCAATTTGCTTATTTCTGCAACGTTGTCAGCTGGATTGTAGCGAGAGTTTCAATCACTTCAATAAAAAATAAGGAGCATTTTATCCTAATAACACTATATATTAGTAAATCTTCAGTTTTATGCACAAAATCAGAACGTTAACAAGTTTTAGCTGTTGTTGCCAAAAACATTTCGGCTTAGAATATACATTTCCAGTGGAATCACCAAATTTGAAATATGTGTCAGTGGAACTATGCTATTAATGGATGACATGATGAAATCGTAAACATCTCTTAGTAACACCACCTGTCGTCCACTCTTTTACATTCTAAACTTCTGAGATGCATAGCTTTTTCAAGGGCTTGTCGAATCTCTCATCAGCCGACTTAGCTAGCTATCAAAGGAATACTTTTTAAGTAGGTTTAGTATTTTAAAATGTTCGGTTTAAGTGTGCAAATGATAAAGATCGGATGAACGATACTCAAGTTATGACCAAAAGAAAGCGGTGGTTGCAGATGTTCGCAGTAGTGGCGCCATCTATTGGTTAGTTTTGAAAATTCCTCAACCAGCATTGTCCAAAGCAAGTAGTTGCGCCAATTATTGGTAAAGTTAAGCCCGAAAGATAGTTCGCTGCCGCAGCGCATATCAAGTAGAGAGAACATGTAGGATAATTTCCATGACTATCTAAAAGTTGTCAGTTTGTCTTTACCAGTGATGGGCATAAACACACAGAGCCGCTCTCAATACACGGTTCTAAAAGTGTTAAAAATCAGTCCACCTGTCTGTCTGTCTGTCTGTATGAGACTATAAGAGATGGAGAGACCAATTTTTGCATGTATGTAAGTGTATTCCGTACTCATATCGAGTTTGTTTCGATTTGGAAAATTTTTCCTCCTCCTCCTTTTAACGGCGGAAACTGTCAGAGCCTCAATTTTTAAGTTGAATTCTGCAAACCACAATAAGATCTGAGCAAAAACAACATTACTTGTTACAGGGTTTTTTGCAGTCGGGGTACTCGACTGCAGCACTCTTACTTGTTGTGTTTGGGCTTGTTAGACAAGCACAATAACCAAATGGAAACGTGTTTGGGCAACAAGGCAAATTTAAAAAAAAAAATACAAGTATCAATTTTAATGTTATACTTCAAAGCTGGTTCTAATGATTAATAGATACAAGCAAATGTTTCCCATTGTACGCAATTTCTTTTTTCCAGCTTCCAAACTATCAACTCCTTTTTAATCTTCAAAAGGCCTCGAAAAAGACTCATCAAAGTGATTCTTGTTAAAATAATCTTCCTAATGCTGGAGTGGCAGCACTCTTTCTAGCACAGCAGTAGCTTTTCCATGCCGAAACCAGTGTAAATAATTGCTTGGGAATTCCCAATTTACGCAATAGTAGCAAATAGTCCGTATATGGTTATGTTAAAACTTTCGGTAAATGGTTCGATATATTCACTTGCTTAGTCTTGGCTGATGAGCCCAGCTGACTGCACATATGTATATTGGGAGTCCATGCCTGTATCTGCATACGGTTCTTATACGATTCCACTCCAATCATGCTTATTATTTTGTTTTTTTTTTTTTAAGCTTTAATTCTCTTTTGTTATAAATTGTAAGCACAACATCAATAATCTTAATCGGTTTAGTTCTTTCAAATAGCCGCCGATGTTTGTCTCTTCATGTTGTATTGGGACCAACCCTTAAAAACTAAACCCGTTCCTGATTTGCCCAGAAATATTTACACACTACTACAAAACGTTGCTTCCAAAATAAAGAAAATTAACACTCAAACAAAATTTACAAAATTTAGCAAAACTTTTCTTTGCATTAAAAAAAAAGAGGAAAAAAAGACTTGGCAGCATTGTTGGCATATATTGAAGCAATTCTTTTACATTCGGTCGGTCACTCATCCATTTCTCATTTAAAATTTTAACAATCTTTTTTTCTGTACATAAAGTAAAAGGCAATCGATTGCACATATACATACCTACACTTATATATAATCATGAAACAATAAATATGTATGTAGAGGAAACTAGAAAATGTATACAACAAGCAAAGCAACAGGAAACAGCAAACAAAAACAAAAAAATCAGCAGCCGAACAACAACAAGTAACCTTATTAATTCAAGAATTTTCCACCTCAGCGAAATAAACAACAACAATTTTATAAATATATATATATAAAACAGCATATACAACATATAGATATATACCCTAAATATATGAAAAGATAAAGAATGGCAAAAAAACAAGTCAAATATCAGGAATCCAGCAGAAAAAACACTTAATAATGATTTACAAGCATTTAAAAGCAAGAAGCATAAAACAAATAATTCAAAAAACAAATCTAATTAGCAAAACATAAAACAAAAATTATATATACATATACATACGTAAATCCATATATGACAGAATAATGTTTTTATATGTTGAAGCAAAGCAAAAAAGAAAAAGAAATCAATTGTAATTTAATTAAAGGGAAATTTCAACATGTGCTATTAGCGTAGTGAGAATCGGAAATAACATTCGATTTTTATACATACATCTACCATACAAATACATATATATATATAATTACATACATACATGCAGCGTACTCTAACGAGTCGAAAACAGTTGTAGCAAATGGAATATTATTTTGGCGCTATTAAATCGTAATTGTAATGTAAAATGCATAAAAAATACAATTAATAATAATATAGTTAAATTTACATAAGCAACCATAATAACTATTGAAGGAAAGGAGATAACATTAAACAAACAGCACACGCATATTAAACTTAAAGGTATTATTATTATTATTATGTATATTTCAAAATATTTATTGCATATTATGATGGATTATTATTTTAAACTTAAACGTTTAATAATAAAAAAAAATAAAAATATATAAATAACAAACATTTAAACCCATTTGGAACATTTTTCAATCGAAGTGTACGATTTGGTAAGACATCAATTGAGTTTTAGAATATAGTAAAATCACGAACCCTAACAGTGTCAATCCCAGTGGCCCATAAAATAATGACATTTGTATTGCGGCAATCAACTTATTGGAATTGTGTGAAAGCGTAGGATCTCTTGACATTCTGGAAAGCTCATTCTCCGCGGCTAGACGCCAAGCAATAAACCAAACCTAAGTCTAAACTGTGTTTTATATTAAATAAACAAAGTGGCTTAAATCGCCACAAGGTCAAAGCAGTGACGCCATTTATTGCTGAGTTTCGGAAATAACTCAGCTAAGAATAATATTCGACGAAAATAATTTAAAACCCTCATTTATATAAATTGCAAGGGTATATAAACTACGGTCGAGCCGGAGTTAGCTTTCTCTATTTTTCATTCTTCATTTAATTTTATGTCTTAAGGGTGGTTTTTACGGGTCGCGAATAGAATCTGCTAAGACGCTGCAATTAACACGATAACACACTTTTTGATAATCCTTTCTAAAAAACCTTGAGCCCGCGAACTTACAAACAACACACCTCATATAACATATTTTGTGTGCTATATTTATAAATTATTATTAAATGATATTAATAACACATTAATTGTTCTTGTCATTATGGCATTTTCCAATCTGCAGTACGAGCACAGTAACCTCCAATTGAACGTCGGTAATTGCCTCTTCCGAAATTTTCTGTGTGACTCTTCCATGTGCGGACTGCTGCTGCTGTCTCCGTCCAATCAGCGGCGTATATAGCGCCGCAGAACTCGAAAATGGTACATGGCCACATAGCACTTGGACACGTAGTCGGGACCCTGGCAGGGAAACTTTAAGAAATGGAAGTGATTTATAAAGTTGGTTAGTAAAGTTTGGTTCGCCCATTTTTTACCTTGAAATAATTGGCATTGATGTAGGGCACATTCTAGTTGTCCGATCCGCTTTTGCTCGGTCTCCTTCAGGGGGTCAATTGTGGCTGCACTATTGATAGGAGGCCAGCAGTTCGCTGTCCACTGAACTGGGAGCGTTCATTTGGTTTGTGGTCGTTTTACTGTATCGATCATTGAGCACCGGCGGCTGGTCTGGTAGCTGTGATCGAAGACATAGTTGAGGCGAACCAAATCGAACTGATTGAGGGGACTGGAGGCGCTTGGGAGTATTGAATGCTGGCCAAATAGATTTTAAACTCCTCGCTCGTGGTTTGAGCATGCTCAGGCTGCGAATCTAAAACTAGAGCTGCGGCCGCATCTAAGGAAGGCAGAATGGCACGCAGAGCAGAGAGAGCTGCTGCTGAAAACAGTTTTTTTGAAGATGAGAAAGATCCGCTGTATGCAGCTGGCATCGCCGACTAATATCTGTAATATTTTTGGTTACTTTCAAAACAACTTTTTCGGACTGCCAAGC
Organism: Lordiphosa magnipectinata; assembly: GCA_037044535.1. NCBI lineage: Eukaryota > Metazoa > Arthropoda > Insecta > Diptera > Drosophilidae > Lordiphosa > Lordiphosa magnipectinata. Next base: position 653,963 of record JBAMBO010002246.1, on the reverse strand, counting down.
CACTTTTCTCCAGTTCTACTAAACCGATTTTGATGAAACAAAATGCAATCGACACAGAATTTTCACCATTCTCGAACATTTTTAAGCTACTTTAAACTTTAATCGCATTTATCTCCATGTCACGTTTTTCGAACTGGCGGCCGTGATATCTCCAGTAACACTGAACCGATTTTGATGAAACTAAGTGAAATCGACGCAGAATTGTCACCATTCTGGTCTGGCACTCAATCATAATTTAAAAAAAATTTTACTATTTTTTTCTCACTAAACTACAAAAAAAAAAGCGCTTTGTGAAAAAAAATCACAAAAATTTTTTCGAGGGTCAGACCAGAATGACATCTATACTGATTATAACCCCGTTTTTACTTTTCCTTTCAGACAACCTGGAGACGAGAAATCGTGGCCGCCAGCACTTTACCTTTTTTTTGGACCCCTTACTTTAATCTGTTTGTAACACAATCAAAAAAAACAGAATTGGAAAAACTCTTTGCGTTTTCAAATAAGATTTTTTTTAAAAAAGGTCCAAAAAACAGCCTCGGCATGGAGAATCCCCCCCCCCCCCCCCCCCCTCCCTTAACTAGAAAATGAAGGCCTTCTTTATGTTGAGTGATATTTAACGAACCCTGCGCTTTGAACAATCCATCAATACTTATTTTGTAAGAATTTGCCGCCCCGAATCCGCTACAGGGACAACCAAAATATTTTATGGTAAAGGTGGAATAAAATGAAACCTTGATTACTAACACACCTCACTTAATTTTGTTTTTTATGTCAAACAAGTAGCCGAATGTGGTCTATTGGTAGATTGTGGGACTACTCGACCCAGAGTACGGAAAGTTGCCATGAAAAAGCTTTGGACTTGACGATAAATTTTCGGTTTCCTTCTCTTGTGCTAAAACTAAAAGCACACAAGCCAAGAAATGCTTGACTTGGCCCTCAGATCTTAGCAAGTCAGACCTGCTGGCAATCCGTATATTAGACGTATAGTAGTGGGCGAAAAATATTTGAGATTTATGATCCTATTATTCTAATGTGAAGTCTTCCCACGAACACACCCTTTGCCTTACTTTCATTGAATTTTTTATTGAATTAATTCGTTTTCGTATATCTTATAAAAAAGTACAGTTTGGTTCGTTTATTTTATATGTATTTCGTAGGTAAGTAATTATACTGAATTGATCATTCTAAAGTGTTCCCAGTGAAAATATGTATGTACTATGTATGCTTAGGGTCTATTTTTGTATGCTGTTGTTTGTTTTTCGATAATTTTTGAAGCGGTAGCGTTTAATCGGTTTAAATCCAAGGGGTAAATGGGTGCATTTTGAAATATTGATTTTGACAATTGTTTGGTTATTGGTTAGGTCTAATGTTTAGCTGCTGACTATATATATGTATATTATATATATGCATGTATATATTTGTATTCTTTGCTGTTGCTGAGTTTGAACTTACCAATTCAGTTCAATTGTTTCCCTAGCGTTTTGTAAAATGAGTGTGTGTATATTTAACTCTCTATTTACCTTCGCATAACATTCTATTAGACTATTTGGGTGTATAAATGTACGTACATAACTAACATTTTGTTTTTCTTTTGCATGTTTTTGTATGTATATTTCGTGGTAGATGTATGCATGTTTGTATATATTTGTTTTACAATAAAGCCTGAGGCACAATTATGATTTTTATTTTTGTTGTTTATTAAAAGAAAAATCTTTAAAACTGGAAAGGGATAATGGGTGTTCAGTTGATCGTTTTACTTTGTTTTACAAACAAATTAACATTTCATTTGCAACCTACGGAGAAGTAAAGTGGTTAAAGCTAAACTTTGTTCAAAGCCATAAAAACTAAAAGACAACAGAATAGGAAAACTGGGTTTAAGGAAATTGTATTACCACTATAGCAAAGAATTTTGAATTACAAAGACACGAAAAGTAAACCTAAAATTGACAAGAGCTGCAGCTGCTCTCATCAGGCATAAGATTAAACAAAAGAAATAACAAACAAACACTTAAACCTAGCTACATATAATTATTAAAAGATGACAAGGATATTGTATCAAATTTGTAGATAGAGGAATAGAATAAAAGTATAGTTGGTTAGTGGATTTAATCGAAACAATCGAGACCCCTAGAACAATGACGGGCACTCCAGTGTCTCAAAAGCTATGTTGTTGTCGCCTTTGTATATTTGTCTTCCGAACAGTCTCATTGGTGGCTTAATCAGAGGGTGCACAACACTATCCTAGAGGCCGATTTTATACGTATACACAATATTCTCATACAAACACACACTTCATTCGGAGAACCCCAAATTGCATAAAAAATCTTGAAGATTTGTTTCAAAAAAAAAAAAAAAACTCTGCTAGTGCTGAGTTGGTTATTTGTGGTTACTTTTTTTTTGTGGGGGGGAGGGGGGTTCTCATATTACATTACTTATAATCATTTTTGTAGATTTGTTATTCTTCTCTGTGTTGCTTTAAAACCGCTTCGCAAGTTTCGTTTTGTTTCATTCAGACTTTTTAAGTTCGTTTCATTTTGTAGGGTTGTTTTCACTTTTCAACAGTAAAAACTATGTAATTACATACAGCAAAATGGCAATAACAAATTTGCCACCACACACAATGTACAATTTAAATATTTATGTGTATACATACATACAACAAGGGCCTGAGGGGAGACGCTAAATAGATAAATAGATACTATTAGAGTTGAGTTCACAGAAGGAGGTCTTAAATCTATATAATTGTAAGAATCAATTTTCATCTTAAGGTCGGTGCAAATATCAATAAAATGAATAAAACGTGAAGCGTCTTGGCGTATTTTTATTACATCAAGCCAGAGATTGGTCAATTTAGTAAATTTAAGAAATTCGTTTATGAGTTCATTCGATCAATCCTGTTAGACCGTTAAATAGTAGTGTCTTCTTAAAGGGGGATTCTCCAAGTGCAAAATTTTTATTTCGATTTTTTTCATTTTGTATAGCTTGGATATTTGAGAATATCGCCCTAAAAGGATTCTTTGAAATTCGAAATACTTTAGAAGATATAGTCTTTTTTGTGGAACAATGTCTTCGCTAAAACGAGTCAATTTCGAGTATACAAAGCTGAGTAATAACGGCTGGTTCTTGAATTTGAATGGTAACATGTTGTCGCCTCAGATCGATATCGATTATTAATCGATAATTATCGAAGGCTATCCTACAAAATGCTCAGGCTGCGAATCTAAAACTAGAGCTGCGGCCGCATCTAAAGAAGCCAGAATGGCACGCAGAGCAGAGAGAGCTGCTGCTAAAAACAGTTTTATTGAAGATGAGGAAGATCCGCTGTATGCAGCTGGCATCGCTGACTAATATCTGTAAGTATATAATAACTGTATATAGTAACTGTGTATAGTAACCAAGCCACTTTTCTCCAGTTCTACTAAACCGATTTTGATGAAACAAAATGCAATCGACGCAGAATTGTCACCATTCTCGAATTCTTCTTCTTGTTTTTTTTTGCAAAAAATTTACTTCAAACTTTAAACGCATTTATCTTGAAACCCCGTTTTTCGAACTGGCGGCCATGAAATCTCCAGTTACACTGAACCGATTTTGATGAAACTAAGTGAAATCGACGCAGAATTGTCACCATTCTGGTTGATCCTCAATCATAATTTTAAAAAAATTTTACTATTTTTTTTTACACTAAACTACAAAAAAGGGCTCAAAATCGATTTTTTTTTGTTGGACCCCCACTTTGACGGCCGAGAACCTTTTGAACAGCCCTCATCTAGAAGCAAAAAAATTTTGTTGTTTACTTTAATCTGTAACACAATAAAAAAAACTGATTTGAAAAAACTCTGCGTTTTCAAATAAGATTTTTTTAAAAAAGGTCCAAAAAACAGCATCGACATGAAGAATCCCCCCCTTAAAAGAATTCTTAGTTATTTTTATCTAACTGTTTATGTTAATTTGTAGAACAAATGTATCTTAAAGAGTGTACACCACATCCCTGGAAAGACCATTCTACTAATTTTCTTAACTATCTGTGGTGTGTCTAGCGATTTATCCATCCATCAGTGGTGCATCCTTTCGTTAGCTAACGCTACTGCTAATAACTTTATTGTAGCGGTTAAGGCAATATGCAAAAGTTCTGGGTTCAACTCTGGGTAAGGCTCAAGGTTTTAATATTCTGGCTGAAACTTGTTCGTCTTTTTCTCTCCTTAGTATTGGCCTATACATTGTTGGTAGACATTGGCCACAGTTTAAAATAAGTTCGCAGTATTGCATTGCGAAGAATTCGAAAAAATATTTTCTTAATATTGATTCGTTTTTTCACTGCCTTAGGAAACGTTTGAACACTCCTAATATAGGATATAGAACTCTGATTTTGCCTAAATTCAGAATTAAGAAAAATCATTGGTTTAAAATCATAAAAGAATTTATCACAACGCCAGTTTTGATACTAATTTTAAATAAATTTAAAAAAAAAACAAGAAGGCCAAGCTAACTTCGTCTGTGCCGAAGTTTTTATACCCTTGCAAATGCTGGTTTTGAAATGTCAGAGTTTAAGAACGCTTACAAAAAAATCAAACATTTTTCTAACTAATAGCCCATTTCCATTGGCTATTTTGCCGTTTCCTTCGACAAATCGTCATTTTTTTGACACGTTGACAAAAACAGCTGCTTTATTGTTCTATTTCTCGGGGAGAACGCATTGCCGTCTCCCTGAACTATCAGCAGAAAGCTAAATACACAACTTATTTTGACCAACTTTCATCAAATTTTACAAATTAGTTTAAACGCTTTTAATACCAATGACCTTAAGAACGAAATACTTCAATACAAAAACGTTTTTTTCACTACGACCCATTTTCCGACCGATCGGTCCTATGGCAGCTATAAGATATAGTCATCCGATTTTGAGCAAAGTTTGCAAATTTGTTTGAAAGCACACAATATTAATAATTGCCGAGTTTTATGACGCTAGCATTGAAAACAAAAAAGTTTTTCTTACTAAGACCCATTTTCCGACTGATGATTCCTATGACAGCTATATAGTCATCCGATCTTGACCAAAATTTGCAAATCTGTTTGAAAGCAAATAATATTAATAATGGCCGTGCTTAGGGACGCTAACATTGAAAACAAAAAAGTTTTTCTCACTAAGACCCATTTTTCTTCAGATTGTTCCTATGGCAGCTATAAGATACAGTCATCCAATCAGGTCGGTTCCGAAATATTAGCAGCGTGCAGTAAAAAGAAGACTCTGTGCAAAATTTTAGCTCAATAGCTTTAAAACTGAGAGACTAGTTTGCGTAGAAACAGACAGACAGACGGGCAGATCAAGAATATATATAGTTTATGGGGTCGGAAATTAATATTTCCATGCGTTGCAAACTTCTGGGCAAAATTATAATACCCTTTGCAAGAGTACAAAAAAAGTACCGAAAAATATAATTTAGGACCGATTCGACGCTGGTTTTAAAACAATAACGAGTTGTATTATAAAAAAAATAATAATAAAAAAATACAAAAATATCTGCACCCAGAAGGTTAGTTGCCTTTGGACAAAATTAAACAAACTGCTCTACGAATTGGTTTCCCCATCTAAATGTACATATGAAGAATTGGCTTAATCATTTTAGTTTAACAAATTGGAGAAGTTTAGGGGTAAATGCATGCTCTAGAAAGAAGCAACGTTAGACATTCAATTGAAGTTTGTACAACATTAAGGGAATAAACACTTATCGCTCACTTACTTCAAAACTGTCATAACTCAAATGACTTGACTCGCTGAAGCGTGTTCTATATTGTCTACAATTTCTTTTATGCTCTCCGTATAATATGAGAATAAATCGCTATTAAATTTTGCAGTTTAATTTTCATGTTCCAGCAAGAGCCTCATATATCAGTTGCTCTGCAGTCGATATCGCGCATTTTCGAATTTCTCTAAGAATGTTAAATATAGAATATTTTATTAGATTGACTCGAAACTAAAAGAATTATTTTCGAACTGAGAACTTAAAACGCTTTTTTCACAAAATCGCTTGAATCACTTGAAAAGTTCATTATAATTTTGCCCAGAAGTTTGCAACGCATAGAAGGAAACGTCTCCGACCACATAAAATATTTATATTCTCAGCAGGACTAGCTGAGTCGATTAAGTCTTGTACGTCCGTCTGTCTGTTTCTAGTTCCTCAGTTTTGAAGCTATCGAGCTGAAATTTTGACTGCATAATGGATGACTACTTATTGTAGCTATAATAGGAAAGATCAGTTGGAAAATATGTTTAAGTGAGAAAAACTTGTTTGTTTTCAATTAAAGCGTTCTTAAACTTATTAAAATTATAGGTTTTCAAACTGATCTGCGAAGTTTGGTCGATATCGCTAACCGTGGGAGCAAGGTTTTTCAAGTGTATTAAAACTTCGGCAGAGACGAAGTTAGCTTTGCTTTCTCGTTTTAAGTTACGACAGCCTTAAAGTAAGTAAGCGATGTGATAAATTATAAAAGAGAGCTGAGACTCTCATCTTTTATTGTACTCCAAGTCATCGTTGTGGTGTCATAAAATTTTGGAATTTATAATTCATCATTTATGAGTTTATCAGGGCTAACTTTTTTACGACACGTTTCCTCAAACAAAAAACCTCTGTCTGCTTTTTAATGATTAATGGGGATACTAGCGGAATAGTGCATCCTTATCATGATTTTAACAATTGCTTTAATAAATGTTCTAGCATATATCGACTATAGACCTATCTATGAACTCGAACTCTTATAAATTGATAGTTAATTTTTCGTTGTTTTTTTTGCATGTTGAAACCACTTGGAGGATAGGAGTGTTAAGCTAAGATAGGAAGATAGGATTTTGTTGTGAGAATGTGAAGAGAAAGCTCAGATTAATTTGGAAGAAGAAGACATCGATTTAAGAACTAAGCAGGATTTAGTCACATACGGGGTCCAGTGATGTCCAAATCACACAATCTCTGTGAAAAGGGAATTGGGTAAGGAATGAGCTTTGGACAACACTGTTCTCAGACCCATTTGTTGATCCAACTTGTAGTAATAACAACAACTTATGACGGGACACTTACACGCACATCTACAATTTGTCCACATGCTGAAGCAGGCAGGTCATAACATTGGCCTCCTCTTGAGCTCTCTCTTCAGGCAAATTCTACAAATTATCGAGTATATCGGTGGAACCAATCATCGCCTCCACCACATCTGTGCTACTGGGCACACTATCATCGATTAAGGAATCCGTTCCACTACCGGCCACTGCGGCTGTACTACCAAAGGCGCTTGTTGAGGGCAGACTATCGATGGTATTGCCGTTGATGAGAAAATCTCGATGCAATTCAACCGGACTATAGCGAAAACAGGGCGTAGTTATGGGCGTGGTTGGCATAGACTTGGATATATCCAATGCATTGCGTGCACTGTATGACTGTGTGGCTCCACCATAAGAGTTAGCCATCTGGTTGCTGCCCCAATTAAAGGCGGGTGAGATGTTGAAGAAACCGTTAGCCGCACTGCAACTGCCTCCACCACCTGATCCTCCGTTAGCTGATCCATTAGAGGTCGCTAGACCTAGCTGCTGTTGATGTGGCAGCGGTGTGGAGGGCACTGAGCGAGAAACTATGCCAGCCATGACACCTCCGCCACCACCGCCCCCGCTGCCACTGCTATAGCCTGAGGATGAACCGGCTGAGGAACTGCAGGTGTTGGCCGTTTGCTGATGGAATTTGTTATGAAAACTGGGGGAAATCAAGGCACTCACATCAACGCCCTCGTAAAGCAAACCCGTGGACACATCCACATCGACATCTTTTAGTGGTGCTGCCACCAGAGATTGCTGACTGTTGCTGTTCTCCGAGTAGAAGCTGGAGGCCTGAAAGCTTGCCTGACGATTGAAACTGTTGAGATTGGGACTGGTCCTTTGCAGCTGGGACAAGGGCACGGACTGGGAACGCTGAATCTCTGTTAGCTCCAAATCATCGCCACTTCCTGCACCAGTCAAAGCCAGGCTGGTCTCCAAATCCATGGAATTCTGATTAACCAATAGATCCACATGGGAATTCTCTGGAAAATTGGAAGAATTGGTCCAATTGGAGGCCATGCATTGTTGCAAAAGCGATGGACTGGGCGGCGCCGAGGCTGACGTGCTGGTGGGATAGCTGTAGACATAGCTACGTCTCTTACGATGCGCTCCAATCATTGGATCTCCGCCATTATCAAAGTCCAGGGATTGCTGTTTGGTCAGAAGTTGAGAACGCTGACGCATCATGCGACAGAGACCAGGACTGGCAAAGCAGTTTTGTGGGGCAGCTCCTTCTGAACCAGCACCGGCTGCAGATGATGCTGCAGCTGACGCTCCTGCTACTCCGTTACTATTGATGTTGGGCGATATGGGCAGAAAGATGCAGTTCTTGTTGCTGCCATTGCTGGAGGCATTGCTTAGGCTAATCTTTCTTTTGTTGTGGTTGTTGTTGGAACGTTGCTGCAGCTGCTGCTGCTGCTGTAGTTGTTGATGCTTTCTTGACATTAAAGCCAGAGACGCTGAGGCAGAACCCACATTCGATTGACTGGACTGATTGAATCCCTGGGGCGAGGGCATGGCCAAGGCTGCGGCTGCTGCTGCTGATCCTCCCACTGCCACTCCACCAGTCGCCAGCGTTTCTTGTTGTTGTGGATTTCTGTTCTGTTCTAGAGCATCCAAGGAATTCAGTTGTTTTTCCTCAGCGTCTCCCATCTGAAAATATTGAAGCAGCTCGGTATCGGGTCCCTCCGAGTTCTCATCCTCCACCTCGCCCGGCAGAAAATAATCGTCGAGTTCGTGTTTATCCATATTGCAGATGCTAATCACACGCTCGCGTGGCAGGCCCAGATTTTCAGGCAGATCGGCTACCTCGGCAGCGGCAGCCAAAGCTGCCGCATTTTCGGCAGCCAACAAACGCTTGGCCCGTAGAAGCATCATGTTGCGTGAGGCCACTTTGGGTGTGATGGTAATTGTGGGGTCGGCAGTCAGACTGCTCGACGGACTCACCGAACTGGGATTATTTAGTTGCATGGGGGGACCCATAGAGAGTCCAGGTGAACTGACACTGGCTCCAGCTGCATGCGTTGGTGGTGGTGGTGGAGTGGCCGAGGTGGTGGTGATAACTGGCGGCACCAGCAAAGTTCCCCCGCCTGTGGAGCCACTGCTCGGCGAGTTGGCCCAGAATCCTTTGGTCTGCTGGGCCTTTAAAACTTTCTTACAAAATATGTTAGAGGTATTGTACTCCTCGGTGTCCACTTCATCCTTAATCACAGCACCCGCTGGCGAAGTGGCCATCTCCATGATCTTGGGCGTTAAGTTGCGCACGGCGGCATTGTTGTTGCTGCCTCTGGGCTCAGCGGTGACCAAGTTCATGGGGAGCAGCTGTTGATAGCTGAGGGTCTGTAGCTGATGATGCTGCTGCTGCTGGATTGGTGAGTCCAGTATCTCCTGCTTGATCTTTAGCTCATCCTGAGTGGCCTCTTGACTGCTGCCTGCATCCTGCTGGTTGGTCAACTGATTGCAACTGGATGACTCTGAAGAGGTGGAACCTTTGCGCTTCTTCTTGCGTCGCTTCTTCAGCGGACCCATGTCCTGGTGAAAGAAAGAAGAATTATTTGTGTCCAATTTCTCCTCTCGCCCACACTTACCGCCATTAGACGCTTCTCTTTGGGCTCTCTGGGCGTGTATTTTTTTGCATTTAATGGAGGATTAGACACGACGTTGGCATTGTTGCTGCGTATGCGGGTAGCCAGCTCTGTGATGTTATCCAGTTTGGTGTTTAGCAACTTTTCTGCCCAGCTGCGTATCACCGGCCAGCTGTCATCTCCTGCTTCCGCTCCTCCTCCTGGACTAGCTGAGCTGCATAGTTGAAAGGCAGACATATCTTCCACTTCTACCTTTGTTACTTGAGGCAACTGTGGCGGCGTCAGTTTGGTAGTCTTTCGCATGGCTGCATAACAATAGCGTGAGTTGCCACGCGTTCCCAGCCGACGTGGACGCACTCCGGGAAAAACTTGTTTCATTACTTTGCCAAAATCCGCCGTGGACAGCGGCTTAATGCTCAGACGTTCACAGTACGCTCTAAAAGTATGAAAATTCATTAGGAATGTTCACGCCAAACAACTTAAGGCAAGAAAGATACTTACATATAATCATTGTAAACATCCTGCTTAGGTATGGACACCTGAGCATCATGCTCCAAATGGGAACGTACCCAGTTGATGGTGTGATTGATTTCCGAACGTGTACCCAGCGGATTTTGTGGTTGCCTCAAGGGATCCGAATCGGCACTCTCGCCTGGAAGACGCAAATACAGAAAGAGCTTTTCTATAGGCTTTAATCCGCCCACTCGGTCCAGAATCTGAGAAATTTGCAACTTGGCTGCGTCGCTGAAACGGAATGAGTAGAGAATTAGCAAAAAACCAAGCTGGACAATAGATAGATCACTCACTCTATACTGGTCTCGATCACCTGCTGAACACGTCGCATTTTCTCTTCGGAGCCGGAGTGGGACATGGCGGACATTACATTCTCTGCTATGGTGGAATTGATAACTCCACTGGCCGGAGTAGTTATACTCTCGCTTGGATGTCTTTGGGGTGGAACAGCAATGCTTGCAGGTGGAGGAGCTGTTGATGCAGTTGACGTTCCCGCTCCCGAAGCATTCATGGCATGCATAATCTTACCCAGCTCCAGCTGTTGGGCTGAATTAAAGTTAAACGCAGCATTGACAAAAGCCAAACCAGCTGCATTCCCGGCACCCGCTGCAAAGGGATTTGGTTGAAGCACAGAAGTGCCAATCCCACTCCCACTTGCTCCTGCTGTGGCACCAGAAGCATTTGCATTTGGAAAGGGAGGAGGCACAAAGCCACTGGGAGCAGCTAGGGCAGGTACATTTGTGTGGGGAGGCGTGGGTGAGACTTGGACAGGAGCTCCTCCTGGCACTGGCACAATGGTCAACGGAGAGGCCTTGTTCGAGGCGTTCGCAAGAATGGGAGGGGCCTGAAATCGAGCCGACGGATAGTTGGGAATATCCCCTGGCTGCAAAACACCCAATCCTGGCAGGCCATACGGATGAGCTTGTGGCGCAAGTTTTTGGAGAGGAGTTGAAGCTGGAACTGGAGCTGTTGGCGCCGCTGATTTCGTCCACTGGGCACCAAGCTGGCCATGCTGATGCTTCTCGGACATGTTAAGGTGCTAGCGGCGCCTCCGTTTCACAGACTTTTCACTTGTTTTGGTCGGTTCGATAGCTCGGATCAGGAGAAAACCAAATTTCAGTTACGCACTTGACTAGACGCGTGTGCTTTAGGAGATGAAGATTGCCAAGTCGATAACTGGCACTGGCTCGACACAGTGCGAGTACGAGATAATAAACATTTTTTTGTTTTATTTTCTTTTCATTTTTAGCGTTTTTTCCGAGCGCCTTTTCGCCTGTTTGCTTGCGCTGGGTCCAGTAAAAACTACCTAAACTAATATACTTAAGAGCTGGCTATGAATTTCTAATAAGTTTGTTAAAAAATAAAATGGAATCCATTTTTTTTTAATTTTATAAGCGATAAGGTTGCTTTAATCTTGCGTTCTGCGTCTCGAAAAAAAATAGTCTCGCAAAAATAGTGTGACCAGACTGGCAAAACATGGAAACGTCTTAATTTTGCCAAGGGGGTCTGTTATGTTATCGATAAGTAATTATCACAGTTTAGCAGAATCCAGGGCAGCGATCTAGGTACTTGAATTAAAAAGCTAGTTTAACGGTTGCGTGGGAAAACAGCTGCCACTCTCCTTCTACCCGTTATTCGTAGAGTAAAAAGGGTATACTAAATTCTTGCAAATGTATGTAGCAGGCAGAAGGAATCATTTCCGGCCATATCAAGTATGTATATTCCTGACCAGCATCAACAGCCGAGTCGATAAAGCCATGTCCGTCTGAGTGAACACCTAGATCTCGGAGACTAGAAGAGCTAGAGCAGCCCAATTTGAAATGTAGACTCGTATTGTCTGCACGCAGATCAAGTTTTTATCAAATTTTTACTACGCCCACTCTCGCAGACTCTACGACCGAAAATAATCAGTGCTGCCAAAAAATGTGTCAGTCTTGTGCAATATTTTTCGATATCTATCGAAATATGCACCCGCGCGCATTCGAAAAATTCTTTAAATTGGACAGGAGTTTCCCTTGGCACGTCAGCCGCCCAAAAACACCTGAAACTTTACTTACGTTCATTCAAATGGGAATTATTGTATTGTCTATGATTCATACTATACTAATTGGTAGTTAAATAGCTGGTGGCTACCCAGTCGGACCTGACACCATGATAATTGCACATCTTTACAACTTCTTTTTCACCGAAGAAGTAGTTCCCAAAACTGAAAAGTTCCATTCGCTTTTAGTAAAGCGTGAAACCGTCAAAGAATGCTTCTTTGGGTTGGTATTTTAGCATGGGTTTTTGTTGTTGCTATAAACTTCGTGAATCGTTCGGGTTTCCCTTCCAATTTCTCTTTCTCAAAGAACAGTTCCAGAAGTCCATCCGTCGGAAGGGAATATTCTATGCATGCGGCGCTCGCTGCGCAAAGAATGTATGAATAACACGTTCTTTTGCAACCCATTTTGGACGGCATGAAAAAGAGCATACTAAGGATGTGACTTTGGAACGGGGCAAAAATCTAAATACAAATAAAAAAAGTAGAAAAATTTGTATTTTTCAATTGAAGTTGTAAATTTTTTCTTCCATTTTGCTTATTCCAAATCTCGAACAAAAATTAAAAAAGAAAATTTAAAATATAATAATACAATAAATTTTTAAATTGGCTTTTAAAAGTTATATTTGATTGTCGTTATGGTTATGATCGCTGTTTCCTGTTTTTTTTTGGCATCTGCGTTCGAATTTTTCTTTCAGCTGTCAAATCCCATATAAAAAAAATAGCTTAAGGAATTTTTCCTTGCCTCGTTCTGTAGTTTAGTACCCAGAAGGTCAAGCAATACACACAAGGAATTTTGAGAGCTGCCATATCGATTGCTTGTGTGGATTGTATCGAACAGCTGAGATTCCTTCAAGAGATATTGTGCAGTCATTTTTTCCTTGTGTCAGTTGTCAAATTGAAATGGAAGGCAAAACTAAAAAAATGGAGCGCAAGACTAAAAATCGTCTTCAAAGTTTTAATTATGACGACAAAAACGCATTAATTGATACTGTGAAAAACAATGTATGTTTGTGGAACATCAAACAAAAAGTGCTTGAGATCCAGTTGGTGTCCAGTTGGGAAAAGGAGGTGCGTATTAGTATTGTTGCTGGTCCAGTTAAACTTTTGGCCGAGAATTGCATATAATCACTTAGTGTGGATGCCGCATACTCCTTGGTATCAGTGCAGCTGCCAGTGTTGTTCTTGGAAGTAAAATTAAATTCGTTTCTTTCTTTTCAGCGGACGAGTGTAAAGGCTCTTGGATCTCACTTTGGGAGAGTCTCCGTTGTCACAGTGTGACGCAATGTAAGCCCAGCATAAGTGTGAGTGAGTGTTCGGTCACACTTGGCTAGAGACTGTGTGGCCCTTAGAACATGCTCGCATAACCAGAACTAGTTCAAGACGGTGCGTCTTACGCCACAACCCTCTATAAGGGTTATTAAAATAGTGACTAATACAAATTAATAAATTGAAAAAAAAAATATTTTAGATGTACAAATTATAAATTTTATATACCAATGAACACAAAATAATATTGTTTTCATGATCAAAGCGTATTTTAACAATAACAAATTCAAGCCAAAGTTAAAAACTTAAATTTGCGGATCTGAAAATGACTAAATCATCTAATGAACCACTCAGAGCGAACCACTTTTCTGCAGCCCTGAGTTAATGAAAATGGCGTCCAAAATCTGTGACGCTTTTACACACTAAATACTAATACTGTTACTGTTGCGGTCTTTTTAATTAAACAATAAAAACATTGAACTGGAAGGATGCGCGGTGAACTTGGACCGAATACATGTCGGGTGTGTTTGGAAACTAGCCCCAGATTGCAGCCACTGGAGGAGTCACGCGACGACGAAGAAACACCGAATGAAATGCTGATCCAACTACTGGGAGTATCTTACAGCAAACTAAACGGAAAAGAAACCACACCTGATGGCATCTGCAAGTCTTGCAAAGTGGAGCTGAACATGGCCTATCAATTCCGCGAGAAGGCCTTGCGTAGGCAGGCTGAAATTGAGGACTATTTCCGCGAAATGGGACTACTCGTAGATGTAGATGAATCGGATGCATATGCCGATGGGAATGATAATGATAATGATAATGATGTGATAGTCAAGATGGAGGAAGTCACGCAACACGCTGTTGATGAAATGTTTGTCGTAGAGGACGATGATCAAGGTAGTAAGGAAGATTATGTTGAGGTGGATGGAATTGAGGAGCAACCGGAATGCATAGGGGATGACATTGAGTATTTAGATGATAACTATACTATGGAAATGAATCCCGATCAGCAAGAAATAGTGCTAGATTCCAGCAGTGCCAAGGAATTTGAAGAGACCCCGTCCCAACAAATGGTTTTAACAGCAGCAGCCCAGGCCAGCCTCAAGACAAGACGCGGAAGAGTACGCCGTGGCCCTAACGCTTTGCGCACCTCGGACGGCACCGAGAAGGGTGGCTTTATTTGCGATGTTTGTGGGAACTTCTATGAGAAGCGCGGCCGCATGATGGAACATCGGCGAAGGCATGATGCGGTCTGTCAATACCAGTGCGAGTAAGTAGTGCACATCAGCGTGATCCGTGTAAACTAACCAATTCTATCCCGACAGACTGTGCGAAGCCAAGTTCCAGGTAAGGGAGCAGCTGCGCAAGCACATGTACTCCCATACCGGTAGCAAGCCGTTCAAGTGCAACTTTTGCAGCCGGCAGTTCTTCTACGAGAGCGTGCTCAAGGCACACGAAAAGTAAGGAGCACTCTTTTTCTTAGGTCTTAGGCTGAAAATAAATTCTGTTGATGCTTTCTTTCTATCTCTGTAGTGTACATCGTGGCATCAAACCCTATGTGTGCAAGGTCTGCGATAAGGCCTTCGCCTATGCTCACTCCTTAACCAAACACGAGCTCATCCACACTGACATCAAATTATATCGTTGCGAATATTGTCAAAAGGACTTTCGACTGCTGCATCATATGCGCCAGCACGAGGAGACAAAATGCCATCAAAATGCTGTGTTGATGGCGGAGAGTATGAAACAGGGTGGTGAAAGTGTTGGCGACGTTGCAGAACAGGAGGAGCTTCTGGGCGAAGATGAAATGGGGTACTAATTAGTTGTTATTTCCTAATCAAATTCCAAATATATAAATATACCAATTTAATCCTTATCGACCATTGAATTTCTTTAGATTTGATTTGATTTTTATTAGATTTCACATCTAAATGGCTAGAAAGCTGCGCCGAAAATCAATATCGCAGGAATTGCGATAGCGTCCAATCTTGCGATTGCTCATCTGTCGAAATCGTCGCATGGCCTCGTGAATCTCCTGTACACTTATGGGCTTCACCACCTCCATGCCTCTGCCTTGGGTTACCTCGGGGCAGACATGCATCATGGCTGGGCTGCCGCCAGTGACGCGGCTGTAAGGCTCAGTGGTCCGATTATCAGAATTGAGTCGAGTCAATATGGCATAATCCACAATGGCCGCAATTGTTTCGTGTGCCAAATAAGCAAGTATGTTCATCGTGGGCATGGGTATGCGCAGATCCGCTGGCAAATCAAGAAATCGCCGGAACTTATTCTTGATTTTCTCTCCGTGGCGACAATAGAAGGACGTCTTGCGCGCCTCGTTAAACTCCAGGTACTGCTGACCGGTAAGTATTTGAGAAATGCGATCGGCACGAAACAAACGACGCATTCGATCTTCGTCATGCAGCTCGTGAACATCGATGGCTAGCTCTTCATCCTCCTCCTGCTGTTCCAAATCGTCCATGAAATCCTGCGGCCTCCCCGTACGTATGCTGAGGAATCGCTTGAGTATGCGCATATCTTTTAAATGCTTCCGCATTCGAGCAATCTTTACCGGATGATTGCGCATTAAAAATTCAAAATCGGCCTGAGAGGGGCAGGGATTCTTCTTGCGACGCATGGCCATTAGGGAGGCCTCGTTAAAGATACCACGCAGTTGCTGCTGGAGTATTTGTTCCACCAGCTTTACGCTAGCGGTACGGGGATCACTATCGCCAAAGCTGCGCATGATGTCTGAAATCTCGCTCAACAATGACACGGGCGCGTCGTCTGGCGGCTGGGGCTGCGAATTCACTTGCAGGGAATTCTGCGATTGTGGTTGAGTGGGAGACTGTGTTGGGGCGATAGTGCCGCCACCCTGCAACAGGATAACCTGACGATGGACATGCATGGGCATGTTTTTAATATCCTCCATTGTCTGCAATTGTGGTGTGCCCGGAGCTGAAGCCGTTGTGGTTGTCATTATGGGCGATGAAGCCAAATCGCAATTGGAATTCTGGCGCACGCGTTTCGCGTTGTAGTTCATAATACTTTCTGTATACAAGCTAAAATAGAAACAAATGCAGTTCGTGTGGTGTTGGACAATTACGCTAGGCGCCCATCTCTAAGCGCTGAGCCTAGAGATGGGCACCGAGCGTGATTTTACAGCACTACACGAACTGAAGGACAACACTCGAGCAGATCATAAGATAGCAAATATATTCTCATCAATTGGAGTCTTCATACAAAATTCGGTTGCTCTAGCTCTTCTAGTCTCTAAGATTCAGGTGTTCATACAGACGGACGGACGTGTGGACGGAAGGGCTAGATCAACTCAGCTATTGATTTTGATCAAGAATATACATACTCTCTAAGGACGGAGAAGCTTCCTGCTGTCTATTATATACATTTGCACGAACTTAGTATACCATTTTATTCCACGAGTAACGGGTATAAAAAATCATTACAAAAATGTTTTACGCAAACATTTACAACTTTGTTTGTTCAAATTTTGTTTGCTTGTGGGACCTTAGCTTTAGGATTATCTTCCTAGTATTATTTTTTCTACTTTTTAAAAACTATTTAAATATTTTAGATAGTCGTGGACACCTCCCACACTAGATTTTGAGCAAGATCGTGTCACGAATTAACTTCCAACACGAGCTCAGCACTACTCCGTTACGCCTTATTGCAACACACTGGTCACACTAAATTGCCACCATCTTTGTTGTTTGGATAATGGAGAACGGGAATCTTTATTATTTGATTTATTAGTTTTCCACGGAATAATTAAGAAGGCAACGCCACAATTATGTTCAATGGCATGGTGAAAACCACACGCGACAGTGTTGTTGGCACTTATCCATCCTGTCATGTCGCTTCACGATTAGAGGAGCGTCGTGCCAAACAAAGGGCTATGCGGCAGGAGCGCAGAAGAAAACCAGACAAGCCGGATGATTTTGTTACGTACGAGGACTCGGGCAGCGACGAGGAGACTCCCCAGCAGCAGGAGGAAGTCCTGAATACATCTTACAACCTCTGCGACTATCTGCGAAGTCGAGAGAGTGCCCTAAGAGATGTGAGTATTGCGTTGAACTTTGGCCGCTTTGTTTAATTTGCCTTTGTTTACCTTGACAGCGGCGCAGCGTAAATGTGGAGTACACCAGCCGATATGTGCTTACCCATGACATGCTGCGAGAGACTCAAATCAATTTGGGATACATCAACAAGGTCTTCTGCTCCAAATGGTTAAGTAACCGTCAAGTGGTGTTTGGTACAAAATGTAATAAACTGCTTGTCTACGATGTCAATATGCGACGCGTGGACGCCATACCCACGCTGTCTAATAGTCGCGCCAATCATCCCGAAATCCAAGGTGGACTCCATGCCATTGAGCTGTCACCTAGTAAAAACTTTTTGGCCACAGGAGCACGAAATTCATCAGATATAGCTGTTTATCGTCTGCCCACACTGGACCCGGTGTGTGTGGGCGAGAATGGACATCGTGACCTGATTATGGGCATGTGCTGGTTAGATGATCAGTTTTTGGTCTCTGGTTCGAAAGACTCACGGATGGCCCTATGGCGCATCAATGAGGATCATATGGAGTTTCCAGACGGTGGTGAAGAGGCGTGTCCCACCTTTGCCACGATACACCCGTTGAGTGTTAAGGAAGTGCGCACAGCTCAGAGGGTAAATGGCGGGGCAGAAATGGTGGGTTTGTCCTGGGAAGTCCTGATAATCACGATTGTTCTTCTTAGATACGCTCGCTGTGCTTTAACAAGGAATTTAAAGAGATAGCCGCCCTCTCATTGAACGGCTATATACACATCTTCAATGCAGAGACCTTCAAGCAGACGCTCTCGCGAAAGCTACCCAACTGTCAGGACAATGTAAGCATTGCCTATCACAGCGATGGTCTCTATGCCGTAGGATGTCGCTCCTATACCATTTTGCTGGATGCCCGCACTCTGCAGACCATCAAGAAGATCACCTCCCGCTATAGTGGCTGTGGCATAAGAGCCACCTCCTTCGAGGGTAATCTACTTACGGTGGGCACGGGGTTGGGCATGCTGCTGTTTTATGATATACGGGCGGGCAAGTATCTGGAGAGCAGTGTAAATGCCTCTCGCACGGTGGCCTTGAAATGCAGCAAGGGCATTGTGGTAAGTATGAAGATACAAAGAAGGATTCCAGTCAATACTAATGCATTCCCTACTTACAGTATCCGGAGGATGAAATGGACGGTTTCCAGCAGGTGAAATATGTGCCCGCCATCTATACTCATTGCTATGACAGCACCAGGATGCGTTTGTTTGCCGCCGGCGGACCTCTGCCTGCCACACTGGTGGGCAACTATGCGGGCGTTTGGCAATAGTAGTTCCAACTCCAAAATTAAACTGATTAGTATTTAAGTAAAAATATTGTGTCGGTTTTTCTTTGGTGTTTGTATTAAGTCGAGGGTAAAAAATTGTGATTATTTGTTTAGTTTCTTCTTGAGGAAATTCGGTCCACCCACAGGCAAAATTTTCTTTTTCGCTTTTACTTTTTAAATTATTTTTGTATTTTGTATTAAACAATATACAATTTAGTAAATTACAGATCCTATTTATACACAGTTTATACACATATTAATATGGAAAACTAAACCTAAGTTTAGAGACAACACTAGCATTGATTTATAGTCTGATCTATATGATAATAGAATACTAACAATTGCAAACTAATAAAAAATCTGAAGAAAATAAACCGAAAGAGTTAATATTGCTCAGAGGAAGATTGAAGTTTAACAATGAGAGAATTTTCTTCTGAAGAAATGCAGAAGCGAAAAACTTCTCATCATTAATGTCTCCCCCCCTCTGGTGTAAGGAATATGGGATATGGATATACAAATCATTTTTTGCCAATTACACATAAAAATACAAAATGTTTAGCAAGAATTTTTTTTTTTTTTTTTACACAATTATACAGAAGAATAACTGGTCAATGATTTTGGATTGATAACCCAATTCAAAAACTAATACCCATAACAAAAATATATATATTTGTATATGCATATGGACACAGCTCAATTGCTGTTGTTATTCGCACCTCCTCCTCCTCCGCCGCCGCTCCAGGCTGTGAGAAAACCAGTCCAGCTGCGATTACCGCCTTCATTGGACACTAAGAGATAAATAAATGATTTTCAGAGAATCTCTTCATGCTGGTTATCAGTGTTATTTCTTACCTCTTTGTCCCTTGGCCACACAGTTAAGCATATCCATTTCATTGCGACTCAGACGTAGAATGGTATTGAGTACAGGCACTAAACGTTGTCGCTCATCCGCATTGTTGAGTGTTAGAAACTGGAATTTGACACATATGTAATATGTATATATTTGTAAGAAAAACAATGCTGCAGAAGGTTCAGTCACGTTGTAAAGCCTAAAATTCGGTTCGCGAACCAGTTTTTGCATCATACATTCTTACATACTTTTGCCTACATTCTGATCATTATACATTTAAATATTACGATATGCACCTTTTACCTTTCTATCCTTGACTTCTTCTAGGTCCGATTGGACACTTTCATTAAAAGGATTTTAAAAGGCTTGAGCAGTCTATTCTGCCATAAAAAAACCGAAAACCTCGCCATCCTTTTTTTTGTGGGAACAAATATAAGTCATCTGAAATAAAGCACCTGTCTTCAGATATCCCTAAACGCGACTATGATACCACAATCAAACGATGTTGTTTACCTTGGTGTCCACCTCGACAGAAGGCTCATTTGGCGCAAACACAAAGACTCGAAAAAACTTCAATAAGGCTAAAGGTCAACTGCCTTCACTGGCTAATTAACTCCCGTTCCCCTCTAAAACTGGAATATAAAGTCTTACTGTACAAAAGCATCATAAAGCCTGTCTGGACTTATGGCTCTCAGCTATGGGGAAATGCCTGTGCGAGCAGTGTGGACATCCTTCAAAGATCACAATCAAGAATTCTTAGAACACTCACTTGAGCGAAATGGTACATTGGCAACGAGTGTATCCACAACGATCTGAGGATCCCATTGGTCGAAACTGAAATACAGCAACTAAAGCGCAAATATGGTGAAAAGCTTCTAGCCCTCCCTAATGAACTTGCAAAATCTCTCACCCTGCAAGCAACGCATTATCGCCTCCGAAGAAAAGACCTACTATCCCAGCGACTAAATTAAAGGGCCGCAGAACATAAACTAACTCCAATAGGGGTTGGTTGTATAATAGTTTCTAGATTAAGATTTGAAAAATTATTATAAATCTCATTAAGAGAAGATTTAATAGATACTAAGAAAGCTAAAAACAGACAGACATGGCTTATCGACTCTGCTTTACTTACTAAAACGCATTTTCCGAGCTATGGTCAATGGTCAATATCTTGTGGTGCCTTTTCCTTTTTTTTTTGCTCTGTGTAGCTTTAAAGCTGAGAGACTAGCAGATAGCTGGGCAGCTTTTAATCGCTGTTTACTAATTTTATATGCTTTTAAATAGACACCCCTTATTTATGCACTGCAATGTGCCCTTAAGCTATTGCTAAAACAAGTAACAAAGTGGTTAAGAATGGCAGTAAATTATCCTGACATACTGACTTGTCTTTATCGACTCGGATTAGTGATATATACAGCCATGCTTCCAGTTTCGCTTTCGCAAAAATTTTGCGATTTTGAGTCAAAATTTGGTACAAAAACCGTTTTGAAATCGCAAAAATTTAACGAAAGTGATTTTTTTTTTATGACAGGGCGACTTACCTTTAGAAAAACATTTTTCAGATACTCCGAATTGTGCATATGCTGTTCCCGCTCTTCGGAGCGCTCTTGGCGGCGCAACTCCTCTTTTAGCATATCATTCATTTGGGTTAACTTGGCCAAATCCTGTTCATTCTCGGCCAGCAGGGAGGTCAAATGCCTCACACGACTCTCCTGTATACCTAGTTGCTCCTTGGTGACCAGCAGTTGGGCAGACTGGATAGCATATTGTTCTTCTCCAGCTAATTCTTCATCCTCCTCTTGCATGCTAACGCTTCGTCCGAAATTGGAGATTGTGGTAACTGTATCGCTGGTGATTTGATTAAGAGATGTATTGAGCAGCTCATCCAGCGGCATAAAGTCGTGGGAACGTCTCGAGGCAGTGGAGATTTTACGTTGGGCAGCCAATTGGGCTAGGGAGGCATCGCCTGCATCGTGATCCATTAATAAATAATCAATTTTTGTTTGCTCTAAGCTTGGTGCTTCCGCCACGTCTCCTTCAACTGGAGGCGCGAGCTTCTGCGGTTGATGCCGAGTTATCTTCTTAACTGACTCTTCAACTTGCTGCTGCAGCTGCCTTACTTGCAACTGATGGCCGGCATCCATTTGATCCATTTGCTGGCGATGCTGTTGCATTAGATCATGCTGGAATTGCAATTGCCTTTGATTATCCTGGGCTAAAGAGTCATTTTGTTGACGCAGTTCATCCACCACCGACAAAAGTTCTTTGCTGCGTCTTTGAAGATTAGTATTGTCCTGCTGCAGCGCCTCCAGCTGCAGGTCCAACTGTGCCAAACGTTCGGCTCTTCCCTCATTGCTTTCGCGTAAGCTTTTTTCGCTCTGCCTTAAATTGTTGAGCTCTTCGGTCAGCTCTTGCTCCTTGTCGGAGAAGCCTTTGTTTTGGTTTTTGCGTAGCACAGCTTGAGCCTTGACCTTGTACTCGGTGTATTCCACTCGCAGATCCTCCTGGGCCCGTTCGGACTGGCTTAAGGACATCTCCAATTGCTTATGCTCCTCCAGATGCCGTTCCAAATCCTGTGTGCGATTGTTTAATAAATGCTGGGATTTGCTTAACTTGCTCTCATAAGTCTGGGCACTCTCGGCCAACTGCAGGCGCAACTGCTCTGCTTCCAACTTGGACTGTTCCACCTGATGCTCCAACTCTTTGGCTTGATTCAGAGCCTGCTGCTGGCTATGCAAAGCATCCTTCACCTGCACCTGCATTCGATCCATATGCTCTTTGAGCTGCTTAGCATGCAATGCTTCAGCATTCTTGGATTGCTCCAATAAGCAGATCTCTTGACGTAGTTGGCCTATGGAGCTCTCCTTGCTGGCCAACGTCTCCCTGATTGTATCTAACTCCTGGCACTTAAGTGAAAGCTTGCCGCTGACGTCGGCGAGAGATTTCTCGGTTGCCTCTATTTCCAGATTAAGGACACTTGTATGCTTAGACTTTTCCTTAGACTTTAGTTTCTGATTTTCGGCTCGGGAGGCGTTCAAGTCCTGCTGCAGTTGAGCCTGGGCCAGCTTGATGGACTCCAGCTCTTGCTTTAAAGAAGCCGCCTGATCCATTTCCTTGAGTTGTGCCGTCTGATCCTGAAGCTTCTTTTTTAATTTAGCCGCCAAGGCCCGCAATTTATGATACTTTTCCTCGTAGCCCTCGTCCAGTTCACGCAGGCGACTCAATTCCTCGGCACGTGATATGGTAGATGTGGACAGGACATCACTTTGCTCCAGTTCTTCCAATTTGTGTGACTTCTCCAGCAGAGATTGCTCAGTCTGTGCGAGTTGGACCTCCAATTCTTTATGCTTTTTGTTATCCACCAGTTGTTGCTCCTGCAGGCGAGAGATCAAATCCCCTCGACCCTTTAGAGCTTCGTTCAATTCCCTCATCTCGGCCAGCAATTCCGTATGCTCCTGCTCTTTGAGATGGAATCGTCTCTGTAGATCTTCGTTCAGCTGAAGTAGCTCTATGGCTTGGACTTCCTGCTGAGCATGTTCCTTACCCAAACGCTGAATAAGAGCTTCCATACTCTGAAGCTTGGCCTGGAAATGTCTTAAGTCAATGGTTAACGCTGGCTGGTTAGAGTTTCTGGCTACTTGCTGGGCTAACAATTCCACGGTCTTAAGCTTGTCCAACCAGCGATCCTTATTTATTACATTTCTATTATCCTTATCTTGCTCCACTTTTATGACTTTGGCCAGACGTTCCAACTCCTGAACCCTTAGCATTAATCGATTCCTACTCAAACCCTGTCCACTGGCTCCACTTTTGGTGTCCTGTCTGAATTTGTCGTTCTCCTCTTGAAGCGCGGTCATCTTGCCGCAAAGCAACTGCGAGGCCTTGACTATCTCCCTTTGCCATTTGGACACCGAGGCCGCATACTCATGCTGTGTCTCTAGCAGCACACATTTGCACTCCTTTAAATTCTTTAGTTTCCTGTGCACATCTATGAAACGATCCTTGAGAGAGTTGAATTTTTTACGCTGCTCAGAGTTGAGGTCTTTAACTTTTTGATATTTCTGATGCACTTCCTGGAGCTCCTCGTTGGAGCTGTGCAACTTTTGCCTTAAACTGGCATTCTCGGACTCCGCCTCCTTGAGTTTGGCAATGTCCAGCTCCAATAGCTCTAAATTTTTGCGCTGCTCATTGCCCAGAGCATTCACCTGTTGCATGGCCTGTTCCATGCGTTCCACATCTCCCAGCAGGCCATCATTTTCATCGCTCAGGCGACTTAGTTGCCTTCTTAGGCTCTCGTTCTCGATGTCCAGTTGGGACAGTCGTTCGGCATCATCTTTGGTCTTAAGCTTGAGAGCCTGCACTTGCTCGGTGAGAATAAGATTCTTGTCTGTAAAGTCCTGGACCATTTCCTGCATGGCGGGCAGGCTGCTTTGCTTTTCCGCTGCCCGTCTCAAGGCCTCCTTAAGTTGGCGATTCTCTTCCGTGAGATCTTTCAGTGGGAGAGATGGAGAGAGCGAGCGTTAAGTGGCAAAGTGGGTCAGCATAAAATTTATTTACCTACCATCTTTCGCCTGCTTGGCCTTCTTAGCAATGTTAAGCAAACCTTTGTATTTGCAGATGATTTCATCTTTGCTCAGTGTCTCGATTGGATTTGCATATGACAGCTTCTACAATAGAAATGAGACGTCATCATCAACTTATTGTGGCTCTTGGCCCCCTCTTCACCTGTGTCTCCCTCGATGATGTTGTGTCCATGTTATAGGCAACCTGTCAGCTTATTCATGGGGATCCTTATAGAAGTGGCAGCTCGAGGAAGTGGATGTGGGTATCGTATGTCTAGCAGTGTCCTCTTTAGTCTGTTTAGCTCTGATTTTGCAAGGTGAGACCGTATTAAATAAGTGTGACCGCAATGTGAAATAGCAAAAAGGCCAAAAGAATTAAATCCGTTTCCCTTTCAAGGAAACAAATAAGTTAATCCTATGTGTTCTACAAATCGGTTTCGACCCAAAAACAACCCAATGCATATATAAAGAAAACATGGAAATATAATTAGGTAAAATTGCGCCAACAGAGACCAAGCTGACAATTTGAGTTGAAGATAGAGTGGGGTAATAGATATGGGCGAGGGAACACTTTTTTTCGGATCCCGCGGGATTCCCGTCTCGCTTCCATCACTATTGGGTATTATAGTTCCAATATTGCTTTTATAACCGACTAAACAGGTTTACAAAAACAGGCCATCACATTTTCCATATTAAAATCCAACAATTTGTATCTTATGAGCAAAATCAAAGCTTCGTGATTGGTTTTTCTGTAACGTCATTCAATGCAGCTAACATTAAAACAAATTTGGTTGGAAAAGGTTACTTAATGTGGTCACTGGACCTACAAATGTAAGCAAAACTCGCTCAACACACGTTAATGCAAATATCTTCAATCCTGACGTGCTGCGAGAAAGCGGACAGTTGTTTTGAATTCAGCGACCAAAAATACATATCGCTGTTGCGAAAGATTGTAAACTTGTGTTATCAACCCACAGCCCAGACCGCTTGTTCTGGAGATCTAAGATTTAACATAGACCTTAGTGCAGTTATGTAGGTGCGCACTATGAAAGAAAATATCGCTTGACCTGAAATTCAGTACGTGGTCATATGATCATGCGGGAGAAAAATATCTTTAGCATCCACATTACTGAAAGGGAATAAATTGTAATTCTGAAATTTCCGCACGACTTGAATATTTGGTTGTGTCCTTTAGTGTGTTCAGCCCACTGCATTTTCCACGCCTAACTTAATTCTCTCCTAACACTTTCCCCATATTTATTTTTATCAGCTCTAAATTCGAAACTGTCTAAAAATTCAAATGAAGCCAATATTAAAAGAGAAATTGTTTTTTACCAAATAGATTTAATACAAACATAGCTGTTGGGCTAGAAGATTCCTTGGCACTTTATCAAAAGCTGCTTTAAAATCTACGAAAAAGAAATATACTTTTTCGACTCTTGCAACTTCAGGTTGATGATCGCTGACAGATTGTATATGTTATCCACCGTAAAGTAGAGGGCCGACCTATGTAAAATTGGGTTTTCAAACTGTTTCGGAGAATAGAAAGTGGCAAATAAGTTTTTTTTGTTAAAAATGAAGTTGTTCAACTAACTAAAATTACCCAAATTTAATCAAATGCAAGTTTTTCATTATTCTCCATCATCGTCCTCTTAAAATTTTCCAAATATCTTTTTAATTTTAAATCAAATCACAATTCCAATGCTGGCACGACTACTTTTCATTAATTTTTGGGATTTTACTCTGTGCTGTCTTACGGTCACACTGTGTGTTATACGGACACACTATGCAATCCAACTCTAATTTGTATACAAAATTCATATTTTCAGAATGGATTTAAGCGATAATCAGTTGGAGGATCCATACTTTGTATACAAACATGAGCAACTGTTTGCCGATAGCTTTCCGATCTTCAAGGAGATACGACGAATGGGCAAGCTGTGCGACGTTACGCTGAAGGTCGATTTTTAACCCCACCCGTCCCCCCACCTATCTAGCTGTGTGTTATCTATTTGGTCTAAAAATAAATATGCATTTTGCAGGTAGAAGACCAGACTTTCTCGGCCCATCGGGTTGTGTTAGCTGCCACCATACCATATTTCTATGCCATGTTCACCAACAACATGGCCGAGAGCCGCATCAAGGAAATCACCATGAAGGAAAGTGCAATCGAACCGAGTGCCTTGGAGAGCCTTATCAATTATGTGTACAGCGGCCAGCTGCGCATTGACAACCAGAATGTGCAAAGCCTAATGGTGGGCGCCTCCTTCCTGCAGCTCTCCAATGTGCGGGACGCCTGCGCCAGCTTTCTGATCTCTCGTTTCCATCCTTACAATGTGTTGGGCATACGCACCTTTGCCGACTCAATGATCTGCCGTCATCTGATAGATGCCGCAGACAAGTATATCGATCAAAACTTTGCCAAAGTTTCGCAGTCGGAGGAGTTTCTGGCCCTGGACTGTGACCAGCTGCTGGAGTTAATGCGACGCGATGAGCTCAATGTGCGCACCGAAGAGGTGATATTTGAAGCTTGTATGAAATGGGTGAAATATGCAGAGGAGAAGCGGGCGGAGTTGTTTCCCCAGGTGTTGGCTGCAGTGCGTCTGCCGTTATTGTCGCCTCAGTTCCTGGCCGATCGTGTGGCGCGCGAGGAGCTGATACGTTCGTCGCATCAGTGTCGCGATTTGTTGGATGAGGCCAAGGATTTTCATTTAATGCCTGAGCGGCGAGGATTGCTGCAAAGTTTTCGCACCCGTCAGCGTTGTGGAGAGTTCTTTACGGGCCAAATCTATGCTGTGGGTGGGCTGGCCAGCACAGGCGAATCGGTGAGCACTGTGGAAATTTATGACCCAATCACCAAGAAGTGGAAAATGGGCGAGCAAATGTCCATGATGAGGTGAGTTGAGTTTGAGCTTCACCCAAAAATGATTGCCATTTTATTGAATACACTCTCTCTTTGCAGATCTCGTGTAGGCGTAGCCGTTTTAGAAGGCAAACTGTATGCTTTTGGTGGATTTAATGGCACCGAACGTCTGTCCACCGTAGAAGTCTATGATCCGCGCAAGAACAAATGGTCGCAGGGTTGTGCCATGCTCTGCAAACGTAGTGCAGTGGGTGTGGCTGCTCTGGATGATTGCATTTATGTGTGTGGTGGATATGACGGAGTAACCTCGCTAAACACCGTGGAGGTTTATTATCCCAAGACCAATACCTGGAAGACGGTGGCTCAAATGATGAAATATAGATCTGCTGGCGGTGTAACCCAACTAAATGGTTATGTCTATGCCATGGGCGGTCACGATGGGCTCTCCATTTTCGATTCGGTGGAACGTTATGATCAGATTGAGGATGTGTGGGTCAAAATGTCACCCATGCTGAATCGTCGCTGTCGCTTGGGCGTGGCAACACTGAATGGTAAGATCTACGTGTGCGGAGGCTATTGCGGGAACTCATTTCTACGCTCGGTGGAGTGTTATGATCCTCTGACCGACACCTGGAAACTGGTGACACCCATGAATTGTAAACGATCACGCGTAGCTTTGGCTGCTAATATGGGCAAATTGTGGGCCATTGGCGGCTATGATGGCGAATCGAATTTATCCACTGTAGAAGTGTACGATCCGGAAACAGACAAATGGACCTTTATGCCACCCATGTGTGCCCATAGCGGTGGTGTGGGTGCTGGCGTAATACGCATTGAGTAGTTAGTTCGTCTAGCCAAATATTTCGAATTGTTTTTTAGTTAATTTAAAAAACTTTAGATTATAGTTTAGGTCCTAAGCTTTAACCTTTCATATCGATAATTGTTTAAATGTCTATCTATACATATATATTTATCTATATATATATATATATATATACATGTATCATTCCAATTGTATATTTGTTAGTTTTCTATTTTTAGGCTAGCCTTTAATACTCACTATAATTTTAATTATAATGTTAAACACCCCAAAATTTAATTTAACAAAAGAAAATACGTGGGTTCAAGTATTTATATGGACATAAAAATATAACCCAATTCTGCTTGTTTCTTTGTGTCGCTGTGTGTAATCAAATATATCTCGCCTATCGTAAAAATCAATTGTTGGCCCTTCCATATGCGTGCAATGCCGCAAATTTGTATTATTTGCTTTGCAACTTGGATGACAAGCGTCAAAGCTATGCGAACAAAAAACTTATATCTAGGTGAAAGGGGGCTGATTTATAAGTTTGGTGTAAAAATTTATAAGATGTTTAAGAAATCGTTCCCAAATTTATATTTGTCCATCTTTTGGAGCTCCGATCTCTGGATTTTGAGTTATATTCAAAATGGTATATCTTCTCTTAAGAAAATTGTAGAATTGTTTGGGACAATTTATTTTAAAAGCTAAGAAACAGTACTACACGATATTATCAAAGAGTCAAAACAAATGTATAGCTCTTTCGCAAAACACCACTAAAAAGCTTAAAAATAGGCATTCTAAGCAACTTTATCAAAAAACTAGACCATTTTTTCGTTTTAGCCGATTTTTTTTAATTGATTATAAAATGCGACGCTTAGTTTGAAAACAATCCCGCCATATCATATCATTGTATCTTTGCTCGTATCATAGTATCATATCATAGCTCGTATCATAGTATCTTTGGTCGTATCATAGTATCATATCATAGTATCTTTGCTCGTATCATAGTATCTTTGATCGTATCATAGTAGCTTTGCTCGTATCATAGTATCTTTGCTCAAGAAAAACTTTCTTCTTTTTTAAAATTACTCTTTTTTTATTATATTTTAAAATTTTGTAATTTTAATTATAAAATTCATAAGCTGACACTTACAGCTTTTGAGAACAGCTTAGTTTAAGTTAATAAAAGTGATATCTTCTAGGAGATGTTAATCTATACTTGCTCCTAGATTAGAAAGATCAGACTTAAATGTTGAAAAGGCTCGTTCAACAGATACCTGAGTTGCTGAAACAGAAAGTATAGCTAAGGTAATATTTTCTAAGTTCTTGTTTTTTTGACCTTTTCCAAAATTTTAAGACATATGTCGATTGTATGTTCTCTTGGAAAATTTTCGAAGGAATCTATAACATCATTTACAGATTTTATATTTGACATTTGTTGATTGTTGTCTATTGCTTTTATAAACTTCTCGTCTTCGCAATCGGACGTTGAGTTATTTAAAGTTTAATTTTGAAAACTCGCATTAAGAATTTCTCGATTGGCTTCTCAAGCCTCGAAGACGACTTTCGTTGCGATCCAAAATCCTTGTTTACAAGTCTATTATCATGCCTTCTATTATCATGGACCTGGGTTATCCCGCTATGAGGTACGGCATAGAATCCTCTATAGGCCGAGTACTCCAGCGCATCGCGGATGCTCCTAGGCATACAACTTAGTATACCGATTTGGATGTTTTGCCACTATGCACCCAAATCAATATGCTTACCAGCAGGTATCATGACCGACTGGTGGCCCACTCCAATAGACTTGCCTCTGAATTGGCTACAAACAGGCTCAGAAGACGCCTTAACCGACGACATCCCTCTGACCTCTGGCCTAGGGCGACTCTCGGGCCGCCTCATCAACTTGGGTTAAGTTTCTCCTTGGGACTATCCCCTACCAATATTTGCACGCTGCTGGTTTCCCAACAAGATGACAGATCACCCCCAGGACCTGTGCTGAGTGTTAAGTTGTTATCCTAGGCGTTTCCCGTGCTGTCTAAGTCCCGTATAGTATGAGTAATTCTTGTTAACTTTTTATAAATAGATTAAGTTCTATGTACCAAGTATTCTCCTATATATATTTCGACCAACGTTCGATTCAGATGTTTTTAGGTGCGAGCTCTTTTAAAGAACTCTGAATGCAAAAATTTTAAAGAGTTAGTAAACGTTGGCACATTTTCGAAAAAGTGGTCCGGTTCGGGTTCAGGTTTGAGGAGTCAAAAATAGTAGTGGTTCGGTTCA
This sequence comes from Lordiphosa magnipectinata, assembly GCA_037044535.1. Lineage (NCBI taxonomy): Eukaryota > Metazoa > Arthropoda > Insecta > Diptera > Drosophilidae > Lordiphosa > Lordiphosa magnipectinata. The sequence goes on along the minus strand of JBAMBO010002246.1, from coordinate 623,743 downwards.
TGGTCCGGTACGTCGGACACAAAAAACCCGAACCGAACCGGTTCTCAGGGGTTCGGTTCTGGACCGGTTTGCAGCCTTGGTTATTATATGCTATTCCTGAAATATTAATAGTACCCCACTTATTGATTACTTTTGATGGGTGTTTAAAAGGATGTTTTTGTGAAATTTCTGTTCGCTAGTTGAGTGATTTCACAATCATATCAACAGATGACGCCTGTTCTGTGACCATTTGTTGGCCAAGCTAGAAGAATATTTTTTAAGCACCGATTACTGATCAAGCAGATAATTTAAAGCAGGGAATCAAACCGTATACCGAAAAGAACCGATTAAAACGCAGAACCAGAACCATCACCGGAACCCATATTTTAAATTTTTTGTATACCGGTATTCGAGAACCGATATTCTTGGAACCGAAAAGACAGAAAAGAACCGAAACATTGTACCGGTACAGTTGCGGTTCTGGGTGCAAAAACAAGACTGCAAAGATGGCACTTGGTTTTGGCGAGACCAGTTTTTTTATAAATATTGCATCCTATATTCTTAGACCCTCATTGAATGTCATGATATCCATTGACTTGTGTTATCCATTTCTGTTCAAGTGAAACTGAATGAGGACAGCAGCTCTGGCACAAATCCGTTAGCTGAAAGTGGAGGCTAAGTCGAATCATACATGTATTTGTATGAAAAGAACCAGGAGAATACAAATAGTTCAGTATTTTTACAAAACTGTTTAATGACATTAATCACTGACGGAACTGAGCCCCGCAGAACCGGTTCGGTTCGGGTTTTTCGGGTCCATCGAATCGGACCATCTACTGGACCTTCAAAATCTATTACCTCGAGAACCTGAACCAGATCCGGAATTCTTCTGTTTGAAAAAACGTTTGGTTCAGGAAATTATTAAAGTCGACTTTTATAAGTTTCTTTATATTACGGATGGAAAAATCATAGTTTAGTACTTGGATCGATTGGTGCATTATCTAATGGAGATCAATTTTCTAAGTCATATCCAATAAAGTAATAGTATAGATGTAACATGACAATTTAAATTATTCATATCTATATACGAGTACACATTGGAAGAACCAGGGACGTATGATTGATGGCGTTAACCTTAGTTAGATAGATTTATCAAATAGTAAGTTAAATCTGTTCTCTTCAACAAAAATAAGGCCATGTTGGTTTTAATTTTAACCGATTTGCTGAAATTCATGGAAAATTGAGGCAGGAATCCGGAGGTTCCTGAGCTTAAAATGTTTACAAAACAAAGAAGATGAAGTTAAATGGTGGTTAGTAAACTTGAAAAAGATTCTGCAATTGTGTTTATGTATGTCTTTGAAAAGGGCAAATAAGTGTAGAATGTTTGTTTACCGGGGTGTAATTATTATGTCATCGCTATGAAATTGGGTGGACGCAAAACCAATTCCCGATCTTTATTTATATTTTAATGAACCATTAAATTAGTATTTTTTTAGTATACCGGTTCGTACCGGTATACTGAAATAAAAATCCAGGTACCGATACGGAACCGAATACCGAAATAATGCTAGAACCAAAACAGAACCTTTTATCGAAACATAAGTTTCGGTACGTACCAGAACCGGAACCGAAATACGATTCGGTTTGATTCCCTGATTTAAAGTCTTAAAGACCCAAAGCTTTATCAAGATAGTTTCAATAACTGCCGGAGAATATAGACTACCCCCTGAAACTTGATAGATTATTGTAAATTATCCCCACTTTTATTAAACTAAAACACTAAGCATTATAGTAATCCACGAATGAAGAGATATTTTTTTTTTAGATTCACTTGTCTTCTCAATAGTTTGGCTGCCCTCGTATTTGTTCAGTTGCATCTGCGTTGGGTGTTGGTGGAGTGTTTGTTTATTGCTTTTTTCATGTGCCCTCTCTTTGTATAATGCAATTTGAAATTGAATTTATGCCACCTGCTGCTGCTGCAGTTGGTTTTGTGCTTGACGCTGTCCAACAGGTGGCCGCACCAAAAAAAGAACAAAAAAAAAAAAAATAAATCCAATAGTCCATGTATGACCCATAAAATTCCTTTTGCCGACCCGGCCATAATCTGATTAATCGCATAAATTCCATTTACAGCCGCAGAATGTTTATCAGCTGAACCTTATCTAGAGCTGTGGGAGTTATACGGCAATTCCAGTTATTCCCGGGCTATTTACAGAGCGCTGAAATTTCGCGGCACAATTTATTTGATTTTAATAATCAAATCACGAATTGCTTGTCTATCGATGGGCAATTTTATTTTAATTAAATGCTAATTATGTTTACCAATGATGGGGGTGTAAATATTTGAGTGGATAAAGTGAGTGGCGGGGAGGGGTGAGGAAGGGTAGTTTGCTAGATTTGCTAATTGAAACAACGGAATAGGATATTTCCAAAATATGGCAATTTAAATGCAAATTATCGCAATGCACATTTCGTTTTTATGGCGGAAGGTGGCTTTAGTGCATCAGCTGGAGGAGGCGGATGTGCCAGATAAGAGCTGGCTGGCCCCAAGCAGGAAACAGCAGCCACGTTTCCACATTTAATTTTAGACCAAAAACTGAGTCGGGCCATTGTTATGGCCAACAACTACTTGGAAGGAGTGGGGATGTTTGCTTACACTTGGCCTTTGTGTCTTAAATGTTGTTGCCTCGCGACCTTGCCTCAAGTGTTGCACATGCAACACTTTCGGATGGCTTTAATTGCCCGCTGTGATTTATCATTATAAAAGGTCATAATCTAAATATTATTTGTTTTTGTTGTTAATTCGTGGAGGGGTCAACAGTTTTTGTTTGCCTAATCAGCCGTAACGAAATAATTTGTATTTGATAAAAAAAAGCTTTTTGTTTTTATTGTCAAAAAATTTAAATTAACTATTGTTCATGCATGCAAGCTGATGTTTTTCATATTTTTTTTGTATTTTCAATATTTTATTCACATATGCAAACAAAATTTCCGTTCAATTCAATTGTTGGGCGGCCTGAAAGTATGCAACAGAATTGTACCCTCTGCCAAAGCGGAGCCCACACACACACACACAAACGAAACGCCCACACTCTGCTACTCACACATACACACGCCCATACAGGCAAAGTTCTTATTCGACCAATTGTTGATATGCACGAACACACAATCGCATACACAGCCGAACAACAAACGAATTGCTTCGTGTTTGCCGTTTCCTGTTTCAGTTGGCCAAACCAAGCGTAGATGGCCATCAGCTCGTGTATTTCTCGAGCATTTATAAAAGTCCGTGCACGCTTTGATCTACACCTCAGTTGTTGCTTACTTCTCGGCGTGCTCGTTTGACGTATCCACTGGAAAAACATTAAACAAATTGCTAGTGCTCAGTGAAAATTGTAATTAAAGTGATTTTAGTAAGTGAAAATTGATTCAGGGTCGATTTCTCTTCTTCCACATAGCTGCTTTGTGTTAATTAACTCTGTCATTCGTTAGTTTATGTGACAGATGTGAAATCGGCACTGAAACTATTCCCAAATTTTGTTAAATTTGAATAAAAATTGTGATTTTATTTAGCGAATCTCGATTTAAGGAAGTTTTTCTGCATGTAAACTTCGAATACAGCCCTGCTTTAGTTTTAATTCACTAATAATAAAGATTTCGAAACGATTAAATCAAATATACACCAAAAACGCTTTTTGTATTTAGATCACGGTTTTTCGTAATTATTGTTCAATTGACAAAAGTTCATGGTCCGAATGCAATTTAAAGGCTTATACTCCGAACGAAAGGAAATTTCTTTTGTCACAGTTTTTCATATAACATCGATCGATGAACAACAAACACAACCACGTTCGGTGGTCGTCTCGTATACACCCCCCCATCCACAGCCCTGAAATTTAGAACACAATTTCTATTTTTTTCGGGCGATTTTCAAAAAATTAGGGCGAGTTGTTTTTTGATTATAGAGCGGAGCTCAAAACGGCAAAATGGAAAAAAGTAGGTCTCGGTATTCCCAAAGGTAATATTTGTTGTATAACACAGGCCAACAAAACGACCACTTTTGTGAGGTACAGCCATCTTTGTATTAATTTCTCTTCCAGTTTTGTGCACTGATTCCAAAACTGGTTTCGGTTTTTATCCATCAGCTCTTGTTTTCAAGATATCGCGGAAAATCCATTTTGCAGTATTTTTGGCTTTAAAAAAATTATGGAGGTTACACAGAGCAAAAATATCTGTATTTATGAGTTTTATGCGACAGTATTCATATTAATCCAGCCTAAGAAAATCATAGGAGCAGCACGAGCAAACCTAAATGCGTCGAAATAGGAAATTAGAAATTATGCCAAATTTTTCAAACTTAATCGTCGTGTACAAGCCATTGCGGTGGTTGGACTTTAATTACAACCGCTTTTGCATGTAGCCTAAGGGCTCTTCTATATTTACAAATTTTGTTGCATTTAAATCAGCTGGATGGACAAAGTTACAGCCGGTTAATCCCGAAAAAATTAATTAAAATTTAAGGTAGGACAACTAGATTGATACATAATAATTTTGAAAATCATAATTGCCCATTAGTAGCCCAATTCATAAAATGTTGATGTCAATCGCTAGGGTGTTTGATATTAAGCAAATTTTAGTTTGGGAGAAATTATTTGAATCTAGTACTACCTGAATGTTATTGTACATTTGCTTGACAATTAATGTAAGGTCTATGTTAGATCAAGTAGTCTTTTAATATTTCCTATACACGTTTATGTATCAAAATTTGCCATAATTTGATGATAATTACTCATCAATGGCCTATTTCGACGGATTTAGGTTTGCTGATGCTGCTCCTATGATTTTTTTAGGCTGCATTAATATGAATACTGTCGCATAAAACTCATAAATACTGATATTTTTGCTCGGTGTAACCTCCATAATTTTTTGAAAGCCAAAAATACAGCAAAATGGATTTTCCGCGATATCTTGAGAACAAGAGCTGATGGATAAAACAAAACTGGATCAGAATTTCTGTTGGCCTGTGTAATTAATTTGTGAAAATCCAAAAATTTTATTTTAATTTAAAAAAACGAGTTTTCAAAAAAATTAATCATACGACACGTTCACCAAATACAAATTTTTAAACGAAGTTATTAGTTCATTATCGCTGGGTGTGGCGTACCAGTAGTATGTGTGGCTGCTGGTGCGGGAGGTTGTGGGTTCATTCCCGCCTCGGACCATCTAATAGAAAAAGTTTTTTCTTTCTTTAGAAAAAAGATTTTACACACCCGGCCACCTTCGCCAGCTACTGGCGCCAGCTGTGAAGTAACTAGCCATAAAAAAGCAAAAATTCTCTAACTATTGCCGTTCGGATTCTGCGTTAAACTGTAGGTCCCTTTCTCTTGTGCGAAAAATTATAAGCACACACGCCAAGAGATTGAGAGAAGCTTGGCCCTGGCACTCCTTTGGAGGTGCTCTTTGAGCCAATTTTACATTTACATTAGTTCATTTCAATTACTAAATACTTATTGCGAAACTTAATATTTAGTAGTATAATTAGTAGTTAAATAGGACACTTAACGCCAAATACCGATTAGTATAATTATTAGCTTCCACCAAATTCTGGCAAGTTGGATCCAAATCGGATGATTATAGCATACCGATGCCCTAGGAACGATCGGTCTAAAAAGTAGTTCTAGTGAGAAAAACCTTTTGTTTTCAATGGTAGAGTCTTTATGCTTTCCAGTTATGAATATTACCGGTTTCAACACAATTTTGGAGAGGTTGATCCAAATCGGATGAATATATCGTATAGCTGCCATATAACAAACTGACCAGCGAAATAGTTGTGTCGATTTAAGCCACTTTAATTTAAAAACAAGTGAGAAAGTCGGCCAAGCCCGACTATAACAGACTATGTACCAGTTCATTTGCTTCCGACTATAATATTAAAATACATCCAAGGAGTCACTCGATTATCGTGCAATATTTTTATTATACGCTCATCTCTAAGTTTCTCTCTCTCTCTCCCAAAGATTGCGTTTGTTTGAACACAGCGGTGGTTGGAGTGAATGGCGAGGGGGGTGGGAGGTGCCGGTTAACTTTTTTTTTGCTCATAACTTGTGTATCGTTCATCCGATCTTTATCATTCCTTCAGCAATAACAATTTTTTAACGATAAACAATTTTGATTACTAGATATCTCTAGCAGGTACGAACAATCTATCATCAAAACTGTAGGAGATATGACGATTTTTCCGTATTGCGGGGGCAGGAGGGGGCGTGGAAAAAATTAAAAATAAACTTGATCTGCCTGCAAGTATAAGAAATATATGTCCCATACATGTCAAACCTCTATGTCTTACCATCTCTGAAATCTATTCGTTTATACGGGCGGACGGACAGTCGGACATGGCTATATCGACTCGGCTGTTGATGATGATCAAGAATATATATACTTTATAGGGTAGGAGATGATTCCTTCTGGCTGTTACATACTTTTGCAAAAACTTAATATACTCTGTGTACCTTTGGTACAGAGTATCAAAAATAAAATAAATACTTCGCTTACAGCCCCCCAAAGGGCCAAGCCATGCTTCTCACAATCTCTTGTCATGTGTGCTTGAAATTTTCGTACCAGGGATAGGGACCTACAGTTTAACGCCGAATTCGAACGGCAAGTTTGAGAAGCTTTTTCATAACTAGGTACTTCACATCTGGCGCCAATAGCTGTTGATGTGTAAAAGTTTTTAAAGAAAACAACTTTTTTATTAGATGTTCCGAGGCGGGATAGAACCCATACCTCCCGCACCAGTAGGCACACACACTACTCTTGCACCACACCCGGTCACAAGCCGGCCGTCTTGCCGAGTCAGTCTGGTTTGCGTGTAAGAATTAGTATCACAGAATAGCAATGAGTTAAGTGAGTGTGTGTATGAGTTAGAGATGTAAGTAGAAAAAAAGCGCGCTTCTTATCGAGTACCGATAGTTGTTAGTGGTGTGCGCACTAGTTGGATGAACTGGATTGGATTGTAATTCGAGCTGGATGAACTGTAAATGCCACATTGTCAAAGTAGTGGCGTCATCTATTGCTCAATTTACGTCAACTACCAAGAAAAGACAAAAAAGGGAAATATCCTGTTCCTAATAGGTTCAAGAATTATCTGCCTGACAAGCTGATTGACCTTTTTATTTGAGTAATATTTGACTAACGTCACTATGTCAGCATTCACTTTTAAGATTTTCCAGATCATAACTGAGTTTTATTACCGTCATTTAAAAAAAAATTCTTTAAAATCAGTGTTTTTTTATTCAAACATCGCTCTGAAATTGCAACATTGTTTATTAGCCGCTCGTCAATTGCCAGCCGGTGGCGAAAGCTAATAAAAAGAAAGCAACATCCACGCTGAGATATAGCTGGACCACTCCTCCTTGGTTGCTACATCCGGTAAACGCCACACGCAGTTCATTGGGGGGCAGCCTGAACTGAAGAAAAAACTATGTATGCATGTAGGAATATTTGGGTGACATGAGGTGAGGCTTTAAATCTGCCTCGGGGTCTTAACTTGTTTTATGTAGACGTGGACAGCAGTGACAACAACAACATCAACAGCGTGGCAATTATTATCTATGGTTGTTGGCCTTAGCAAATACTTGAGTTGCAGCTGCGCCTAAAAGATGCTTTAAAGCGAACTTGCAAAATGCTTGTATGTGTGCGACGTGTGACACTAATTACCCTGGACATCTTACAGCCATAGCTGTAGGGCTCATTATATCAAACAAGATGGTCAAGTGGGGAGCCATTTTAAAAGGAGGATTTGGTTAGTCCAATGGGAGGGCACATGGTAAAGTACAAATAAAATATAATGGACGAATGAGATTTGGAGCTTTAAGAATTATAATTTGTGGAATTCGTTCGTCCCCTTCTATGCAAGCACCCTTTTTTTAAGGATGTCAAAATTTAAATTGCAACAAATTTACTTGTTAAACATAACTTTTACTGCTCTAACAAAAATGGAGACATAATAAATCGATGTAAAGGACATTTTGAAATTCAGGCAGATTTATCAAAACTGAAGCTCCTCGACTTAATTGTGATAGATTTTGGTAGACCTCAACAAAATAAGACAAATGCAGTTGTGTTAGAGTCTTGCTTTGAATTTTGTGAAATTAAATTATGAAAATTAAACATATTCCATACCTGCTGTATACCAGGCGACGCTCTGCATTATGGGGACATGTTTCTGAAGAGATCGGTTATATTAACATTTAAGCTGGCTTCAAATCGATATAAACATTTAAGCTCTTTTAAACTTTGGAGCGAGTTTTGAAGCTTGGCAAAGATATCGAACTACAAAATTTCAAAAGCACACACCAAATTTCCAGTTATAGGCCTGTATCCAGCACTACGGAAAATTCCTTTCGTCACAGTATTTCATATAATGCTTTTCATGTATGCTTCTCCCGGAATGCTATTTGCCCAATGTATGCACACCACCCGAGACTAAACTTTCGCAGTCCCCACAGCCCACGGAACGGCCCTACAACCAACGGCCAAGCAGCCCTAGTCCCTTGAAGTCTCCACAGCCCATTGATAGTCGTCGCTCCTTCGACGCACTCTGGTAGCTTCCGTTGCCACCTACCAGGCATCTTAAAGTCCGTATTCACCTAATTTTTCCTCCTCTAGATACGCCCGCGAGGGTAGTGATCCTCCTGCGCAGTCTAGTCGGGCACCGCTGGCTGTCGGCTATGAATACTTCGACTTTGGCTTTAACTGTGCTGCCCAGCAGTTTTAATCTCCCGATGCGTTTTGGGTTGTCGTTATAGGAGTATATCTCAGTGGCCAACTTCTGCTCCCGCAGCCCAAAATAAAGAGCATGGCTTCTACCTTACCACACAAAATGCTTCCATTAAAGATACCATGGCATTGGCATTCCCCTAGTGACTTCCGTTTTCAATTTTATACACTCTTTTATTTTATTTGAATTAACCCGCTTAATTTTTATACACACAACAGCTAGGATCAAACTCAACAGTATTGTGTGGTAGCTTATAATATTGATCAGTAACAAATTTGGGAGCGATAGCATTGAAAACAAAAAAGTTTTTTCTACTAAGACTTTTTTTAGAACTTTCTTTTGTATGGCAGCTATATGATATAGTTGTCCGATTTTAATAAAACTTGGTGGCATTATGTGAAAGCATAGAAAACCTATAAATACGAGTTTGGGCACGCTTGCGTTGAAGATCGCAAGTTTTTAATCGACTTTATTTATAACAAAATGAAATTTATTTATTAAAACGACCTCTGATACAATAAAAAAAACAATCTTCAGAACCGAATTGAAGTCCACATTGCCAAAATTGGGTCATCTTATAAATATTAAAATTTCGCCAATTAGCATTCTGCCATCTCGCGCTCCCTTAATTAGTAATAGCCACTTTGGCATCTCGCGAAATATCAACAATCGAATAAAAACTATCGAGCTATCGAATGGCTGACTAGAAAATTGACTTTTCTGGCACCTTTAGTGCCTGTTTAAAATTGTATAAATCTACATTTAACCAAAAATGCGAAAATGCATTTGTAGTGAGGAAGGCACATTACCATCTCTGTGATCTGTGCGTTCATACCGACAGACAGAAGGACAGGCGAAAATCTTGAAAAATTGCATACTTAAGGCTGACAATAATAATAAAAATGTTAAATAGTATAAAGATTCAAGCGCCATTTAATGTCCATACCTCATGCAATAGTCCAATATTTATAGAAAACAACCATTGTCATTATGCATGTGAATTGCAAGAGGTATCCCCCAGGGTATCCCTTAATGCAATGTTGCTTAGTGATTAACATAACCACAAGGGATCGAAATAACTTCACACAGTCATTTTATACAGTTTCCAGAAAAAAATGCGACTTTCGGCCAAAATTTCGGGTCGCTGGGCCAGTGTGTGGCGGCTTGAAATCTCTGTGAATAACTGAAGCGAACCACATACACAATATACATAATTGTATATTTAGCTTAGGATGTTCTGAAAGTTTAAAATCAAATAAAATTTCACTTTTTTCCTTCTCCTTTTATATGTAATTAACCCAAGAAGTCCATCATTACATATCCGATACACATGGACTGACACACACCCACGTATGTACAAGTTCACAGACGGCAATAAAAACTTTGGAAGGTTCTAAAAATCAACGAGGCAAGACGCGACTTGCCTTGCTTTTGACTTGTGACTTCATCAGTGTTTTCTTTGTGGATTTCACTTTCAATCATTTGGGATTAATTTGGCCAAGCACAAAGGTCGCACATGTCCTTCTCCCCCACGCACACGCACTTCCTTTTCCCACCCACGACTCTAATGAGTCTTTCAGTGACAGATATACAAAAGGATAACGAGACGCGTCCGCGTTCCGTTTTAATGCCTCACATTGAACTTAAACCGCATAAATTTACATTTCAGACTTAATTGTGAACTTAGTCTAGACTCTAAGCAGATCTCGCATTCAGGATGGGTGAATCCCGAAACTCTACCTCTAAAGAGGACGGTGCCTGTTGATATTCCACTAGAACTAAACGATTTGTGCCCACCTTGAGCACAGGGGCAGGCACATACAAAGTGACCTGCGGTCCCACCAAAGGCCAATAGCGTCCCAGGTTCTCGCCATTGACAAAGACAATGCCCTTACCCCAGCCGGAAGTGTCCAGATAGGTGTCAGCCAGTTTGGCTGCTTGGTCAATGACCAATGAGCCATGGTAGATGGCTGGTCCGGAGCGAAGAACTTTTCGTGGCTTTTTAAGCTCCTCGAAACCCAGACGAGCTATTTCATTGGACTGTGTAATTAGTAGTTCCACATCATCGTAGGTCTCTAGGGGATATTTCGTCATATTCCAATTACTTAGCAGCCTCTTGTCCAAATGCACATCCTTGGTCAGTCCCTTGAAGTCGTTAATTTGCCGGCCATAGTTTATGCGTCCCTGATTCTCGACGAGTATCTGCAAGCGACGTCCCGAACTGGCGCTCAAGGGTAGTTGAAAGATGGGTGTCTCTCGAGCCAAAAGTCCCACATAATCATTATCCACATAGACATAGCCGCGGTCAGCTAATCCGGGAACATAAAGCATGCTGGGATCACGCTTGAAACTGGGCAGCCAAGTCTCATATAACACCAAACCAGAATACTGATCCAAAGCCTCGAAAGTTTGGGGTTTCGCTGATTGAATCATGCCCGTGGCTAGACGTTCTCGAGCCTCGGGCGAGAGTAGGGTACAGCAACCGACTAGACGCACCTTGCCAAAGGCCCGTTTAGGTACGGGCTCAGGTACGGGTATATTAGGCAAAGGCAGATAGCGGCCTATGATGCGACGCAAAGTCTGATATTTGGCGGTGGGATCTCCGGCCTCTGTCATGGGTGCATCGTAGTCATAGCTGGTAATATCCGCCAGGTAGTTTCCGGGACCATTCTCATTGGCGCCGGCGGTAAAGCCAAAATTGGTGCCGCCGTAGAACATATAGAAATTCACACTGGCTCCACTGTCCAGCATGTCACTGCAGGAGGAATGAAAACAATTTGTTAAAACCCAAGTCTCAGGTCATTTGATCGGCACTTACACAAAAGTTCCAGTAATACTTGACGTGCTGACATTTGCCATGGGCTCGGTCCAGTGAGTTAACCAGCCGGGATAGTATTCCGCATTGACCAGCGGTCCCTTGGGTTCGTAACGTCTTAGCCTCTGCCAGGTGCTCTTCAGATCATTGGTGGCCCCAAAATCCATGGTGGCCAATACCCCTTGAATTTTGCCACAACGTAAAACACTTGGACCATCGTTGGTAAAGAGCACCGCCGCATCCTTAACATGGCTCTGGGTCTCATCTCTTAGCCAATTGCGGTAGTTGAGATCACAGGCAAAGTAAGAGCCATATTCATTCTCCACTTGCACCATAATAATGGGACCGCCGTTGCCATACAGATAAGGAGCAACACGCGACATTAACTGATTATACCAGATGCGGACTTCGCTGATATAATCTGTGGGGAAATGGGTTAGAAATGTATGACATTTGAAAATATTTCGGAACGTGCAATTCGGAACATTGCACGGGTTGTCGGATTCTTCTCTAAAACCGGACATGTTGTTAACATACTAGCTTTTGGAGAATTCAGAAAAACTAACCGCCAATCTGTTTGTTAAACGGCAGCCCACGTATTTAGATGTTACTTACTAATATCCGCCGTGCGTAGTGTTATGCCCGGATACTTTCTGAGGAGCCAGTAGGGAAATCCACCCATATCACGTTCCGCACAAATATATGGACCAGGACGTAAAATCACCAATAAATCCTCCCCCACAGCCAGACGTATAAAGTGCTCCAAATCTGCTATGCCCGACCAAACATAAGCGCCATCACGTGGATTGTGCAGAGACCATTCCACATATCTTGGAAAATAATAGTGTGGGATTAAGTAGGTAATTAATTTGTGTGCTCATCTCTTACTCACGTGGTCACCGCATTTAGTCCGGCCGCTCTCATTGTACGCAAATGCCTCTGCCATGTCCCTGGATGAGCTCGAAAATAATGAAAAGAGCCTGCTATAAAGCGAAAAGGTTGACCATCTTTAAGGAACCGATCATTCTCATAATCCACTACAAATGTGCGATTGGCCGAACTACCCTTAAGTAGAGCGCTTACAGTGAAAAAGGCCACCAGCAGCAGTAAAAGCTTCATTATAAACAAAAATTAAGCTGAAATAGATAAAAAAAAAAAAAAAAACAAGTTAACAAATGGAAACTTCAATTTAGATATTCCGTTATTTTTGGAGGTGTCCCAGGAATCGGCAGAGATTTTCGTGTAATCGCTTGAAATTCGAATTAAAACTGTTTGGCTAGTGAAGTGACACAAAAATGCTCGGTTATACATAGATCAGAGGACGAATGTTAAACGAATTAAAACCATTTGTTCAAAGCCAAGTAAGTCAAAGCCAAGCCGATCTTATTTTGTCACTTTACATATGGGTCATACTTTAAAAACCCGAACAGTTTCCAGACTCACCATTTTTGATTTAAATAAAATTATATAATAATATTAAATAACACAAGGCAACAAAATTAGACTTTTTCCAGTATATTGAAGGGTTGGGGGTGACTCTAGATTATTTCCGATTAGCCGATTTGGCCGTAGGGGGTCAATTGTTAAGCGCAGCCAGTTGCAGTATAAGAACTCAGGCTGCGAAAATCTCTGCTCTTATACTGCAACTAGTTTGGACCCAACAGTTGACGCTCGGTGGTAAAGCGGTGGTGTTAGTGTTTCAGTGCGCAGAAGGTATTGAGCTCAAGTCCCAGTATCGGCGTCTTTATAATTTACAATTTATATAACTTTTTCAGAAAGAAGAAAATATTAATAACTAAAACAACTAACTAATCCAACCAATCACACTGAATTTCTTTTGTCTTTTTGTTTTTCATAATAAAAAAATGAGATTGTTTCATCTTAAAGTCGAGTATAAACGATCTTAATTCAATATTGTTGGATTAAGATTTAAACTGAGAATATAATCTTGGGTTAAGAGTATCTCGTCTCTCTCGAATTCTGACACCGTTTCGTCTCGTTTCAAGATTATAATCTTGGTTTTAGATTGATTTTTTTCTCAGTGTATGTATACACTTTATCTGGTCGGAGATGCTTCCTTCTATACGTTACAAACATTTCGACAATTTTAATGTACTTTCTGAAAGGGTATTCAAAGCAGACTTCACCTAAGGCTTGCTCATTAATAATCAAAATAAACACAATTAACAAATAATTTAAATACTTTATATGAAACTTGTTGAATTAAAAAGATTCCTAACTCTTGAGTCACACCGGAGATAAAACCTTTCACTAAATACAAAACATTTCTTCTAATATGCTATATTCTAATACTATGGTAAAGCTTAATCATAATGGTTTTCTTTCTTGCACTTAGCTAATGCTTTGTTGCCGGAACTAAATCCATTTTGCAGCTTCCTATTAGATGTGTACGAAATCCGACAACTGTGAAATGTTTTCTCAATTTAAGTTCATGGTTCAATTAGTTGACTATTCCGTTCTGTCGTCGTCGGGTTGTGCACGAGAGATAATCTTTGATTGTGTTGCTGTAATTTTCCCACTTACCAACAAACGGTGGCATTCAACAATTTTCAAACAGTAGTGCGTCAAGTCAGCTGCATCTTACGTATATTGAAGTAACGAGTATCAAGCCAGCTGCTAGTTCTCAGCTCTCAGTTTTTGGACCAACTGCTTCTTATCAGTACAATGTTTATTTATTGGCGAGTTTGACATGTGGTACGTGTGTTTATAGCCTCGTTTCTGCATTCATTTGATTGTGTTTATACTTAATTGAATTACAAATTAATTTCGTTTTTTTGGTTTTGATGGAAAACTGCGACACACAATTAATTATGGTTAATATGATGGACATGGGAAATGACTCAACAATATAATGTAATCTTCAATTGCTAACTAAAATTGATTAATCAGATGAAAAGTATGAAAAGCAAAAATTAATGTTGCCCATATAATTTTATTAGGTCGAACTGGTTTATCCAGCTTCTGGCACCGAGCCAAAAACCGTTAGATAAAACGGTCCAGTCTGTTCATTTTGCTTAAGCAAATGTGTACTTTTAAGTATCTATTTTTGAAATGGACTTGATTAGACAGACAAACGTGTCTATATTGACTCAGCTGTCTACCCTAAGGTCAGATATGTCATCTTGAGTCTGTTATATATATATATGCACAACTTTACGATACCCTTTTGAGCCAATATTAATGTATAGTGTATAATACAACAAACAAATAGCGTGAACCACTAAACCAAACCGAGATTTCGAATGCTCCTAATCCAGAAACCATTTTGTAAGCCAAGTCTTTTGATCTTAATCAAAACTCATCCACCTAAAACCCCTTTCAGAAATCATTAAATCAACTGATTTGTGAAATCCCGGCCCTGAACTTGAATTAACTTCCTAACCAAATAAGTACTTATAGAAATAACAACCACCATATATAGACACAGACACACACACACACTCTCTTATAATGATACCATATCAACACAACAAATCGGAGGCATATTTTTTTTAATGTTATTCGCAGTCGTCGAAAAAAAACCACATGAGCCCAGCATTTTAAACATTTGACCCAATTCAATTATTTTGCATGCCCCCGGAATGAGACCTCAAACTCGACTCCCGGACCCCTGATGTGTTTCCAACATACTGCACACAGTGCGTACAATGAGGCGAGAAAGTTGGTATTTCTGCTTCTACTGCTCCTTTGTTTTGGCCCAGCTTATTGTCTAAAAGTCGAGTTTGTGGCCAAAATCAGGAACAAAAAGAAAACTAATTCAGCGAGCTTAAATGTTTTGTCGACCACACACACTCACCTCGCTGTGCTAAAATAAAAAAAGATTGCATCAATTGTGCCCTGCACTAGGATCTGATGTAGGTAAACTTCTGGCACAGGCACACGCGATTTGACTTAGTCTTTTTGCACACGCTGCGGAAGCTAGGCAAACGTTCCGCGTTTAAAGCTGAACTGAAACTGATCGTGGTTGAATACAAAGTAGTGATTAAGAGTGCAGGCAGCCAATGATCGCAACATGAGTCGGGTGGGCGTTCTAATTGTTAGCAACATGTTGCTAAGCAACTGCGAGTAGGTTCTTCTCTCTTTGGGTTCTGATTTAAGCAAACTTCTGGCACTGGCACACGCGATTTGATTGTCTTTCCGTACTCTCTACGGGAGCTTGGCAAATGTTCCGCGTTTAAAGCTGAACTGAAACTGATCGTGATTATATACAAAGTATTGATTAAGAGTGCAGGCAGGCGATGATCGCAACATGAGGCGGGTAGGCTGTGAAAGTAGTACCAACATGTTGCTAAGCAACAGTGAGGAGTAAGGAGGTTCTTCTCTATGTATGTAGGTACTTGGAATGAATATTCTGGTACAAGATTTTAATAAAAGCAAAAGTAAGAGGGACTTTTAATTCGAATATGAGTGTAAACAAGTAAGAAAGTCGATACACTGTACCTGCAGTAGCAGCTGAAAACAGCGCTGCTGCTGCGCTGCGTCAGCGAACATTCTTTTGCTCATAACTTGAGCATCGTTCATCCGATCTTTATCATTCTCATTGCAGATCGATAACACTAGTTTACAAAAAAAAAAAAAAAAAAATTGACCCATTTCTACTGAAACTATTTTTATACCCCTTTAGAGGGTATATTATAATTGTCGAGATGTTTGTAACGCATAGAAGGAAGCATCTGCGACCACATAAAGTATATATATTCTTGATCAGCATGACGAGCTGAGTTGATATAGCCATGTCCGTCTGTCCGTCTGTTTCTATGCTATCTCTTCCGTTAGTTTTAAAGCTATCTCAACCAAACTTTGCACGAAGTCTTTTGGTACAAATACGCTGCACATTTGTCGGAACCGGCCAGGTCGGATGACTACAGCATATAGCTGCCATAGGAACCATCGGTTGAAAATGTTGTTTTAGTGAGAAAAACTTCCCCAAAACGTACCCAAACCTCTTATTTATAAGTTTTCTCACATAATTCCACCAAGTTTGATAGGACAACTATATAGTATAGCTGCCATAGAAATTGGGTGTAGAAAATGTATATAGGAGGCCGTGTCAAAAATGTGTACATTTGGCCGAATGTACATATTTGTGTCACTGGAATCAGGCTACCAATTTATATAAATCACACAAGCTACAAGGGTATAAAAACTTCGGTCGAGCCGACGTTAGCTTTCCTCCATTTTTTTAATCTCAAAAACACCACTTTTTTTTCAGTACTCAATTACTCACAGCACCTGTTTTTTGTTCATCGATATCTTATTTTCTTCGGAGAAGTGCGGTTCTTAAGTAGAAAAAATAAAAGTAGTTTTTTTGAACTTTTAAATATTTTTCCTAGGCGTTCGGAAACGAAATTTATTGCGTTTTCGAGCAAAATATCAATTTTTTTGAAATGTTTTTTTTTACTGCATTCAAACCACTTAACCGATTTGAAAATAGTGTTTTGTGCGATTATTGACCATTCAATTACCTTTCGATTCATATCTTGCTTGGCATAAAATGTAAGTGCACCAACCGAAAAAATGGCAAAATTCATATATAAAAAACGTTGCCATGAAAAAATGTTTAAAATCGATTTTTGAGATCACTTATCCAAACTACACTTAAAAATAGTTTAAGTAGAAATGTGTCTTTTTGGCTGTAAACTAGTGTAATCGATATCGATCTGAGGCGACAACATGTTACCATTCAAATTCTAGAACCTGCCGTTATTTCTCAGCAATATTTACTCGAAATTTATTTACTCAAAAATGACTCGTTTTAGCGAAGACATGGTTCGACAAAAAAGGCTATCTCTTCTAAAGTATTTCGAATTTCAAAAAATCCTTTTAGGGCGATATTATCAAATATTAAAGCTATAAAAAAAATTCAAAAGAAAAAAAAAAAAAATTTTACCTCTTTTGAATCCCCTCTTAACTCTGATATTTCAAAACCAGCATTTGCAAGAGTATAAAAACACAGACGAAGTTTGTTTAGCCTTTTTGTTTTTCAATCATAAATAGTGACCGGACTATCAGTCGGAAAAAGAAAGACCCATATTCGAATGCTCAGAGCGCTGTTGTTATTTCTTTCTCATATTTCGTTCGAGTATGCAAGTAAGCTTAATATATTTCGTAGTTGGGATTGATGTTTCAAGATATGGACAATTATTAAAGGAAAGCTTTAAACTCTCCATATTGTCAATACAGGGCACATTGACTTTCAACAAAGTGACCAACTGGTGCGTAACTCCAGCTATCTCCACTCAAATTCCAAGTATTATTATGTATGACCTTATACCTGACCTCATTGTTATGCTTTACTTGGACTACAACAAAATAAATGTAAATTTATTTAAAAAGCTGAGGCACTTCTTATATGCAAACCAAAATGTTCGACTGTGTAGGCTGCAGCTGCTAGGCAAATATAGACAAAAAAAAAGTACAATAATGCCTCATATTTTATGCATTAACTGTGCTCTTTTGCCTCTGTTTCTGCGTGTGTGTTTGTTGGTATTTCATTTGGATAAGGGGGGAGCGGGAGCTATGCAAAAAGGGTGACGAGAATGCAGCCTGCGGCCAATTGGGCAAACAAGTGAATTTTCTATGCAATGTTGTTTTATTATTAATTTCGCTCGTTTGTGCGGGTTCACATATGTAGGCCACCAGCTGGGCTAATAGGCAGTTATTACCCCAGCAAAGGACACGTTTGTCTTTGGCCAAAAAACAGATTCACCCTCGCCGCCGTCTCAGCTTCTTTAATGTTCACACGACCGTTGGCATTTTAAAGTGTCCACTGGGAGAAGTAAGGCAAACAGAGAGACAACAACGCATACATAGACAATTAGATGTCACACACTCACACACACACACACGAACACATACATGCACACAAGTTAACAGCTTAACAGGCATATTAAGCATACGCCCCGTGTGCGGTGGGTGAGACACATTAAAGGACAGTGCAGCGGAGTGCTGGTCCATTGTTTGACTGCCGGCTGTCACTTTTATGTCAGCACAGCGACTACCAGGCTTAAAAACCGGAAGCCTTACACAGCCGGGCTAGTTGTTAATTTTGTCCCAGAAACTTCGGGGGCATTAGTTCGTGTGGCACAGGGACAATGGGACATTTTAAATTTATTAACTGGAGTTCAGTTTGATATTTAAAAATTTACTGATTAAAAGATCAATCTGTTCGCTAAATGAGACTCTTCGCCTAAGCGAGCTGTCTGCAGTAGAAAAAAAAGAATAAAGAAGATAAAGACAGACGGAAGGAAACAACAAATAAGAAAAAGAAACAAGAAAGAAAATCGGTCAAGTCCGACTATAACATACTCTGTACCCTCCAAAGTTCTGATCAATTTACGTTAGAAGCCACACAAAGTGGGAAAACAGCCATTAAGTGTGTGAAGTGCTGCCCAACGCCGTTGCGGCCGGTGCTACCCATCATAATTGGACAAATGTTAAGCAAACAATCCTGAAACAATTGATGAGTTGAAGAACGAGATTCGAGTTGTTATTGCTGACATACGTGCCGAAACAATTGAAAGTGTTCTCAATATTTGGTTGGATTGAATGGGCTACTGCCAAGTCAGCCGTGGTGGTCATTTGAGCGAAATTGTTTTTCATAAATAAATGACATGAACCAACCTTTCCAATAAAATAAAATTCCAATTTTTAAATGGACCACCCAAAAAGACTATTCTCGAGTTTTTCCATTTCACAATACAAAATTTTTGCTAAGCCAGAATTGGAGTTTTCAAACTTAACCAAATGGCGTTGAAGTTCCCTAAAACTAAGTGCTTGCTTTGCAAATATTGGTCGCGGTTCTGGTTTTGCGTTATGATAGTTTCATTTCGGTATATGGTTCCGGTTCTGATTCCGGGATGATTCCCTGATAGCATGTGAAGGTCATTGCTCAATTTTGTAATGAGTTTAGATGACATGAAGATTTAATAGATGGTAATTGTAAATTTAGGTTCACTTCTTCGATTTGTGTTTAAAATACTAAAGGGGACGTAGCAACGCGCGCAGGGTCAGTTTGTAATATAAATGAAACGATTTGGATGTATGACCTACTTCTTTGCTTCTGTAAACTCAGTTTATCCATGCACCGAATATTTTCCGTACATTTTATTCCACGCTTTCCCTAGTAGCTTAGTTAATATGAGAAACTCTGTACTTTTTAGTTTCTATTTTTTTTTTTTTGTAATCTGTTGCTTTGATCGAAACTTTTTAGGACTTTGGTACTTAGGCTTAACACCCAGCCAGCCCCAGATGGAAGCAACTGACAGCAGTTGTCACTGTCTGTCGACGATTAAACTATCCACAACCTGTTGATTGCTGCAAATTCAGCATCAATTCAATTCAAATGCATTTTGCTAAGTTCAATTGAATTCAAGTGGGGACAACGATGGCCTCTTGCCTCGAATACCTTCCCTTGCCACTCCTCTGGGTGGAAAGTTGTTAGTTGACGCCGCCGCTGGCAATCAATTGAATTACATGTTTGCTGCTTCCTGTGCATCGTTAGAAGTTGCTGGTGTTGTTGTTGTTCTTCTGACACCATTTGGCTTATCAAAGCAGCAGCTTCTCTAGAGGCATTTGCATGGCAATTTGACTTAACAAGGCGTGGCATGGCGTGTGACGACAGCGTTAGCAGAGCATAATCATGCGGAATGGAGGATGCAATGGAAACTGGTGATGTTCCTTTTAGTTTGAAGGTGCCTCCTTGTGGTTGGCAAATATTTGCGTATTGCCGTTGGCTTTCCCAAGCCAAATTTATGCATATGCAATTTGAAGTGGGGGAACTTGTGGACCAGTGAGCAGCATCCGGCCGCCTTTACACAAGAAGCTAGACCACAAAAAGGTCAAGTTGAAGCCGCAAGGCGTTTGTTTTTCAATGTAAATGTAAGTGCACTAAAATAAATATGTATGCAAAAAACAACAAAAAAATGAACCAAACAAAACAGGAATGTAAAACAGTGAACAAATTTTTTAAATAGACAACGATTTTTCTATAGTTGTACGAATTTGCATGTTGGACTAAAAAATCTTTAACATATATAAAAATTATTTTGGCTAAAGCCTGTTTTTACCATTTTATTTTCTTGTTGGTTGCAGATTTGTCAAATAAACCGCCCGCCTAAAAGCACGCTACATAAAATGCGCAACCCGTCAGCCACAAGTGCAGTCGTCTTGCTGTCGCTGCTGCTGTTTACAGCGGCAACCGCGGCTGCTGCTAATAGTGACATTGACACTGAAAGTCTTAGTACTTTGGCACCAGCTTCGCAGCAGCCCCGCAAATTAGTCAAACGTGCCCCCGCCTCCGGTTTTATTGGCATGCGTGGCAAGAAGCAACTCGAGACAGACGACATAGCAGCCTCACCGGATGACAATTGGTTGGGACCTGATCCTCTGGATTATGGAGACACTGATGCAGACAATTATTATGCTGAAAACGGCAAACGTTTAAAAAAAGCACCTACGGCTTTTGTGGGGATGCGCGGCAAGAAGTATACCCTGAGCAACAGTCGACTGGCCGATTTACTTCAGCATTTGGAAGAGCAGCGTATGCGGGAAAGTTTACTGGAAAACTTCCTCGAACGTTTAACGGAAGAGAATAGTGTGCCAGATGTGGGCAAGCGGGCACCCACTGGATTCACGGGTATGCGAGGCAAGCGACCTGACACAGATGCTGGTGACGATGAGGACGAGGCCATGGAGCTGTTAGAGAAACGTGCCCCGGTTAACTCTTTTGTCGGTGTGCGGGGTAAAAAGGATGTGTCGCATCAGCACTATAAGCGAGCTGTTCCTCTGTCAGAGGTAAGAGTGGAGTTGAAAATTAATGGAGATGGAAGCGTGAGGAGAAAAAAAAAATGTGTTGAACGAGTCAGCCGACAAACTGGCAAGACAGGGTATTACCACTCAGCTCCTCCCGGAGAAGAGCTTTATAGGGATGCCCTTAGCAAGCTAATCACATGGAATGAAACCTGGCGCCTGGCTACGGAACGATGGAATAACCTTCCGGTTTGCGCTGTAGCTAGGGTCACGTGGCCCTCGTTTAACCTGAAGCGAACCAATAGTCTTTTGGGCCAAAGTAGGGAAAACATCTCTCTTCTGGTTGGGCCCTAACGGGTCAATGCCTCATTGGCAGGCATGCAGCACGCTTGGGTGTCGCTCACAACGACTTCTGTAGAAGCTGCAAGTGTGAGGAAGAGACATTACTGCATCTTCTTTGCCATTTCCCAGCTCTTGGTAGAAGGAGGCTCAAAACTCTTGGTCACACCTTTCTACTCAACCTCTCGGAAGTATCCGAGATAGAGATTCCGTCTCTACTGAAATTTTTAACGTTGTCACAATGGTTCAGTCGGGAGGAACCGCCCCTGGCTTAAATAGGGAATCAACAGTTCCAAAATTTTGTAATTAATATCAATTGATTTGCGTTGTTTATATAGAATTATACTCCACCATAGACCTCAAACCTGCCAAATGTAAAACTTTTACTATTTCTTAACTTTAAAATAAACTATCCCAAAGAATTGTACGATTTTTTTAAGCGAAGAGATACCATTTGGAATACATATGCCAAAATAGGCCTTTTTTGCAGCTTTAAGCTCAAATTACTAAAAATCTCGACGTGAAGGACCATTTCCGAAAATACTGAATGTACTGAAAAGAGTCAAATTTAGTTAGCCGTGCCGTAACCCATATCTCATTACCGTAATATAAGCCTAACCGGAAAAAAGCGATCGGCCAATACAGTAACCGTAACCGTTATTTGTTTCGGATTTAATCCCTGCTTGAAACCAATTATCCCAAACCATTCTACGATTATTATACACTTGCGAAAGGAATATTAATTTTCCTCAGAATTCTGCAACGCATAGAAATATTGCTTTCCGACCCCAGAAAGTGTATATATTCTTGATTAAGGTGACGAGATGAGTCAATTGAGCTTTGTCCGTCCGTCTGTCCGTTTGTCTGTTTCTACGCAAACTTTTTACATGAATTTTACATGTTTTACATGAAATTTTTCCTAGTGAAGAGGCAGAACAAATTTCGCTACAGATGCACGAGCCGCACGCATACCGAAGCTGAAGCCAAGAGAATAAACAGCTCTTCAGTCGCTGGCGTTTTATTTACGCACACCAATACACTCTGACTTTTTTTCCTCGCTCTCGTTGACCAACGCTGCACTACAACAATTTTATAAGGCATGTCCCCTTTGTACCATTTGTTCTCACGTGTCCATCTCAATCATCAAAAACCCCTTTTATATGTACATAGTGTATACACAACAATTGGGTACTAACCACATTCAGTTCTGGCGAAATTTCTTTAAAAAGGCCTACGATGTCCGCGGCAAGAAACAACGTTTTACCGACTTTAATAAATTTGTAGCAGTGCGTGGAAAGAAGAACGACATGAACTTGGAGGATGCTCAGTATCTAGTACATCCCTGGGCCTATCTTGTCGAAGACAAACGTGCGCCGAATGGATTTTTGGGCATGCGTGGCAAACGACCAGGTAAGTGCTACACAATGAGGAAGGACCAGGCGATCTTCAAACTTTTACATACCACTCCCACAGCATTGGTCGAGTAAACGGTGTTCCTCAGCGGGCGAATGGACAAACATAGTTGGAAGTTCCTGTTTCTTAAGCGATTAACTATTATTTTGTGTTTCGAATAATCACTGGGCTGGAGATTATTTCAAATGCAATTGGCACACACACACACAAACAAACACACACTAATTCCGTTATTAAACATAAGCTTAACATTTGAACACGAGACTAGCAAATTGATTTATGTATTATAAGCTTTTGAAGCTTTAAAGTAAATTAGTTTATTGCATATCTAAATGTAAAAAAATTATTCAAAATATTTATTCAAACTGATCCACAAAAGAAACATTTATTTATTTTCAACAAAAGAAAAAATGAAACCTTTAATTATAAATTATAGCACCAATGACTACATAATTATTGTAAATATTGTAATAAATATTATAAATAAAGCAGAGAGAACAAAATTCAAACGAATCTTATCAATAAATGACACAAAAAACATCTTGTGGGATGCCAAAGAATTCTGGGAAAAAAAGATCATTTCTAGCAACACTTGTAACACAAAGTATGAACAGACTTTTAATAAGGTACGAGTACACAGCAAACTG